>JBCNJP010000009.1:37126837-37151664 GCA_039602395.1 Deinandra increscens subsp. villosa
TGTGAAACGGTTGTACGTATACGCCAAGATATACGTTTAGGGTGGTAGCTCATACACCCGTATATGTGATCAAACGTTTGAGTATCCCCCTCCATTTTTTGGTCGGATCCCGTAACGAACTCGACGGCACGATCGTATATATAAACCCAATAAACAATTAGATATGCTTGACCTGAGCGTTCACTTTAAATATTACACCCATAGGTCAAGTGATTTGGTGAGTTGAGTGAAAAAATGATAGAAAAATGGTTCGCATTATTTGGTTGAGAGATTTTGTGAGTTTTCAAAATCATTAAACTTGCGAGGTTGTAAATCCTAGTATTGATAGTAAATCTTGTGGACCGAATATGTACACTTAAGTGTCTATGTGGTTAAAATAGAGTTGTAGTAGTGTCGAGATTAAAAATGATTGCTTGGGGACAAGCAACGTTTAAGTATGGGGATGTTTGATGTGTGTGGTTTTGGACACGAAATGATAACGGTTTTGGGGTCGAAATTAGCGAATTCAGGTTAAAATGTTAAAATATATGAAATTCTGATAAATATCATGAGTTTGCAGGAAAAATCAAGCTTGGTGCGGAAAAAGAGGAAAGAAACGGAAAAATACAAGAAGATGGAAAACCTCACGGCTTGCAGGCCGTGAGACCCCCTGTCATGGCCTGGCCTAGGCCGTGAGGACCCCTGTCACACCCTGTCGAAGCTGTGAGCACTGAAGCCAAGCCATGAAGACCCTGTCTAGGCCGTGAGACCCCTGTCACGGCCTACAAGCCGTGACCGACACCCAGGTAACCCCTTGCAGGTCATGACCGACATCAGAATGGGCAGAAGACACGTCACGGCCTGTCCAGGCCGTGAGAGGCACTGTCACGGCCGTGAGCCGATTTGAAATTTTTGGAAACGTTCAGAAAACCCTAGAGTTCGACCCCTATATATACCAAGCCATTCCAGACGTCTAGGGCATCCATTTTTCATCCAAGGAAGCAGAGAACACGCCTAGAGTGAAGCCTTCCGAAGCATTCAAAGACTTAAAGCATTCGACGAGTCAAGAATCTTCGATTTTCATCATTTCGAGCTACATTTCGGTATTTTATTTGAGTTTGATTATGCATTTCAATTTGAACTTTGTTTATTTCTTTATGACTATGAACATGCTTGGCTAAACTCATAAGATCGTTTAGGCTAAGACTCGTCTTAGGACCCTAATTCACCATAACGATAAGGCATAAACGTAACTTGTGCGTCTATCAAACCTAGGTGGAGGAGTCAATGCCTAAGCGATCCTCTCTTAATACTGAATTATCTCCGCTATTTCCAATTGCTTATTTTGTAGTAATCTTTATTAAAATTAATTTTCAAAATTACAAAAACAAAACCCGGCAACAATTATTAATTGAGATTGTTTTAACAAATTCGTGTCCCTGAGGTTCGACAACCCGATGTTTACCAATATTGTGCTACGCACGACAGGTATACTTGCCTTAGTGTGTTGGTATAGTCCCCTGGTGAATAACCAGTTTATACGCTTATCAACACATCAAGTTTGATAGTGTAGAACCCTACTTTTCATATACGCTTATCAACACATCAAGTTTTTGGCGCCGTTGCCGGGGACGCCGTAACATTTTAAATAGTCAAAATTTGTAGTTTAGCCAAAATTTCTAATACTGCAACGCGCTGGTGTACGCGACGAAGTTCTCAATCTGAGCTACTCATACCTTTCGACGAACCTGAACTAGAGTTTCGACGCAGACGTCAGCAGCAGGGGCAAACGATGGGCGACGCAAATCCGCCACGACGAACACTTTCCTCCTACATGATGCCGAGTTTGGCGGTAGCAAGCCCGAGCATCGCAGTAACCGCTAGGAATGAGTCTTACACCATTCCACCTCAGGTCATCACTATGATCAAGAACTCAATCCAATTCGATGGATTGATAGACGAAGACCCCAACGCGCATATCAGGGCCTTCATAGAGGTGTGCGACACATTCAAGCTCCCAGGCCTGAGCGGTGACGCGGCCAAGCTACGCCTGTTCCCATTCTCTCTCCGATCAAAAGCCAAGGCGTGGCTCGATGGACAACCTGCTGGTTCGATCACCACCTGGAACGACCTAGCAGAGAAGTTCCTTTACCGATTCTTCCCTCCTGGCAAGACAGCGAAGATACGACTGAAGATCTATGCGTATCAGCAGGACCACTGAGAATCGTTCTTTGAAACATGGGAGCGTTTCAAGGAACTACTGAGAATATGTCCTAACCACGGGTTGGAGCAATATTAGCAGATCCAAACCTTCTACCATGGGCTCAGCCCACAAACCCGTCAGTTAGTTGACATTACTGATGGAGGAGCACTCGGAGAGAAGACTGCTGAAGAGGCCGAGACATTACTGGAAGAAATGGCTCTCAATGACTATCAATACCCCTCTATCTAAAGCAGTGTTCCACTCAAAGCAGGGGTGCATCAGGTGAGTCAAGACACAATGGTGGCTGCCCAACTCGAGGCATTATCAAAGAAGTTCGACACTCTTTGCCAAGTGCTCCTGCCACAGAAGAAGGAGTCACAGGATTACGAGATATGCGGAGAAGCGTATAGTACTGCCAGTTGCCCGCACAACACAGAGACTGTCGATTTTGTGGGTCAAGGACAGAGAGGTCCAGTTTATGGGGATCGCTACAACTCCTCCTGGAAGAATCACGCAGAGTTCAGCTACAAGAACCAGGCAGGTAGCTCAAACCCACCGGGGTTTGCAGCCAAACCTCAGCAGCCCCAAGTACAAGAACGAGAACCCACGATGCGAGAGATGATGACAGGAATGTACTCCTACACAAAGAAAAGGGATCAATAAATCAAATCTCAGTTCCAAAAACATGACCAGAAGATGGCAAAGATCAACCAACAACTGCAGAATCAGCTGGCATCCCAGAAGGCACTAGAGCGTCAAGTGGGTCAAATAGCGCAAACACTCTCAGGGAGACCACAAGGCGGACTGCCATCAAATACTGAAGGAAACCCTAAGGGGTTCGCAAATGCAGTCACGACACGAAGCGGAAAGACGACTCATGAAACGCCAGTGAATCAAGACATGCCTGCAGAAGACCCAAATGAAGCCATTGATGCTACTCCTGAACCTGAAGAGCCACAAGCCACAGCAACAAAATCGAAGCAAAGGGAGTACAAGCCTAGGATACCATATCCTGAGAGGCTTGAGAAGGAAAAGATGGAAGAGCAGCACGGTAAATTCCTTTCGTTATTCAAGCAACTCCACAGCAACCTTCCATTCGTGGAAACTCTGGCATCAATGCCCAAATATGCCAAGTTCCTAAAAGATCTCCTTAGCAATAAGAGGAAACTCGAGGAGCTATCCACAGTAACTCTCGATGAACAGTGCTCCGCAGTTCTCCAACAAAAGTTACCTGCTAAAATGCGAGACCCAGGGAGTTTCACGATTCCCTGTCTAATAGGTAACACACTGGTTTCTAACGCCCTGGCCGATTTAGGGGCCAGTATTAATCTGATGCCGTATTTAGTCTACAAGAGACTGGACCTGGGCGAACCCACGCCTACTCGCATGACACTTCAGCTCGCTGATCGATCAGTGAAGTACCCCAGGGGCATAGTGGAGAACTTGTTGGTGAAAGTCAGCAATTTCGTCTTCCCGGTCGACTTCGTCATCCTGGATATGGACGAGGATGAGCACATCCCGCTAATATTAGGAAGGCCATTTTTGGCTACTTCTCGTGCCATAGTCGACATGTATGATAGAAAGCTCACACTTCGAATGGAAAATCAATCTGTCACTCTCAACATCCACGTTTCCATGAAACGCCCGGCCAGTCAGGATGACACCTGCTATTTCCTTGACTCCATCATGACCACTGTTGGCAGCATGCTACACAACATATGCGGCAAGGATCAAGAAGAATCCCGGACCCTTAACAACATTTATCAAGATGTGGAGATGGTAGCTGCCGTCAGCTTCAACGAGGAAGCAGGATCGGAGCAAGAGCACAAAGAAACTGTCGTAGTAGAGGCTTTAGGGCTGCTCAAAGTCGGGATCCCGACCCGATACTAGCATTTCCCGACCCGACCCGAATCCCGAGTTTTTCCAAATATGTGACCGAAGACCCACCAAAGAAGACGTAATCGGGTATCGGGAACCAGATATCGGTTCTGTCGGGATTTTAGTCTCCTCCCGAGACCGAAATGCACATGTAGTTGATTACAATTCCTTGTCAAAGTCAATCCTCCAAGTCCACGGATGTCTGCATCGGATGCTACCAGAAAGTTCAATTTCACCGCCACTTCGTTCTCGTCTTCTTTCATCTATGGACATTTCAGTATCAAACACCGATTGCCTTTAATCTCGTGGTTAGTGGAAGTTTTCTTTTAAATTTTTCGAACTACTATAGAAATTAACTTAACTTTGCTCAAAAAATTGAAATTCAGAATGTTTTTTAACCTTTTGTTTCGGATCCACATCAATATGAAATTCGAACTTCATTTGGTTGCCATTAATGATTAAACCTCGTTCAGAAGAAATCTTTCATACTGGCCGACATGAAGATAATCAAATAATCAATGTAGGTGCATGTAATACATGAATGGTCTTGGATCCCATGAAATTAGGCAAAGTCGGTCTTGTTCGGTTATCTCGATCCCGTTGTTTAATACCCGACCCGAAACCGACTCCCGATTTGGTATAAATTTAAAGACCGAGACCCAAACTGAGGCATATATAATCGATGGTATATTCGGGTCGGGATTCGGGAAATATCGGGTATCCCGACTTTCTGCTCACCCCTAAGAGGCTCCACTCGAGCTAAAACCACTCCCATCATATTTGGAATATCCCTTTCTAGACGACCAAGGCAAGCGGCCTGTGATTATAGCCTCCCACCTCGAAGCAAATTAAAAGCAAAATCTTCTGGAGGTTCTGAAAAAGCATCAGAAGGCCATAGCATGGAAGATATCTGACATCAAAGGGATAAATCCAGCCTTCTGCACTTACAAGATTCTGATGGAAGATGATGTCAAACCTGTGGCACAGCATCAACGGAGGTTGAACCCTAACATGCAAGAGGTCATGAAGAAAGAAGTAATCAAGCTCATGGACGCAGGACTCAGCTACCCAATCTCAGACTCCAAATGGGTGAGTCCAGTGCAAGTCGTTCCGAAAAAGGGTGGCATGACGGTGGTCATAAATGAGAAAAACGAGCTGGTTCCCACTCGCACAGTGATTGGGTGGTGAGTATGCATTGATTATCGAAAGTTAAATGACGCTACTCGCAAAGACCACTTTCCTCTCCCCTTCATCGACCAGATGTTAGAAAGGTTGTCAGGAAAGAAGTACTACTGTTTTCTTGATGGAGCAATACGTAACTTGAACTAGTAGATGAACATAAAAAAAAAAAAAAAAAAAAAAAAAAAAAAAAAAAAAAAAAAAAAAAAAAAAAAAAAAAAAAAAAAAAAAAAAAAAAAAAAAAAAACAACAAATCAAACACACACACAAAAAAAAAAAAAAAAACAAAACCAAATATGACAACATCATTAAAATGTCACCACAAAACCATGAATCAAAAAACATAAAAATTATAAAAAAAAAAAAAAAAAAAAAAAATATTGCTTAGATAAGGACACAATAAATCAACAGGAAGGGTGGAGGCCTGTGTAGGATGGCACTTGCACAACGATTGACCCTCAGGATTTGGGGAATCTAATGGTAAGTTTTATTTTTAGCGTAAACAGTTGATTGGTTGTCACGTTCCCGAAGCTAGTACATTAGTCACATCACTTTTATTTCATCAATTCAAGAGACCAGTGTAAAGAAACCACCGAGAGTCAATCAGATATAGAATATATGACCTAAAAGACCTCAAACTCTAACTCGTATTCTGCATGTCATTAAACCAAGAGGCCCATGACATTCAAAGCATTGTTTATTAACTACTTCCATTACTAAGAAAACTAGTTTTTTTCCTACGTAGAAAAATCATTAGAATTTCCTAAGTGATTCTAACACGTCGGCATAGTCAGACAAAATATAGTAAAATATGTTTGTTTTTCCTGGAAACACATCATAATTTCAAACAACTAATTATATTTTCTCTTTATATTTAATGAAATGAGATGGGAGTGTGTTGTCGTATAACTGACTAGTTGGATAATACGGATATATGAAATAATGGCACTTTTAAAACACAATGGGCCTAAAAGAACAAAAATTCAAAAAGGTTACGCAACTATCTAAATGCAATGGTGATGAAACATTTTAAATAACGATTTATAATGAATATACGATAAAACTAAGAAAACGGTATAAAATAAAGATAATAAATACTGTCACATGAACTATACAAAATTTTACATAGTAAAGAAACATTATAAAATTAAATTAAAACCAAAAAATTATTAAAAAAAAAGTACATACGTATGTAAAATAGAGGACATGTGAATTTAAAAAAGAAAAGAAAATCACTACATGATAAAAAAAAAAAAAGTTCCCTATTGTTATATAGGTAGAATTTTATTCATCAGGAGAACGTCGAAAAAATATTTTTCAATTTTTTTATTTTATCTTTTATAGCTATTGTTATTACTACTATTATCAAACTCTTTGTATATTTTTATTATTATATTAAATTTATCATTACTATTATTGTTATTATTCACTTAATTATTTTTATTATTAATATTACTAATTTTTTTTTTGAACGGCTAATATTACTAATTAACTTCTTATTATTATAACGGTACATTAATGTGTGTAAGTCTCCAGTTTGAATTTATATCGTTAAGTGTTTTCAAAAAAGTTTTCGGCTTTCCTACTTGTTTGTGCCGCATTTTTACGTTAAAAAAAATAGTCTCATTTTCCAGTAGTGTTTAGAAGGATTATGTTTTAACACGAAAGATTTAAACTTCCTATCATCTTAATAATTATGAAAAGGGATAGTGGAAGGCTGATACAAATAAACACTTTGAGAAGTTATGCGTGTTATAATGAAAAGGGAAGAGTATCTAGTTCGAGACCAAAGTTGGATTGATATATATTGTCACAATAATTAACGATTATGGAATCTACACGACTGCCACAATCCATTGTACATGATATAAAGTTATAAAATGCCCATATAGGGAAGGAACAAAATATAAACCATAGTAATTGAGCTAACTAATTAACGACATCTTAATGGTTTTAGAGTTTGATCTAAGGGTTCAGATTTGGTTAGCTGTTTATGTGGTTGAAAATGAGCAAGTGTGTCAAAAAGGTAATTAACCATTTATCTTTAATCCACATTTCCCCTCTTCTTCATCTGCCTCACACCCTCATCACTTAAAGACTATTCGTAGTGGTGTAGTAGTATAAAGCTAAAAGGTATGACATGCAGGATGTGGTGTGAAACTGAAAAAGTGGGGCAGTGGGTGAGTGATAGCGGGTTACAAAGAAGAGATAGAGGTATAATCACTACTACAAAAAAGCGATTTATGACGCGCAATGCGCGTCATAAAGAGGTATAGATGGCTCGCATTAGCACGTCAAGGAAGCCCCCATCATAAAGGGAGATGACGCGCATTTATGACGCGCAAAAATGTGTGTCATGTTGTAAGTGGCATTCATTTTTGTGTCATCTGATTATGACATGCATTTTTGCGTGTTATAATTCTTTTTATTGAATTACTAATTTTCACATAAATGATAAACCTGATAATACAAAATAAATACACATACACCAAAATAATGTATTTCGTATATATAGGAATTAAAACAATACTCTTCATAAGTATACAATTCACTACCAAAGTTAACCACTAGTTAAAAGTTTCAAAAGTTAACCACAAATGTTTACAAATATACAACACTACTATGCAAACTAGAAAATGAAGTTTGAGACATAATTAAGTTGTCCATTCTTCATGAATTTCATCAAAATCGCATCTGTGTATTCATTTTTATCTCCCCCAATCTGAGAGAACACAATATAACAAAAAAGTCAACGATTATGTAATATAAACATGTAATATGAAAAATCTATCTTATGTACGGACTAGCAGAAGAAGCTCTAAGGCTGAACTCAAAACAGTGAACCTAATTTTGGACATTTCTTCCTGACGTTGCCTGACAACCTTTAATTTTTAGGTAAGGTTGGGGATGACCCAACATAAATTTTATGTAAACTTATATACATATACATGCTTATGTATATTTTATGTAAGCTTACATACAAATTTATGACATTTCTTTCCTGAATTATATTAGAAAGTGAATACAAGGTTAAAGGACTGAGCCCCAAAAAAAGCCATGAGAAAGACTCTTATCGACATCCATTTCTAAACTAAATAGTTAAGGGCTGAAGTCTCATGGTGAACATACGGTATAATTATTAGAATAAGAACATTGGTTGTGACAGTTATCATCCTTTTATAGTGTTGATCATGATGTTGGATACTAGCTAGTTGAATTAAGATGCATATTTTATTATTGTGGTAGTTCAGAGTCAAGATATAACAATGGTCCCACACTAAATTACCTTATATATCATTTAAGAAAACGTGTCAGCCTCACAGTTGAGACTATTTCATTTCACGCGTTTTTTTTTTCCTATTTGTTGATCTTGGCGACGAGGGTTGTTTCTTTACACGTCTCCCTCTCTGCTGCTGGTTTTGATTGTTTATATGTGCTGGATTTTAAGCGCTCTCTTGCTTTCTACGATTTGGAGACATGATTCTCTGTGTTCTCTCTGCTTTCTCTCTAGAAGTTCCGGGAAGCTTCAGATCGCCGGCGATGGAGCTTCGTGCTCTGTCTATGAGGTCGCCGGTAACGTCGATGCTCCGATAACGTCGAAGCGACGATGTCGTCGCTCCGTTTCCGTTAAGTTAACGACGTCTTGGCTTGCGGCTTAGCTTCCTTTGGCGTTGAAGCTACGATCCGGATCTGAAATCTGAAATGGCTTTACGAAAACCTAGGGTTTTAGTAGTCTCGAAGCTAATAAAAAAATCGGTTATTATATACATAATGACTAATAAAAAGAAACTACACAACACTATTGATTTTGCAAAAATCTAAAACACATTGCAAAAAAGATAAAATATAAAACAGTCCTAATATGGTCAAATATGGACAATTAGAGTCAACTAGCTAGTGTTTATTAGGAACCACTAGGATTAGGGTTTTAAAGAATTATAATTTGGAATAAGCTTTGAATTGCTTGGATATAAAGTAAAGTTTTAAAGCATTATAATTTCTTTGTTATATATCTTATTAATTAATTAATATTAATATTATGTTTATCTTCTGTTTCTTTTCTAGTATAATTAATTAGATAATATAGTTTGCTACATTGATTAGTATAATATGGGTGATTGTAATTGAGTTTTAGATCATAGACATAATAAGCAAAAAGAGTTTTTGCAACCAATTTCTATTATTTCCAACTATAGAAGCAAAGCTCTCATATATATAATATATATAAGCAACTGTTGGAAGATATCAAGAACCGTGGACCAAAACTTCAAACGGAAACAATCGAAGAACCGTAAACTGGAACACAAGATGTAAAGAAACACTTCCTTGTTATTAAACCTTTGATGTCGAATGATTACAAGCCACCCCCCTCTCCCTTTATATAGGAGAGGGGGAACCATCTAGAACCCTAATCTAACTAGGAAACCTTTCTAGATAAGTATTTAATAACAAGATAAATCCTAATTTCATGCATGATTATCTAAATTGAGAATACAAAATAAATAAACTAACAATCTTAATTAGCCGCCTCCATGCACCTGTACGTAGCCGACTTTAATGCAAGGCCCTTTTTCTTTATGTAGTTTATTTACCGACAAATTCTACCTTATTCCCAACTTTAGATAACCCACGTTAAGGGTTTCCATGCAAAACTTGAATTTTGGACCCGGAACCACTTTAGTAAAAGCATCGGCGGCATTTTCCTCCGTACCAACTTTGACCACATCAACCTCCTTTGATTCGAGAACCTCACGAATAAAATGCAATCGCACGTTGATGTGTTTGGTCCTCTCGTGAAACATTTGATTCTTTGACAAATGAATCGCCCCTTGGTTATCACATTTGACCGCCACCTTTCCTAAATTTATTCCAAGTTCAATTAGGAATCCTTTCATCCATAAGCTTTCTTTGACCGCCTCGGTAAGAGCCACATACTCCGACTCCGTAGTCGACAACGCCACAATGTGTTGTAAAGTGGCCTTCCAACTTACCGTACATCCTTTTACCATGAAAACGTAGCCCGTAATCGACCTCCCTTTATCCATATCCTTGGCAAAATCTGAGTCGACAAACCCATTTACGTCCACATGCTCTCCATCATCCAACCCGTATATTAGACCCACATTGGATGATCCTTTCAAATATCGAAGCAACCATTTAACCGCTTCCCAATGATTTTTCCCCGGATTTGATATATATCTACTTACCATACTTACCGCGTATGCGATGTCCGGCCTCGTGCAAACCATTAAATACATCAAACTCCCCACCGCGTTTGCATACGGCACCTTGATCATCCTCTCGGCTTCCCACTCACTTTTCGGACAATCTTGGAGTGACAATTTAAAGTGTGATGCCATGGGAGTTGTTACTTCTTTCCCATGATTCATGCCATACTTGTTCAGCACCTTTTGTATATAGCCTTTTTGAGTTAACGTAAGTATTTTATCACATCTGTTTCTATCAATTTCCATACCCAGAATTTTTCTAGCCGGCCCCAAGTCCTTCATGTCGAACTCCCTCTTCAACATAAGCTTGGCATTTTCGATTTCCTTCATGCTTCTACACGCGATTAACATATCGTCTACGTACAAAAGCAAGTATATATATTCGTGTTTTGAGTACCTTCGGTAGTAGACGCAGTTATCATACTCACTTCGAGAAAAACCGTTATTTCGCACGTATTCATCGAACCTTTTATACCATTGCCTCGATGATTGCTTTAACCCGTATAGTGACCTTTTCAATAGACAAACTTTGTCTTCTCCGTCTTCCTCAAAACCGGGAGGTTGTCGCATGTATATCGTCTCCTCGAGGTTCCCGTGTAAGAATGCCGTCTTCACATCGAGTTGCTCCAATTCATAATCCATACATGCCGTTAGTGCCAAGATTAACCGAATAGACGTGTGTCGAACGACCGGAGAAAATACCTCGTTATAGTCGATCCCGGGCTTTTGTGTAAAACCCCGAGCCACCAATCTTGCTTTATACCTTGGACCTTCTACACCATCGATGCTCTCTTTAATCTTAAACAACCACTTACAACTTACGAGCTTTTGGTTCTTCGGTTTGTCCACCAAAACCCACGTGTGATTTTTCTTCAACGACTCCATCTCTTCGGTCATGGCTTGTATCCACTTGGTTTTATCCACCGAGCTTATGGCTTCCTGGTATGACAAAGGCTCACTCGAATCCTCTTCTTCAGCGGCGGCGAATGCATAGGCTGTGAGGTTACTTTGATCTCGATATCTCGCCGGTACCGCCGGGTTATTTCTTCTTGGTCGATCACGGGCTAAAATATAGTTCTCTGAAGTTTGGTTTTGAGGCTGGTCCCCTTCTTCTTCGCTGCTTTGTTCACTGTTTTGTTTAGGGCCTGTTGATTCTTCATTTGTAGCAGATGGTTCTACCTCAAGTTCAACATATTCTACCTCATTCGGTGCGTCGGTACCTTTTAAAGTATCTTTGTACATTAACTTTTCATTGAATACCACGTCGCGGCTTATAATTATTTTTGGTTTTACATCATCTAACCTCCATAGACGATACCCCTTTACCCCGTCGGGATACCCCAAAAATATGCATTTTATCGCCCTCGGCTTTAACTTGTTACCGGTGTTAGTGTGTGCGTAGGCAACGCAACCAAATATCCTTAACATATCATAATCGGCTACATGACCCGACCACACATCCATTGGAGTCAATTTATCAAGTGCGACAGAAGGTGAGCGATTTATGAGATAAGAAGCTGTCAAAGTGGCTTCTGCCCAAAACGAGTCCGGTAACCCGGATTGAATCAACAAACACCGTACCTTATTTAGAAGCGTCCGATTCATTCTTTCCGCCATGCCGTTTTGTTGTGGCGTTCCGGCCACTGATAGATGTCTTCCGATCCCCTTTTCCTTGCAATACTCCAAGAATTCTCGGCTACAAAACTCCAAACCGTTGTCCGTTCGGAGTTTTTTAATTTTTCGACCCGTTTGGTTTTCGACCAGCTGCTTCCACTCTTTAAATTTTTCGAAAGCTTCATTTTTATGTCGCAAAAAATGCACCCAAACCCGTCGCGAATAGTCGTCTACTATCGATAAAAAATATCGACATCCGCTCATCGACTCCACTCTGCTCGGCCCCCAAAGGTCGGCGTGGATGTAGTCTATTATCCCCTCCGTCGTGTGTTGACCTCTACCGAATTTAACCCGAGTAGATTTTCCTAGAACACAGTTCTCGCAGAATTCTAGTTTTCCGAGACTTTTCTTTCCGAAGACTTCTCTTCTCTCGAGCTCTCGTAATCCCGCCTCACTTATGTGTCCTAGGCGCTTATGCCACACTTGTGCAAGGTTCTCCTCCGGCTCTACATTCATGTTTATTCCAGCCTCTACTGCCCAACCATCTAGTGCATATACACAATTATCCTTTCTTGTACCACAAAGCACCATAATTGATCCTTTGATAACTTTTGCTCGACCACCTTGTAGCTTGACTGTATAGTTATGACTCTCAAGAGTTCCGAGTGATATAAGGTTCCTCTTTAATTCTGGTATGAACCTTACATCGTCGAGTATAAAACTAGAGCCATCTCGAAGTTGTATCTTCACCTTGCCTATACCCCGAATTTTACATTCTCGATCATCACCCAAGAGAACCGTTCCGGTGCTACTTTCCTTATAATCGAAGATATATTCCCGGTTAGGCGTCATGTGATACGAACCTCCAGAATCCATGATCCACTCTTTAGTCTTTCCCCCGGTGGTTGCGACGAGTAAGTCACCAAGATCGCCTCCTTCTTGATTACCCGTCGAACTCGAGCCCGTCTCCTTTCTTTCTTTTGCGTGTTTGCCCTTTCTTTTTGGACAGTCTCGTTTTAGGTGTTCCTCCGATTGGCATACGTAACACTTCAAACGGTATTTGCCTCTCGACTTCGACCTCGATTTGCTTCGGTTTCCGCCCCTTTCTCTATGCTCCGATCTACCTCTCGCAATCAGCCCATCACCCTCTTCATGGTTGTCTTCTCCTCTTCTCTTTAGTTCCCTGGAATTCAGTGTGGCCAACACATCTTCAAGGGTGAGAGTCTCCCTTCCATAAAGTAGAGTTTCTACAAACGTGTCATACGAACTGGGCAAGGAGGATAGCAATATCAATGCTTGATCCTCATCTTCAATTGCTATCTCTATATTTGCAAGATCCCCAATGAGCTTGTTGAAGTCATCGAGGTGTTCCGGCAATTTTTTGTTTGATCCCATCTGGAACGTGTATAGTTTCTTTTTCAGATATAGCCTCGTGGCCAACGAATTGGTCATGTACAAGGACTCTAGTTTCAACCATACGGCCACCGCAGATTTCTCCTTAGCCACTTCGCGTAATACCTTATTACCTAGGCATAGCAGAATCGCGCTATGAGCCTTCCTATAAGGTTCCGACGCCCGTGCTTCAACCTTCTGCTCCTCCGTCATATCGGCTTTGAAAGGTTCGATCGCCACCTCCCAGCCGTGTTGAATCAATACCGCCCTCATCTTTACACGCCATAATCCGAAGTCGTTGTAACCATCGAACTTTTCAACATCAAACTTTGCGATAGACATCTTTTCTTGCTCCTCAAGTCTTGATCGAAAAACCTCGTTTCTTCTTCCTCCTTGAACCACCAAGAACCGTGGCTCTGATACCACTTGTTGGAAGATATCAAGAACCGTGGACCAAAACTTCAAACGGAAACAATCGAAGAACCGTAAACTGGAACACAAGATGTAAAGAAACACTTCCTTGTTATTAAACCTTTGATGTCGAATAATTACAAGCCACCCCCCTCTCCCTTTATATAGGAGAGGGGGGAACCATCTAGAACCCTAATCTAACTAGGAAACCTTTCTAGATAAGTATTTAATAACAAGATAAATCCTAATTTCATGCATGATTATCTAAATTGAGAATACAAAATAAATAAACTAACAATCTTAATTAGCCGCCTCCATGCACCTGTACGTAGCCGACTTTAATGCAAGGCCCTTTTTCTTTATGTAGTTTATTTACCGACAGCAACAATCATGTCATATATAACAAACAGCCAAAATACAATCTAGTTATAACACTACAGTCCAGTAGAGCCTATCCATTTGGTTAATGCAAAAGTAATGGCCATAGCCATCCACCCTCCTACCAAAAGTCTCAAACAAGACTTGATCACAGGAGTCCTCCCTAAAAAAGCTCCAATCCACCCGAAAACCACAAGCGCCGAGCTCACCGTGGCTACAACCACACCTAACCGAACCTTATGGTCCGCTATAAAAGCAGCCGCAAGTAAGGGCATGATGGCTCCTAACATAAATGCAAAGGCTGAGGCTGCTGCAGCCTGAATGGGATTTGGCAGTGCTTCCTTCTCACTTTCTTGATCAATGCTTCCAGCAATATTGTTTCTCCTGTCTCTTTTCATTTGAGCCACTTCAACATCTCGTTGAGAGTAAACGGAAACAAACTCACCGATTGCCATGCTACATGCACCGGCCACTAAACCCGCAAACCCTGTAAGAATCATCGCTCTCACATCATGTTTAACCGCTCCAACACCCATCATCAGGGATGCAACTGAAACTAGACCGTCAGTCGCTCCAAGAACGGCAGCACGCAGCCACTGCCCCCTTTGCGAGTAGTCGAAATCGTAATCTTCCTTTAGGGATGCTTGGCTATTTTCGGGTTCGGATTTGCCTTCAGAAACTGGAATGCATAGATCATTTTTTGCAGACATAATGGTGAAACTTGAAAGTAGGAAAGAAATAGTATATGAGAGAATGGTGTATATGAATAATGTAGTGATTTGTGGAAGTTAGAGTCCCTAATAGAGAGTATATATAGAATGTTATGTGTGGGTCTACATATTAAAGATACTAAAGATAGTGTGCTATCCACAAGCCCTTGATAATTGTATTTAAATAAATAAAGCACTCAAAGAAAGAGATTTGTGCATACAAAAAAGTTGGAATGATAAATCACTAAAAAAAACTAAGGCTTGTGGAATCCACACGACTGCCACCATTCTTCCTTTTTGTAAACCGTATACTACTTGTACTCTGATAGCATAAAGGGGTTTCCGGATGTGTTTACACAGTTGGCTGGGTGTCAATGATCAATTTCTTCATGATCTATGAATATTTACATATGCTATATTGCAGGTAACAGGAAGAGCGTAAGATTGGAAACACAGATGCTGAGACGCAAGTGATAGTTAAAGCACTATAGATACTAGACATTGAGATGGAATAGTATTCCTTAGTAATCAAGCCCAAAGATCTATGAATTAGCGCATGCTTAACTAGCCAAGCAGACAAATTACCCTACATCTTTTTTACCTCTCCAGCATTTTTTTGTATAAGTATTTCAGATTTACGATGAAATTTCTAAACATTGAGCCACGACTTTTTATTCTGTGCAAAGGAATCCTGTCTAATTTACTGTTCTTTAGTTTCATTGTGTAACTATATTATTCTTGCTGTTTCAGTGGCGCCATCCGTGGGACTCGAACCCACAACCACGTTTGATTTAAGGTTTGAACCTTGGATCTTCACCAAAAGGTATAAGTTGGGTCCGGTGGACCAACTAACCAAGTGACTACAATAATACTACCGACAAACGATATTTAAAGGGGATCATAACTGATTATTATGATTAAAGGTGTCACACTTGGAGATTGTTACTGTTGTAGTTACTGGTTTATTGGTTAATTTTGTGATCTCGAATTTTAATAAGATGAGTGATAAAATGAGTAGTTATGTTAAGTTTGGTTACTAGTGAAAGATACAATACTCTCTTAAAGCTAAATATAAAGGTGCTTTAACCGACTTCATAGAATCATAGTCACATATAAGTGCAAGAGTGACTCATCGTCCAATTACCAATTCAAAATGAATATATATTCTGGTCGTTTTTTGTTAAGTTTTTTACTTTCTTTAAGAAAACTTAGTTCAGGGCTGAGGAGTTGTTTTATTTACTATTCTATATATACGTAAGAGTACACTTTCAGTCGGTGTGTACGACTTTAGGTCGGACTCCACAAGAATTTGATCGTATAGCTAAGACAGGTCATCATCATAAGACGAATCATATCTTAGGTTTTCCAAACCTTTTTCTGACGATATTGTTAGAATAAATGGCTGGCATTAAAGGTTTGGATCAATATGACAAGTTGATCAAAGTGCAGGGGGTTAAATGTAAATGTTTAATTTTGTTTTAAATTTCGGTTAAGCAGGTTGTTAGGTTATGATTAGTATATGTAGCCATTTAATCAGTTGTAAATCCAATCGTAATCCATTCAATTTCAATAAAAACGAATTTGTAAATCTTGTTGCTACTTCTTCAATTCGATCTTCATTTGGTATCAGAGCTTCAAGGAGAAGACGATCCCGATTTCGATCTTGAAGAAGCTTGTGTGGTCACAAAGGAAAAGGGGATCTGTGATCCTCTGGTGATCTGCGGCAACAATTCATCGTCTACTGACGTCGCCTCGAAGGCCATCGCCTTCGCGACCAAGATCACCAGCAATGGGTGATAATGGAGGTGCAGGGAATCGGCAGAATGTGCGAGAGAACTACATTACGATCCCGTTGCAATGCCCTGTGTTAACGCAGACAAATTACACGATTTGGGCCGTGAAATTGAAGGCAATCTTCAATGTCCACGGCTTGTGGGAAGCCGTTCAACCTGCGGAAGGAGCTCAAGTAGATCCCAAGAAGAATAGCGCGGCGATTGCATATCTTTTCCAGTCACTACCTGAAGAGTTGGTGATTCAGGTGGCTAATATGGAATCGGCTCAAGAAATTTGGAATTCCATCAAAACGAGGTATGTTGGAATTGATAGGGTCAAAAAGGCAAGGTTACAAACTCTGAGATCAGAGTATAATGCCTTGAGAATGAAGGAGAGTGAATCTATAGACGATTTCTCAGCCAAATTGAGCGGGTTAGCCACTAGGTCTGCCGATCTTGGATCCCCAATTGATGATCCTACACTGGTCAAGAAGCTTCTTGAATCAGTACCTGAGAAGTTTCTTCATATTGTTGCTTCCATTGAACAGTTTATGGACTTGGATACTATGGCCTTTCAAGAAGCTGTTGGGAGACTCAAGGCATTTGAAGAAAGAGTTGGCATGAAGCAAAAGGTGTCAGGCTCAAAGGATCAAGAATTGTTACTCACTTACACTGAGTGGCAATCAAGGAAGAAGGATTTCAAATCAAAAGGAAAGTGGGACAAGAACAAAGGCAGTAAGTCTCAACATGATGATGTTGACAGTAATGATAAAGGAAGAGCAGAGCAGAAGGGCTACAAAAATGGGAAAAGGCAAGAAAATAGACCGAAGAAAGACAAGTCTAAGATTAGATGCTTTAAGTGTGAGAAAATGGGCCATTATGCTAGTGAATGCTCTAAACAGAAAGTGAAAGACCAAGAAGTGAATCTGACTCAAGACTTGAATGATGAGCCAACTCTTTTGATGATCTCAATGAACAAAGAGGGTGATGATGTTGTGTTCTTGAATGAAACAAAAGTCCTGCCAGGCAACTATCAAAGTGAAGGTGCTGATAGCAATAAAGAGAGCAATGAAGAGGTCACATGGTATCTAGACAATGGTGCATCCAACCACATGACAGGTATAATTTCTCACTTTTCTGATCTAAACAAAGATATATGTGGTACTGTAAGGTTTGGGGATGGGACTAGGGTTCATATAGAAGGTAGAGGATCTGTTGTCCTCCAAGGTAGGAACGGTGAGCAAAGGGTTCTAACTGATGTCTATTACATACCTAGCCTGAAGAGTAGCATATTAAGTTTAGGACAAGTGACAGAGAAGGGTTGCAAGATAGTTATGAGAAATGATCATTTATGGCTATATGAGAACAGTGGGAACCTTCTAATGAAAGTTAGAAGAGCCCCAAATAGATTGTACAAAATTAAGTTGCAAATAGGCTCCCCTATGTGCTTCTTGAATAGCATAAATGATCCTGAGTGGTTATGGCATGGAAGGTTAGGCCATGTGAATTTTAAGGCTCTAGAGGACATGACTAAGTTTGATATGGTTAAAGGTGTTCCTAAGATTAAGAACACATTTCAAATTTGTGATGCATGTATGGCCGGTAAACAGTCAAGGAAGTCATTTCCTAAGGAGACTAAGTATAGATCCAAAGTCCCATTAGAGTTAGTGTCTATGGATTTGTGTGGGCCTATAGCACCTGCAACCAGTGCAGGAAATAGGTATATGATGCTGCTGGTTGATGACTATACCAAATATATGTGGGTTTATTTGATCAAATCTAAGGATCAGGCTCTGAGTATTTTCAGGTTGTTTAGAACTGATGTTGAAGGAAAGTTGGGAACTAAGATTAAGAATCTAAGGTCTGATAGGGGGGGAGAGTTTACCTCTAAGGAATTTGATTTAATGTGTAGTGAACATGGCATAGGTAGGCAGCTAACTGCACCTTACTCTCCACAACAAAATGGGAGTGTGGAGAGGAGGAACAGAACTATACTAAACATGACTAGGAGTGTTCTTAAGTGTATGAGTGTTCCTGATGAGTTTTGGGGAGAGGCTGTGAGACATGCAGTGTATATTCTTAATAGGTTGCCTACTAAAGCATTAGGTAGGAGTACCCCATATGAACTTGTTAATGGAAGAAAGCCTAATTTAGAACACTTAAGAGTGTTTGGATGTGTTGGGCATGTTAAGATTGTCAAACCAGGACTGGGGAAACTTGATGATAGAAGTGTGCCTATGTTGTACTTGGGAAATCAAGAAGGAAGTAAGGCCTACAGGATGTATGATGTGAACAAAGGACAAATAATTGTTAGTAGGGATGTGAGATTTGAAGAAAATAGAAAGTGGAATTGGAAGCAGCCTATAGAAAGTCAAGAAATTAGTAAGTATGACAATAGTATAACCATAATAAGTGAACCTAATATGAATGTTCCTGATGAGGATAACGCACAGTCTTCTGATGAAGATGAGATGCAAGGGTCTCAGGATGGTGCTGGTAGTGATCTAGATGATCATGAAGTTGAACAAAATGTAGGGACTAGTCTAGGGACACAGGATAATACTAGAAAGTCTGGGAGAAGAACTTCTGTTCCTGTACATTTAAGGGATTTTGTCTTAGATAATAGACTAAAACAACTTGAGAATAGGCAGGAAATGAGTGATCAGGTTGAACTTATGTTAGCTCAAGAAGAAGAACCAATACAAGTTAGTGATGCTATTAGAAGTGCTGAGTGGAGAAATGCTATGAAAGAAGAAATTAGTGCTATTGAGAAAAATGGTACATGGTATCTTACTGATCTGCCCAAAGGACATAAGCCTATTGGTCTCAAATGGTTGTTTAAGATAAAAAGGGATGCAAAAGGAAGTATTACTAAGTATAAAGCTAGACTAGTTGCTAAAGGTTATGTTCAACAGTTAGGAGTGGACTATGAAGAAGTATTTGCTCCAGTGGCTAGAATTGAAACTATAAGATTGCTATTGTCATATGCTGCCATGATGAACTGGAAAGTGTATCACTTAGATGTCAAGGCAGCCTTTCTGCATGGTGAACTAAAGGAAACTGTGTTTGTTACCCAACCTGAAGGGTATGTTAGGAAAGGACAGGAGCAAAAGGTTTATAGACTTGAAAAGGCTCTCTATGGATTAAAACAGGCCCCTAGATGTTGGAATATGAAACTTGATGAAGTTCTTAAAGGGCTAGGATTCAGAAAGTGCAAGCATGAATCTGCAGTTTATACAAGAGTTAAGAACAAGACTCATATTTTCTTAGGTGTTTATGTAGATGATTTGTTGATAACAGGGAGCAATCAGGAAGAAATTGATAGATTTAAGAAAGAAATGCAAGATAAATTTCAAATGACTGATTTGGGTTTACTATGTTACTATCTAGGAATAGAGGTAGATCAAAGGAGGGATGGTATAGTGATAAAACAGGCTGCATATGCAAAGAAAATAGTTAAACTTGCAGGTTTAGAGGACTGCAATGCAACTAGAATACCTATGGAGTTTGGCTTAAGTTTAAGTAAAGAAGAGGGTGGAGAGGATGTGGATGCTAGCCTCTATAGGAAGTTGATAGGTTCTCTTAGATACCTGACCCAAACCAGACCAGATATATGTTTTGCTGTTGGTTTTGTTAGCAGGTTCATGGAGAAACCAAGAGAAGCTCATCTGAAAGCAGTGAAGCACATACTAAGGTATGTGAAAGGAACCCTGAGTTATGGTTTAAGGTACTCAAGAAATGAAGTTCAAGGGCAGTATGGTCAGGCACTAGTTGGGTTCAGTGATAGCAATCATCTGGTAAACAATGATGTATTGAAAGGAGTAGATTGGATTTAGAGGGGAGATTGTTAGAATAAATGGCTGGCTTTAGAGGTTTGGATCAATATGACTAGTTGATCAAAGTGCAGGGGGTTAAATGTAAATGTTTAATTTTGTTTTAAATTTCGGTTAAGCAGGTTGTTAGATCATGATTAGTATATGTAGCCACTTAATCGGTTGTAAATCCAATCGTGTAATCCGTTCAATTTCAATAAAGAATACGAGAGAACTTGTTGCTTCTTCTTCAATTCGATCTTCAAACTGTTTGTAACAAAAAACGATGTCACAAAATTTTTGCGACCCATTTGCTGAAAAGGTTGTGTCGCAAATTTCTTCCCTAATCAATTAAACATCTACTTAATATTATTACGTTAATTAAACTTTTGTAGCATATATAATTTTGTGACACATTTGTGTCCAATACATAAAAAAAATTTAATTTCTATTGCGTCACATTTGTGTCAAGCGGTAATTTTTTATAAAAATTTCTGCGACATAGTTGTGTCGATTAAATTATTTTTTTTAAATAAATTGCGACATATTTGTGTCAATCGTATATTTTTGTAATATATTTTGTTATTTTGCTACAAGTTTGTGTCTAACACAATCATTTTTATATATTATATTTTTGCAACGCGTTTGTGTCAACTAAATAAATTATTCTAGAATTTTGTTTGCGATGCATTTATAACCAACCATATTTTTTTAGTTTTTAATTTTGCATCATGTTTGCGACACTTGTTTTAATTTATTTGACTTTTCTGCGACACATTAACTGTAACACCCCAAAATTTTATAACCTAAATTATATACGTGTGCTATATTTATAAAATAGCTGAAATGCATGTGATATACTATATATATGTAGAATAGAGAAACACCACGATTCGCGTACGAATACTCGACACGACATTCGAGGAAACGTCAAGAGATGAATTTATAGAATATGATAGATAACGGAAAATAAAGATCATGAGCGCAGACGGATCTTAGATCCGAGTTATAACGAAGCGGGAAAACAAAAATAGTGATTTGGGCCCGGTTTGTAATAAATCGTAATTAAAGCACGAACGTCACTAAATTGACACCGAGGTGAAAGTAGAATATTAGGTATTGTTAAATACTTGGTTTTTAGTCATTATAGAATATATTTGCGACTTTCGGCACGAAAACGGTGGAATCGATAACCGTTGCTGTTACGCGATAATAACCGGAATCAATTCGGTTAACCGTTCGAAACGATTTTAGTAACTTGGCGAAGTATAAATAAATTATTAAAATAATAATTAAGAATTTCAGTCAAGAGGATGTATTCGGTCTGTGAGACGACCACGATCACTACGCCGAATAGACACGCGCCCGTACCATGTAGTTAAATAAACGATCACCGGTTAACGTTATAACCGAAGAATAAATATAATAATTATATTTACTGAACTCCTGTAATATTTTAGGTGTTCGAGAATTTTTATAAACCGTTTATAAAATATTATATTATTTTACGGGTTTAGAATACAGATATAATACCTACTCATTAATTGTTATACTGTATTAAATTTACTTGCTCTCTACTCTTCCAAATAGTATGTGTCGAATTGTTAGGATGATTCAGCTCACAAAACGATTTCTCACTATGTTTAGGTGTATCCTTATTGTGGATTCAAATTGCATATAAATACATGCACACTTCACAAACTAAAACACAAAACACAACTCAATTGAGATATAAAACCACTACAGACAAAATATGGAAACAAAAGAAAAGAAGAAAGAAAGAGAGAGAGACGTACGACCAGTCTCCCCCCTCCCTCTCTCGTTTACCGGCGAAACCAACTCCCCTACTTCGTTTTTCCGACCGACACCGGCACCCACCTCGTCCCTCTACTTTTCCCGGCGATCCTCTGACTCCCCTCTCGTCATTTTGAACCCGCAGCAAACACATCCCTGAGCTTTTTCCGATGAACCCAACGACTGCAGCAGCAGCTACGGCGACCCTCAGCCGGGTATTTCACCGGTGACCTGCAACCACCCAGCAGCAGCAACCGACGACGTTCCCTGGCTCCGCCCGTTCCTCCGACAAACCAGGAACCCCCGTCTCGTTTTTTTTTCCGATCGAGCAACTCCACCCCCGTCACCCTTTTTTAATCCGGCGATGTTACCGAGCTCCGGTGGTGGCGGTGAACCGCCGGAAGTGCAATAATGGTGATGATAGCAGCCTGGTAGATGATTGTTACGGGTAGAAATCCAAATGGGTGTCGGAACGAACTTGGTGAACGACACAACTCGGTGATGTTCGGAGTGAGTTTCGGTGACATACGGTTAACGACGGGGCATAACGGTAACGCCGATGAATTGTCGAGATGGTGGTAAATAGTAGCGGTGATTGGCGGTTGTTAACGGCAGTCGTAGGCGGTCACGATTTGAGTTAGAAAAGGAGGTAACGAGTTAACCCGTTTACTCTTTCGGGCGACGTTTCGGTGGCGTAACGAGGTCCAAACAACAAACCGACAACGGAGAAATGCTCGTGGCGAGAAACTAGTCAGGAAGGACTAGTTATTTGTCCAAATCGGACAACTTTATTATTCGGTTATTTTGGACTCGTTTCACGACCCGTCAAAAGGTAATCACGTTATATTATTTGTGATTGTTACAAATATCATATATATTTAAAATAAAGGTTAACGATAATTATAAAGTAATTATCGGGTTAAAGAATGTTTAATATATGTTTGAAACATATTTAAAATATGTTAATATATATATCTAAGAGTTGAAATGAGAAATTAGGGTTTTCTAGACACTGTTCTGTCAAACCCGAGTAAACGGTAATGAACCAAGCTTTGAAATTTTAAAGCATGTTATAAAATGTTATAACGGATAATACCCTAAGTCAGTTTTGAATAAAAATGAGTTTTGATAAAGAAATGAGAATAACGGGAAATTAGGGTTTCCAAATATGATTATTTAATATAATATAATCCGAAGGGTATGAAGACTTGATTTTTGACATGGAACTATGTTTATATATATAATAAGTATATATAAAGTTAAAATGGATAATTGATAAAGTATTTCAAATACCGAGTTAATCGGATATTTAGAAGTTCACGCGTGTGACACCCGAGAATTTCAAGGTTAACTTCCGTTAGACAAACCCGTTAGTTACGTTATAAGTAGCTAACGCATAACTAGGCCGAATACGTCCACGACCTTTGGTTGATCACCGAACCTGTCCATATGTGTTGAATGTTCATCATTGATTGTCCTTATGTGCAATGTGATTTAAATACATGACTTATTATTGTGAATAGCATGATTAATTGTAAATACTTGATTATGTGAAAATTGCCTAAATTTGGTAGTCAGCGAAACTACCGAGCGAAACTACAGATTCGCCCGGTAGCAAGCTAGACTGATCAATGTACCCGAGAACAGAGCCAGTTTCGCCAGCCAGCGAAACTGCCAGCGAAACTAGCCTCTGATATAAATAAACTTAATGAACCCTAGTAGCCTCATTTGCCTCATTTCACACTAAACACACACCACTTCTTCACCTGCTGCTCTCTCGAGATTTCTGGCCATCTAAGGAGATCATCAGGAGAATCATCATCTCATCTCACTCATTCGATCCTTGATCAAACCGTGAGTCTCGAAAACCATTTACATGCACCTTTATGTGTTTTCTTTAAAAAGCATGATCAAACCTTCATGAAAACTTGTATACTTCTGAGATAATACTTAGGAATGCTAGATCTGTGATAAAGTCTCCAACTTTGCGTATGAAATCCAACCATGATAGAGATTTATGCCATTTTAGTCATTTTAGGGTTTTATATGTGTTCTTGGTGATTTGATGACAAAATGCATGTTAAACGTGTTAAAGTTGCTTGATTTATGTTAGTAAATGCCCATGGATGCTAAATAATGAATTGCATGTATGATCAGAAGCTGTTAGGTTGATTTTTAGGCAAATCCGTATGTTTTTCGCGACCAGCGAAACTGTTGTTCTCTGGGCGAAACTAAGTAGCGAAATTGCATCTCCTTCCAGCGACACTGACCAGCGAAACTATAGTGTCGCCGGGAACCTGACCAGACCAGCTCGAGCGAAACTATCGAGCGAAATACCTGAACGAAAGTTCAAACCAGTTTCCCTGCGAAACTAGGCTAGCGAAACTGCGTCAGCAGTTTCGGGCGAAACTAGCCTAGCGAAACTGTGTTACCGGGCATTGCCTAGCGAAAGTGCTGCCCGTGCGCCTAGCGAAACT
>JBCNJP010000009.1:37152164-37183820 GCA_039602395.1 Deinandra increscens subsp. villosa
TCAAGGGAATAACTGATGGAGTGATAAGTGAACCTAAAGTTGAGAGGCCAAAGATCACCATCAAGCATCCAAGTATGAAACCAACAGTTGAAGTGAAGAATGAAAAACTAAAGGGAGTGGCTGTGTCTCCCATTTCTTCAGTTAGATCATGCAGTTGCCATTGTAATTGCAAGAATGGTGCTTCAACGTCAAAGAATCAAGGAAGCACAAAGACAGTAAAGACAGGTTCGACACAGGCTTCGACAAACCAGCAGAAAGTCAAATCTGAAGCTGCAGTCAAACCAAAGAAGCATACACAAGGCCAACCAGCTCCATATCAGCCACCGAAGACAAATGGGTACACGTCTGACTTCTATCTAAAGAAGCAGACTTGTTTTAATTGTGGCATCGCTGGTCATATTGCTAGAAACTGTCTTTATCGCCCTTATGAACCCAATTATCCGAAAACTCAAAGGGTTTCATCTCAGGAGTCTGTGAAGTCTAAGCCGATGATGGTGCAGAAACCTAAGGCAATGAAGACTGTTACTCCTAAGGTTAAACCCTCTGATCAACATTGGGGTGCTGCCAAAGCTGAAAGAAAATCTTTAAATCAAAACAACAGCTTTCCAAGTTACCAAAATTTCAGAAAAAGGTGATGAAACCATTTTCAAAGCAATCAAAACTTGAAAAACCCAAAGTTACCCCTCCCAAGGTAACTAGAACTGTTTTAAAAAATGATTCTAAAATGCAGAAGGTTGAAATACCTAAAGTCACAACTCAAAAGGTGACTAAAACAAAAACTGTTTTGAAAAGTGAATCTAAAACGAAGAAGGTTGAAATACCTAAGGTCACAACTCCAAACGTGACTAAAACAAATGTTAAATCACCTGGAACTTGGAAACCAAAGGCTAATGCAGCTACAACCGAATCATCCCAACTTCCTGATTTTTTAAAAGGAATGTTTTTAAAAGAAATTTCATTCATTGATTCGTCAGGAGTACCCAGAAAAACAATGGCCTGAGTACTATTAGCTAACTAATCTCTCCCTCTGTGCAGGAACGATCAAGGAGGATTATCACTAACGTTTTTATTACTAATTTGTTTGTTGATAAGTGATTGTTCCAGGCACAGTTTAGGAGACGTATCTTCATGTCATGACAAGCAATTTTTTATGGAGGATATGTTTCCTTGAGAGGTAAAAGGTAAAATTCAGCACGAAAGGTACTGTTCTTAACTTGGTTGTGTGAATGAAGCGGAAAAGGGTGTTTTGAGTTAAACCAAATTTCCTAAAATTTTCACTTGGTGATTGAGTGTTGAAGTGTTTGACTTCAGATGCAATGAAGTGTGCATGTCATGAAACCCAATTTTCTAAAATTTTCAAATCAATTTTTTGAAAGTTAGCTTGGCCAGATATTTTTAAAATTTTGTGTTTTGTTCTTTTAAGTATGTTTGTGTATTTTATTTTTTATTCAAAAAAAAAAAACTAAAAAAAAAAACTAAAAAAAAAACTAAAAAAAAAAAACTAAAAAATGATGTTCACAAGATTGTGACATTAAAAATCAAAAAGCAAGGGAAGAAATGTAAAGATGAAGAAAAAGTTGACCCCTCAAAAATAGTGTGCTTTTCAATTTTTAATTGTTTGTGTCTTGTTTTTGAGAAGTTTAGGGGAAGTAAAATGAATGTCCGGGTTGGAGATGGCTGACACGCGTAAGGCGGAAGTGAAAGGCAAGCTCCACGGTGATATGCTCGGTAGGCTCGACCTAAACTTATGACCTCCAATGAAAGTGCAGTGAACTTAAAAGATATATATGTTTAGTTTCCCATCCCAGGTTGCATGGTTTAAAAGACTGAGTCCCGGCAAAAATGGGTTGAGAGTGGTAATTACCTAGTATTCACTCTCTCACACGCCATGTCTCTGCTGTCATGACTACACCACATAATAAAAAGAAAAGAAAAAGAAAAGAAAAAGAAAAGAAAAAGAAATGAAAAAGAAATGAGAAAAAAAAAGAGAATAAATAATCACTCAGTTGGTCTTCTTTGCGTGCTTAGCGGCCGACCTGATCACCAACTGATGGTTAATGAAATAAGTGGTAGTCATAACGGTGTTGCATGGTTCCTCAAGCTGGGGGTTTGTGAATCCTCAATAAACTCTGAGGTTGGGTAGGTTTTGTTGTGTACGCTTGGGTGTGGGGACAATTAAACATGATGGTAATATTGTACTATATTAAACATGACGCATTCGGTTGGGATTAAGCGGGTTTGAGTTTAAAGCGGACAAACATACCGGCAATTACCTGGACTAGTTGAGTAACTTAAGCTGAAAAGGGTTCCTCAGTCAGATTCATATGGTTTGATCCCTTGTAAAATTTCTCATGTTTGATATTGGTAAGTATTTGTTTATTTTTATCTTTCGTGTGTGAGTCTTTAAGTTCTTTTTGGTTGTGTTTACGTCTTGGCCAGGTTAATTTGAGAAGTCAAAATGTGTTTTTCATGGGTTTTAATGCATGACAATATGCCCCCGACAGATCTTGACAAATTTTTAGGGGAAGGAGTATGGGATAATAAGTATTATCCGAAGGGAACTCGAGGATGATACTTATTATCTAATGGAAAAGACTTCCTCCGTAGGGGAAGGAGAGGGGATAATAAGTATTATTCGAAGGGAATTCGAGGATGATACTTATTATCTATTGAAAAGACTTCCATAATACATAGTATCTTAAGGGAACTCGAAGATAATATGTATTATCTCAGGGGAAGTCCTTAGCTGAGGGGAAGTTATCAGCTAAAGGGAAGTCTTTAGAGGTCTTGGGTTCAGGGGAAGTTTTATAGAAAACCCGTAATCTATATTAGGGTTTTTTGGTTAAAATAATGTTAATTTGAATCAATTGAACAGATGATAATTACCTCCTAACCCAAAGACCGGTCATCAAATGTCTGGTGGAGTATATTTTTTTTCAAATGTGTGTCAGACAGGTTGATGATAGAAAGATGCTGCTGATGCTGCTGATGCTGCTGATGCTGCTGCTGCTCAAAGTTAAAGAACCAGTCGGACAAGACTTCCATCTGGAAAAGCAACTGTTTAGGGAAAGTTGTTGGTGTCTTTACAAGTTTTCAAAAGCTTCAAAAGAGCTTCAAAGAAGATAAGATGTTCAGATGTTTAAGGGAAGCTGAAGACTTCAAGTCTCGTTGAAGAAAGTGATGCAGAGAGCAGTCAGAGATCATGAAGATCCAAGTTCAACAATCAAATTCTTCAAAGTTAGGGGCTTTCAAAAGTTGAACCCTCTAATTTATGATTCAAGACAGTTACCGAAGATTCAGCAAGAACCGGTTCTTTCAAAAGAAGCAAGTCAATGAGAATCCTCCATCTCATTAACTTGTTCATTTCAACAAGTTCTAGCTGATGCTGATCAAGAGGAAGTCCTAAGTGCCCGTCATGAAACCCAATGAAGATTTCTGCGGAAAGAATCTTCATCAACATCCATGCCAGCCAGTCAAGAAGAAGAAGTTCAAAGATCGAAGACTTTTAATATCACAAGCCTAGGGGAAGATTGTAGAGGCTAGATTATGAGGCTTGTATATTAAATAAGTTGGGCTGGGCTTAGAGGGTTTCATTAGAATCATAGGCTAGTTTGCTATTGTATTTAGGCAAGTTTATGATTGGGTTTGGGTTTACTATTGGGTTTATGATCAACAAGGGGCCCAATAGTAAACCCATTGGGGTGCCTATATAAACCCCACTTGACCTCCACATTAGGGCTGCTTGTTTACGATCTAGGGAGAGAGGCCATAGGTGTTTATGATCGTAATCTCGAGCTAGAGAGAGGGATATCTGTTTAAGATTTCTTATCTTGTACCCGACAAGTTTTCTTGTGTGCAAAGATCAAGCTTTTATCGTTGATTCATCGTATTCTTATGTTCTCTTCATCTTTCTTCTTGAATCAATCACCTACGAGGTTTCCGCACTCGTTTGTGATATCGATATCGTGTTTTGGGAGATTTTCTGGACTTACAGAAACGTCTTAACATAAATTAAAGAAAATTATTCTTTAAAACTAAAACCTTTTATATTTAATAATACAAGGTTTTTTTATAAAAACTTCTTTTATGTTTTGTGATCTTTTTTTTTCAAATCTGTTTTTATAATATTTACTAAAACTAGTTTTAAAATATCTTAAAAGCCATAAAGAAATTATAAAAAAAACATTTTCTTACATATTTTATGATGATCTAAAATCGTTTTAAAAACAATATATAATAAAATGTTTAATAAATAAATCATATATAAGAAATGTTTCGAAAGAAATGATAAAATTTGAGATTAAAACCTTTTTAGAAGAATAATAAAACAACAAAAGAAAAACTTTTATAAAAAAATCATGATATAGAAATAATTTTTTTTTATAAGTTGGAGTGAGAATGTATAAATCTTTCAGAAAACACTATTTTAATAAATAGTTTTCTATGAACATCATTTTGATAAATAAATTTTCAACCAACACCAAAAACTCGCTTGAAGTTATTCTTTTGATTATCTGTTTCATTAAAGTGTGAGAGTTTATCGAGATTATTTTTGCTAGCCTTAGTAATACTAAAGATCTTGTTTCACTATTAATTCATCTAAAACACTATCCTAAAATTTATACAAAGAGTTATTTTATAAAAGGTAAAATTTATAGTTATTGGTTTAATTTGAGAGAAATGGACACCCATGACTCGCTTAAACTTTATCCCCCCATTCTTTTTATTTCAAAAATTCCCCACCTAGCTTGTACGTGGTTCAATCATCTCCTCTTATTTGTATTATCTTCTATCCTCACTTCGAATTCTATTTCCTTTTCCATACTATAAACATGGTCACATCAACCTTTGGACCCTCTCACCCATTTTTGTCTCCTTACTTTCTCAACAAAAGTATACATTAAAATTATTTTTTTTAAACTAAAAACCTATCTTACTTTTACCTCTAAATTACACCTCAAACTAAATTACATCATGTCTATTGACTTCGAACCTCCATCTACAATACAAAAGTCTCTAAAAATGGGCTATTCCGACGTACAACAAAAAAATTAAAGAATGTTTACATGTTATAACAATACAAGAAACGTTTTTACATAGTTATATTATCTTCAACTATTCTATCCACCCACTAAATATATGTTTTAATGTTAAACCGGAAGTAAACTATGAAAACATGTACTTTTGTTATACTCAGAGATGGTGGATGCACATATATTTGTATATTAATGTGACTAAAATAACCATAATTTTTTTATTTTCACAACATATTAATATGCACATACGTTTTCTTTTGATTGTGTGGATACTGTATGGTGGTTTGGTATAATTATTGATTCTTAAGCATGTTACGACGGCATGTGGACATGTAGTTAGGCTGCCTAGAGCTATAACCAACTAGGACCATTTAGTCGCTGTTTAGTGACCTTTCTACGTTACAAGTTAAATAATTTACTCTATAAACAAAAACAAAGTACAACGTAAAACGAATAGTAAACCATGACCTACCACATATTTGTAAATGGTTTTGTTAAATTGTTCTTTAAAAGATTTCCGTGTATCATGTTATGATTGTTGTGTTTAGTTGTGTTTTTTTTTAAATTGTTTTTATAAATATTTTTTTATTGTTTCTTTAAAAATATTTTTATAAATAATTTTTTTTTATTCTTTCTAAATTGTTTCTTTAAAGTGTTTTTATAAATATTTTTTTTTATTCTTTCTAAATTGTTTCTTTAAAGTGTTTCCTTGATTTTAATTTTAAATTCATAACGATCACCTTTTTATGTTTAATATATGCCGCGTTCATCCACCTCATGTGAAAAACTCTACTGGCTATACTTGGATAAATTTCATTCAGTACAGAACTCGATTTTACCACCCTGTGATTTGTTGTGCGGATAGCGTACGTGATAATACTATAGGGTTATGTAAAGAAAGCGGAAATAAAATAATACGTAAGGATCCAAACGTTTAAGGTATTAAGCATATATGACCTAAAATTTATATTACACAACTGTACCTATTATACCACAAACTCCCTTGTTAAATTTGTTGAGATTAAAATAGAAAAATAAATTAATCTATGCTACACGACTATGTATATTACGTACACCACCAACTCGATACAAACGCCTTTGCTAAACAAACAAGACCATACCAATTAGACCACGAATTCATGTACAGAATTTGTTAGATTGGGATATGAAACCATAATATATATTCTTGTTACTTGACGCCCAGAGAGTCAACCACATTGAAAAATAAATTTATGATCAGAACCATAGGGATATTTATGAAACTTTATTAAAACTATATGGGTATTTTTAAATAGAGACAATAGCCACGTAAAAACAAATTTATAATAAAATTCAGAGGGATATTTATGAAACTTTATCAAAACTACATGGTATGTATAAAAATTTAATGAATAATAACCTACTATTCATTAAAGTTGGGTTCGCTACAATTATACTACGGATATCACCAGTAATGAAAGGTCACCGATTCGAGACCTGGTGTTCATGTTAGATGAGGTTTTACCCAGTTGTTTCTGATTTCCTCTAATGGTGTTGTTGTGGGTTCGAGTTCTATTAAACTGAAATATACAATGGATATATACAAGATAGTGTTAAAAAGAATATACAATGATACAAGACCACGTTTAGATAAGATCTCGACCCAAATTTAACTATTTGAAAAAAAATGGATATATAATATGTTGGTGTACTGAATAGTTAAAATTATAGTTTTCTAATAATCATAATAATAAACCAAGCCCCCTCTATAGCTCTATATTCTTTTTAACACTATCTTGTAGATTTTTTAGGCAAAAATCTATCGGATCTATATTTTTTTATTTAAACCCACAACTTAGATTTTGTATAGTTTCTATATATATTACCAAGTTGTCCACATAACTTGTTTTGTAGCTTATTTACACCATGCCTCCTGTTTACTCCAGCCCCTTCCATCAAATGGAAAATCCAGCTTTAACATCCTTGTTACAACACACCACCACAAGAGAAAAACGATCAAAGAGCCGAATCGGCGGTGCCGGCGGAATCTTTCGCATGTTCAAGCTTTTACCGATGTTAACCTCCGGTTGCAAGATGGTGACCCTTTTAGGCCGTCCAAGAAACCCGTTGTTAACGGATCACGCAACCACCGGCACCCTATTCGGTCACCGGAGAGGGAGAGTAAGCTTAGCCATTCAAGAAGATCCACACCGCCTTCCGGTTTTCGTGATTGAGCTTCCTATGAGCTCGGCCGCGTTCCAGAAGGAAATGGCGTCGGACGTTGTCCGCTTATCGTTTGAAAGCGAAACTAAGACTAGTAAAAAGAAGGTTTTGGAGGAATATGTGTGGGCGGTTTATTGTAATGGGAGGAAATATGGGTATGCGATACGGCGAAAACAAATGACAGATGATGAAGTTCATGTGATGCAGTCGCTACGAGGGGTGTCGATGGGTGCCGGAGTTCTGCCGGGGTTGTCGGAGAAGGAGACGGCGGTGGACGGAGAGTTGACATATATGAGGGCAAGATTTGAAAGAGTTGTCGGAAATAAAGATTCAGAAGCTTTTCATATGATTAATCCTGAAGGTGCTGCCGAGGGTCAAGAACTAAGTATTTTCTTTGTAAGAGTTCATTAAAAAAAAACACGTATTTTATGGTTTTTACCCATGATCCAATCATCCAATATTCTAGAGGTTTTTAAATATGATGATGCCAGTCAAAACACCCTTAAAAACTAGTTCAGACATCCTCAAAAAACCAGCTCAAACACCCTTAAAAACACCAACTCAAACACCTCTAAAAAATGCCCTCTCACACCCTTAAAATACCATATAAAACACCCCCAACAAATACCCTGCCATGGTTCTAAAACACCCTCAAAAAACTAGATTGAATACCTCAAAAACACCTATTATATATTATTTCAATAATATATATATACTTGCTATATAAAATTAGAATACTATATATACTTGAATTTAAAAGCAGAAGATGGCCAAATAATAATCTTGAATCCAAATCCAAATACTTTTAAATAATGCAATCCAAAATTTACAATATTTGTAGCTACTTTAAAAACACAAAAATTACAATGCAAAATATTCTAATTCAAGTAAATTACAAAGCCACTAAACCGCACAAAAAAGTACAAACCAGATCCACGTCCGTTTTGACATTTACTAACCTTAAGACGTCTAACAAGTCGGTGGTCATCAAATACCTTGTTAATAAAACTTCAGCATTAAGCTCTAAGACTAAATCTTCAATTTCCGAGTAACGGGGGATATGCGCATAAATACAAAAAGGCGGCAGCAAGAACATCGAATTTCATCGAGATTTCTCTATAAACATCTCGCTTGACTCCTCTTCCTTTATAATCACAGCTAACAGATTTTCTAAAACCGGAAAGAACAATTCAAAGAACCCAGATTTAGTTTAAAAAAAAAAGAATGAGATCAAAGATTTGTAGAAATTTAACCAGTGGCTTAATAAAGGCCACTCAAAGAACCCAAATTTTAGTATGAGATCAAAGATTTGTAGAAATTTAACCAATGGCTCTTAGTAAAGGCCACTTAAATTTCTACAAATTATAGTGTTCAAACCAGTGGCTCTAAAAGCCTTTTCAAAGGGCCAATCAAAGAACCCAAATTTAGTAAAAAAGTATAAATTCAAAAAGACTTTAGTGTTCCAAACCCAAATTTTAGTAAAGGCACAAAATTTGTAGAATTTCTAACTAGTGGCTGTATATTTTTAACCATACTAAAACATGACATCAAAGATTGGTTGTTAAGGCAATCGTGCAGTGCATTACAAGAATCTCTGAATCATATTCATAACAAATCATCATCCCTGCATCACCTTAAAAAGATAAGTTTTTAAAATGCGAGTCAATTATAAAGTTATACGAGCAAAACCTAATAACGCGGAATTAATGAACAGTTAGGTAGAAAGATTACTATATGTACATCGAAAACCTTCACTTCAGTTTCTGATGATACAAAGACAATATCCTCATTCCCTGCACCAAATTATGCAACTGAATGTGGCAAAGTATGCAAATGCAACAAGCAATTAAAGCACAAAAAATTCATTTCAATTACAAAGATTTGACCTTGAACAATGAACACTGACCTGGTTTGAAGCATAATAAAGAAATAGTTTTTGAGCAACATTCATGGTAAACAATAGATCTTTACATCGCATATCAAACCAGCAAACACACCCATCATGTATACAGCACAATATAAACATATTGTTACACATCCCATGATTTTCAACGTTGAATTTAGTCCAATTGGCTCCAAAATTACAACTTCGGGTTTAAAAACTGACGCAAAATTTGAGAAATTTTAATGCAGTTATAAAGGGATGAATGTTGTTAACTCGAAATCAGTAGTAACTGAAACGTACGCAATTGAAAGCCGATCAATTTCTCTGAAAGTTTTTTAATTTAGGGTTGTTAATATCAATGAACAAAACAGGATGCGTACAGCGTACTTCGCGGAGGAGGCGATCAGCCGTCTTGCCGGTGGTCCTGTAGGCGACGAAGGATTTGCGGGCTGTGTTGTACGACCGGTGGCTACAAATGAGAGAAGAATTTAGGGCATGAAAGAGTTTTGGCTAATTACTTTTGATTACGTTTGTGAAGAGATCGAGTTTAGGTAGTTTTGAGAGGAAATGTGAATTGGTAGTTCTGAGAGGAAATGTGAATTTTTAGGCTTCAAAGTGAAATTTTAGGAGCCAATTTTTTTCTCTTGTATTAAAAATAAATGATATAAAATTTTAGTAATTAAAATTTTTAAAAAACAAACAAAAATTTAAGATTATTAAAAAACTAACATAAAAATTTAGAGTATATGTGTATATCAAACCTTAATCGATATATATCCCTTCGGTGTCGTCATATCATAAGTATGTGGTGCCATTAATATTATAGTAATTACCGAGTTCAATACCAACGGAAAAGGGTGGTAGATCATCAAAATAGTCGTAGTCTTCCTCGTCGGCGACATGATCCACACTGACAATACGTCGTTTACCTTGCAATAAGATGTGGTGTGTTGGTTTGCTCGGGTCACCGACAAAAAAAAACTTGTGTTACATGGCTTGCGAGAACGAATGGTTCAGATGGATAGCAACTGCTTGTATGATCACAAGTGTAAAACCATATTTGGCAACTTTAACACGTGTATGGTAATTCTCTCGTTTACATTTGAACACATGAATAATGATACCTTGGTAGTCCAATTCCCAAATCTCTTGTATAACACCATAATATGATTCTTTGGCAATTCTTGTCATCGTGTCATGATCATATCTGTCAAATTCGGTCGTTGATGCTATTATTGTCACTCCGATATTCTGCAATGTACTTTTTTTTTATCTCGATCTTTGGTGTAAAACATATGACCATTAATGTCGTACCCTTGGTAAGACTGAACTTTAAAATTCGGACCTTGCACCAACCTGTTCACTGTTTCGTCAACATTAATTTCCATTACCTTATGTCTCATCCAACCTTCAAGCTCATTGTAATTCTTGTTTACATACCACATCCATTCCTTACCCGGGTATGTTGCTCGTAATGTACCCATGTGTTCATCATGGTATGGAGCAAGACATGTCATGTGTTTTAGGACCACTAAATGTGTAGTTTCCAAACTATCACGAATTAGGATGATTGTTTTCATGCCAAGTACATCCTAACCATCAAGCCAGTCCGAATGACGAGTTTTAGGAACACTAACACTTTCGACCCCTTTCAAGTAGCCTACAAAGAAACAAATAATTAAATTGTAAGTTATATTTAACAACAATGCTAATATATATTATTAATGTCACATCATCCTCAAAGTCATCTGATTCATTTTTACGTTTACACATCGATGCCCCGCATTTAACACATTTATGTTGACCTTTGAACTCCTTTATATACAACATACAATCATTTGGACATGCGTGTATTCTTTTAACTTCTAATCCCATCGGATACATCAACTTTTTTGCTTGGTATGTAGGAATTGGTAACTCATTGTCTTCCAAAAGAATGTCATATGCAAAAGCACTAATAGACTTGATAACTCGTTGTCTTCCATCCATTCTTTGACTTTTATATTTCAGTTAATACATAATAATATTAAATACAACTAACATATTATATGAATAAAAATAAAAATAGAAATAAAAATACCTTAATGAGAATGCCAAATTAGTTTGAAAGAAAGAAGATGATGAGATATGAAAGGAGTATATATAAGAGAATCTTAAATGGAGTATATATAAGAGGTCTTCAAAAATAAGTAAGAGGTTTTCAAAAACAAAAAAAAGTAAGAGCTTTCGGAGAAAAAAAGATAAGAAAGAAGAAGATGGACTTGTTATATTAATTGTATAATTTAAATGAATCTTTAATATAATAAAACCACCCTCAAAAAATCAATTTTACCATTATATTGTATTTAAAATAAAAACACTCTGAACAAATCATAAACACCCTTAACTAAAGGTTAAAAAAAACAGCCCCAACAAATCATAAACACCCTCAACAAATCAAACACCCTCAATAAATCATAAATACTCAACAAATCAAACACCCTCAACAAATAGTTCAAAAAAACACCCTTAACAAATAATAAACAACCTCAACAAATCAAACAACCTCAACAAATCAAAAACCCTTAAAAATCAATGATTAAATGAGGTGCTTAAAAAAACACCCTCACCTTTCCCTTTCCCCTCTCCCTCTCGTTTCCTTCGCGATTAAACCAACTCGCCACCTTTCCCTTTCCCCTCTCCCACTCGTTTACCCTCGACCCGACCGGACACGGGATCAAACCCGTGACCCTTGTGCTCATCGGTTCCCAACCGAACCACAACCACCACCATTACCATCTAATGTATCTAGTTAGCTACATGTACAAGAGTTGAGTCCCTTTTTTCCAATCAAGTCAATCCCCAACATCACCCTTACAACCTACACATTGTAGGTGAAAGTTGTCCCAAGTAAAACCAAATCTATTAACCAATGGTTAATATTTTCCCACCATTTTGAAACTCAATTCCTTCCATCTATTTGCAGCCATGAACCAACTATTTTGAACCCATATGACACTAGTTTACAAGCCCCTTGAACCCCTTGTGTGCTAGAAACCGGTCGGCCACCCCAAGGCTCGAACCCCAGCCCTCTCTTCCTTCTCTCGATCCGAATCCAACCCACACACACAAACACTTAATGTTTTGTTTTAAGCCATATCACTTGCTAGATATTTTATATTTTGATAACTAATAGGTTGCTGCCTAAGTTTGCTGAAAAGGCAGATGAAGGATATTTTGTTGGATATTCGGGTGTGTCAAAAGCATTCAGAGTATACAATAAAAGTACTAAAATTGTTGAGGAAACCATTAATGTGACTTTTAATGAGAAATCTCTTAACAATTTTGTATCTCAACCAGACTGGCTATTTGACATAGATGCACTAACCACTGCTTTCAATTTTACCATTGAGAAGCCATTGAGTTCAACAGTGCAGGAACAGGAACATAAGCAAAATCACATAAGATCAGCTGATGATATCTGGCAGATAAGCGCCAAGGAACTGAAAATGCATCCTACCTTCTTTTCATCCATCAGCACCAAGCCTGTGAACCCAACAACTCAAAGAAAACCTCTGAAATTATTCTTGCTGATGCAGAAGTTTATCCGACTGAACTTCCGGTTGAAGTTCAAGCGGATCCTGTAGCAGTAGAGGCAATGCAAGAGGAACTGTTTCAGATCAATAAACAGAAGGTTTGGGAATTGGTTGACTTACCTGAAGGTGAAGAACCAATTGGAACTAAATGGGTATTCAGAAATAAGAAGGATGATAGGGGAGTAGTAATAAAAAACAGGGCCAGACTTGTAGCTCAAGGCTACAAACAAGAAGAAGGCATTGACTATGATGAAGTTTTTGCTCCTGTAGCCAGGCTTGAAGGAATCATAATATTTCTTGCCTATGCTGCATTCAAAAACTTTCTGGTATTTCAAATGGATGTTAAATGTGCTTTTCTGTATGGTCTTTTGGAACAGGATGTGTATGTCAAGCAACCTCCAGGCTTTGAAGACCCTCATTATCCCAACAGGGTCTGCAAGCTGATTAAAGCTTTATATGGTCTCAAGCAAGCTCCTAGGACATGGTATGATACACTCTCAAACTATCTCCTAGTGAATGGCTATAAGAAAGGAGCCATTGAAAAAACACTGTATGTGAAATCTAATGGCAAAGATACTTTGATGGTACAAATCTATGTTGATGACATCATCTTTGGTTCATCCAGTGCTGCCTTATGCAAAGAGTTTGAGAGTTTGATGCAATCTAAGTTTGAGATGTGTTCAATGGGAGAACCGAACTTCTTCTTAGGCTTGCAAGTGAAGCAAACTGCAAATGGAATTTTCTTAAATCAGTCCAAATACATTCAAGATATGCTAAAAAGGTTTGATATGCAGTCTGTTTCAACCTCAAAAAACTCCCATCTCCATTTCTCATAAGTTACATAGTGATTTAAGTGGCAAACCAGTGGATGTTCACCTCTACAGGGCAATGATTGGATCACTGCTCTATCTCACATCCAGCAGACCTGACATCATGTTTAGAGTCTGTTTATGTGCTAGATACCAGTGTCAACCAAAGGAATCACACATGTTAGCTGTGAAGAGAATCCTTAGATATCTTAAAGGACAACCAAAGCTTGGGTTGTGGTATCCAAAGAACTCAGATTTCTCCTTCAAAGCTTACACTGATAGTGATTATGCTGGTTGCAACTTGGACAAGAAGTCTACTTCAGGAGGATGTCAATTTTTGGGAGAAAGACTTGTGTCTTGGCAATGCAAGAAGCAAACCTGCGTGTCTACTTCTACTGCTGAGGCTGAATACATTGCTGCATCAAGCTGCTGCAGTCAAGTCTTATGGATCCAGAATCAAATGTTGGATTATGGCATCAAGTTCATGGAGACTCCTATCCTTGCAGACAACAACAATGCTATTTCAATCACAAACAACCCCGTTCAACACTCAAAAGCAAAACACATTGATATCAGGTACCATTTTATTAGAGATTGTGCTGAGAAACATTTAATTAAAATGGTTAAAGTTCATACAGATCAACAATTGGCTGACTTGTTTACCAAAGCATTTGATGAAGTTAGATTTTTCTATCTCATTAGTGCCATTGGTATGATGAACTTTGACTGATTAAACTATTTTCACGATTCTAATAAAAGAGAGACATGTGCTCAAAGAGCTCGTCTCTTGATACAAAAAGAAAATGAAAATGAAAATCTTTAGTGTTAATCAGACAACATTTCAGTTCATAGTCAGTAACTGCTGATAAAGCTATGAATAATTAACACAAATTTTCAAAAATCATGTGTTTTGGATTTCCGGTTCAAGTTCAGGCTCAACCTGAGAGGACAACTTTTGAAATTCACCGGGTGAACTTCAACCGGAAAAATGCTTTAAAATGATGTGGAAATTTATTTTGAAAACAATTCTTTTAAGCGGAAAATTGTCCGCTTGATGTTCAGACGGAAGAATTTCTGTTTTTAAAATAAAGGAGAAAATGGGTTCCGCTTGAACTTCCGGGTCAACAAAGTCAAAATCTCATTTAAATTACCAACAAGGCACACTTTTCTAAGCGGATATATACATTTATTTACCCATTAAATTTTTAACTGATTAAAATCCGAGGTTTCAGTAAATTAATTTTTGGATAAGGACATGCTTTAACCAGTTGTACCATATAAACCATAAAGCACCTGTCTCATCAGTCACTGAACCGTCGATTTTTAACCTCTCTCCTCCACGTCAGCATCATAAAAGGTTAAAGCCCTAAATTACCGTCACTTTCCCATTTTCATCAAACCCCACTCCGCTATTACTCCCAAATTCCTCTCATCTCCTCTCCAATAAACCTTCGTAAACCGTCAACCTGCGTCAACAATGGCTCCTAAGGGGAAGGCAAGTGGCAAAAGGCCCGTAAGTGATTCCAAGTTTCCAGTAGAACACAATCTTGTGGCGTATCTAGAGCCACCGAGCAAAACCGACATCTACAACGGAAGGATTGACTTCATAAAAAGTTCTCATCTTCACCATGCGCATACTGTCGAAGCAGAAATTTTTGAAGAAGTACTAGAGGATTTTTGGTCACACGCTAGGGTTACTGAAAGGGAAAATGGTAGTGAAGCGATTATGTCAACCGTTCAGGGCACTGAAGTCGAAATCGACGAAGCTAAAGTTAGAAGGGTGCTGAAACTAAGGGATGATGATGGATATGAGATAGTCGATTCAAAGAAATATCTTCGACTATTCAGAGATCTAGGGTACGGTGGTTCACTGCAAAGCAAAACCATCAAGAAGGGGCAGTTACCATATAAATGGAGGTTCTTGGCTCACACAATATTGGTATGCCTATCTCCAAAGAAGGGTGGATTTGATGAGCTTGCCAGCGAACAAGCATCTGCCTTCTATTCGGTAATAAAGGGTGAGAATTTTAATTTCTCTAAACTCATTTTTGATGCCCTAAAATCAAATGTCCAACCTGATTTTATCTACTTATACCCAAGGTTTTTAACTTACATTCTCAAAGAAGAGTACCCCCAACTTGTGTGGCTCGGTACAATTTTGCATTCCAAACTTCTAAATGAGAAAATTTTTTCTAATCTTGCTGTAAATAAGTCTGCATTTCTTGGAAGGGACACTGACTATCCCCTACCAACTCCAAGGCAGTTTCCTGATGAACCTGCTAATGCTGAGGTTCAAACGGAAACTGCAGCAGCAACTGAGCTCCATGCTCAAGATGACAGAGCTGCAAATCCAGTTTCTGATCCCACATCTTCCCTGCTTCCTCAAGACTAAAAACCTTTTAATCTAAGAAGAGGAAAGCTCACAATCAATCTACCATTGCCACTTCCTCCACTGAAACTCCTCCTGTCATTTTTAAAAGACAGCAACAAGTGGTCATTAGGTCTCCTCCACCTAGTGCCACAACCCAACCCGAAGCTTCTAACCCCGCTCCAGGCAAAAAGCCCAAGCGGAAACTGGTTAAATTGGGATTCTCTCTTAGGGATGAACCTTCGTTTGAGGGGGAGTCATTGGAAGCAGATGCACAATCCCCATCTGAACATATTTCACCCCTTCAACACCAATCACCTAGGAGTGACAGTGCTATCAATCTCGGCTTATGTGAAGGTGTTATTAACTCACCTACCACATTACATGAGAACATCCTGATAAGCCAGGACCCTGCAGCACTGAACCTACACTCCTCACCGGAGGTGAATCTCGGGAGTTTTGAAGAGATTCATGCGGAAAGGGCTGCTGCTGCCCAGGGATCCCCACTGGACCTTGGTATCAGCAGTAACATCAATAAGACCCAATCTGCGGCAATCTTCTCTGAATCAGCACTTGAGGCTCCTTTATTGGAACCAAGAGTTGTTGTGAATAGATGAAGAGAATCCCAGGTGCCAAGAAGCCATGGGTACCACAGCTGATCCATCTAGGATTGATAGCTTGGTTTCGTCCAAGGATGCTGGTAAAAAGCCAGTTGAGGACAGTTTTACACTACCAGAATTGACGAACTTGTACCTATCTCTCCAAGCACAGGTTGATACTCTAAATGCAACTGTTGCTAAACTGGTGAAAGCTAATCCTACTGATGCTGAAGCAGGTCCTTAAACCCTTCACAGAGATGCTGATGAAGCTGTAATAGCCGAAGAAGCTGATACTGTCAAATTGGGGGAGAAGATGCCCTCAAGGCCTGTCATTACTGAAATAGAAGAAGATCAGAGGATACCGGCTGAAGTTAGAGCCACAGCTTGTGAAAGAATCGGTATAAATCCCTTCGATGTTGAAGAGTGTTGGGCCAATATTAAATGCAGTCAACTGATTGCTATTTCACCTTTTGAGGATCCCAACCTCATAGAGCTTGTTCAATCTTCAATGTTAATTGTTGGTGCTCTACCTGAGCACATCAACATGATCACTACACTCCTAAAAGATGTTATCTTTCCGGCTGAAAGAGCCAGTGATCACAGCAAAGCAACTGAAGAAAGCACTGCAACGACTGTAGTTGCTACACTCACCGAAGGAGAAGATGAGAATCCTATTGGTGAAGATGAAGGCACAGAGGTGCTGGAGATTGCTGACATAGAACCTGAAGTCACCAAACCTCAGGTGGTGACTAAAGATCAATCTACTGTTCAAGCGGAAGTTCAGGCGGAACTTCAAGCGGAAGTGTTTGTGGAAGCTGAAACTATCGTTCAACCAGAAACCCAATCAACTGCCCAGGTGGAAACTTTTGACCCTGGCAACTCAAGTTTTGGTGTTGATGGGTCTGCTGAACCAACTGTGGTTCAACCGGAAGAACAGGGTAATGCTGAAATAACAGACATAGCTGAAACTCTTATAACCTTAAGGAGCACAGAACCAATTCAAACTGAAGAACCTGTTCAAGCTGATTTTCGTAAAACAATTCAACAGGTGGTTCAAACTCCAGAGGCTGAAGCTATACAGAAGATGGTAGAAGATGCCTTCACAAAAGGCGACAACGTATTGCTGAAAGTATCCCCGTGGAAAGGCGTCATTCGTTTTGGCAAACGTGGCAAGTTAATCCCTCACTACATCGGTCCATTCGAAATCATTGAAACAATCGGACCCGTTGCCTACAAACTACTTCTGCCGCTTGCGCTTAGTAACGTTCACGATGTTTTTCACGCCAGCAATCTGAAGAAGTGCCTTGTCGAAGAAGATCTTACCGTTCCCCTCGATGAGATACACCTTGATGAATCCCTACAATTCATTGAAGAACACGCCGAGATAGTCGACCGCACCGTCTAGAAATTGAAGCATAGACGTATACCTCTCATTAGAGATCGTTGGAACTCCCGCCGTGGTTCTAAATCTACATGGGAACGCGAAGACCAGTTTCGCACTAAGTATCCTCATCTTTTTCCTATAGCAGCCGTTCAGCCATGATGACAAGCCGAATTTCGGGACGAAATTCTCCCAACTAGGGGAGGATGTGACAACCCGTAAGTTTCCAAGGACCTAAACTGATAATATATGCCTATGTGTTAACTATGTTACGAAATTGTTTACTTGCAACGTGTTAAATTCTACCATATTTGCCCTTACATGCGACATTATCATAGTCTTGACGTAGCCTTAATTCATGTTGAAAACAATACTTGAACATGATGATTTCTTTGCACGGAATGGTCGCTGGAACTTCAATAATAATAAAGCGACTAACCAAATCCGTTTATCAAATTTACAAAACTATGTAGTAAACGTTATGCATGATTCCATCATCTTGGGATTTATTATTAATATCATTATCATTGTACATTCATTTTAATCATAACCTTTGATCAACCATTATTATTTTGTCATTAACGTATTTCACAAATAACAATAACAAACAATTTCGTATTAAAAACAACAATGTGTTTAGACAATGACAACAAACCAAGACTTGTGATCCAATTCCTTACGTAAACATCGATTTATTTTACGTCCAAAAAATTTCATAAAGCTTTATTAACTATCACGACAAATGTATTTTCACATGCTTGCAAAATATATATACATGCAACGTAAATTTTTCAAGTTATTAAACCTCGAGTATTTTAGTTCCAAACCGAGTCATTGTTTTATTATTTTATGTCGTCGTGAATAAATATTTTATAAAACGTTCAAACCGGATCCGATTTGTTTATTTTCTTTCTTTCATTCGCGATTAAACCAACCTGTCACCTTTCCCTTTCCCCTTTCCCTCTCGTTTACTTTCGACCCGACCGGCCACGGGATCGAACCCGTGACCCTTGTGCTCATCGGTTCCCAACTGAACCACAAACACCACCATTACCATCTAATATATCTAGTTAGCTACATGTACAAGAGTTGACTCCCTTTTTTCCAATCAAGTCAATCCCCAACATCACCCTTACAACCTACACATTGTAGGTGAAAGTTGTCCTAAGTAAAACCAAATCTATTAACCAATGGTTAATATTTTCCCACCATTTTAAAACTCAATTCCCTCCATCTATTTGCAGCCATGAACCAACTATTTTGCACCCATATGACACTAGTTTACAAGCCCCTTGAACCCCTTGTGTGCTAGAAATCGGCCGGCCACCCCAAGGCTCGAACCCGAGCCCTCTCTTCCTTCTCTCGGTCCGAATCCAACCCACACACACAAACACTTAATGTTTTGTTTTAAGCCATATCACTTGCTAGATATTTTATCACCTTAACAAGACCCAAACACCCTCACTTTATTTCCCTCTCCTCCCTCAAACCCATCTCTCTCTCTCTCTCTCTCTCTCTCGGTTTCACTAGAAGCGAAACACACACACACACACACTAACCAAACACTCCTTTTCTCAATGAATTCCATACTTAATCGACTTTTGTAAACCCTAGCCTCATTCATCACCTTTACCTTTCAAGAGAACTCTCTCCTTTTCACTCTTTCACTAAAACCGTCCACCTCTCTCTCTCTCTCACAATCTCTCTAAAACTCCTAGCAAACCAAGCATTCTCTTGAAGATACAAGGTGTTAGGAAGCAAGAGGAGTCAAGAATCATCACCATCATCATAATTTTCGGCCTCCATCACCAACTAGTGAGCTTTAACCTCCACTTTTCTTTATGAAATTTAGATCTAGAGATTATTTCTTGTTCCACTTCATGAGCCTAACACACCAGTAGCAAGTCTTGACCTACATTGTTGTCTAAACATGATTTTGAACCATAAAAGTCTACTAGTTTGAGATTATCTCTATGTTCCACCATGTATTTTCCTACTAGAAACTCATGACAGACATTTCCTTAGAATAATATGTACAAACTTTGATTTGTAGGACTTTTACACAAGTGTTTGTTTAGGTTGCATTTTTAGTCACTAACTTTGTATATATTGTGTGTTGTATGTTGATCTTGTAATTTTAGATCCCATTATGCCTATGACACGTTTTTAGACTTGTACGATAGTCAAAATATGATATCTTGGACTTTAGAAAGATTACTTATGCTTAAATTCACTATAGGGAACTTTTACTACCCAAAAGTACACTTTAAAAACCCTAGAAAGCACCTTTAGCTAAGGTTATGTTTTTACCAGAAAGTTTATGCTCTTAAAAAGTAGGTTGTGATGGTTAAAAGATTTTAAAACATATCCAAAAGATCCCTTAACAAATTACTTGAATTTGGGCACAAACCGGGACTAAAACCGACACCCGATGGGCCCGGAAACATCATTTTTGTAATAAAACCCAAATCTGGTCAAAATGAACTTATAGAGGTATTTTAATGGTAAAAACATGTTTACAAATACATATGTTGAATTTAGGAACATAACGGTGTCATTAAACGGGCAAACGGGACCAAAATGGCAAAACTAACACAAAATCCACAAAACCGGAAAACTAACGAAAACTGACACTCGAAATAATTATCTACCCATTTTGGACAGAAAATAATTATATTTTATTATACTTGATTGATTTCTAACTTAAACGGATAAATATCGTGTAATCGGCGGTTACCATGAAATCGCCCGGTTTTCAACTAATTAGTCAAAATAATCAGTTTCTCATATGAAAACCCTCATTTGGCTTAATATTTATTTCTACAAATATTTACTATATTTAAATATTGTTTGGGAATTTTTGTATAATTTATTTAATTAAAAATATATATTTTACATTATTTCCAAATAAACATATAACCGGACACTTTCACTTTGACTTTCCAAATCATTTAACCCTAAGACTACCATGACGTCAAGACTTGACCTACCTAATTGGAGTGACATTAATTGTCAACCTAATTACTTATTGTGTGTCTTATAATTATTTAGGGCTATACCTTCGTTGATCGTGCTATTGATTTCCCGTTACTGAATCATGTGAGTTTTTCACGGCCCCTTTTACCTTTAACTGTTTTATCTTTGGGGGAGAATTCATACATAATTTTTCATGTTAGACAATTAGAACTTGTTACCATATTTGTTACATGTGCTTTTCCATTGTCCAAACTTGTTATCTCATGTTCATTCATGCTATAACCCAAACCCCACTATTAACTGAATCCGATTAATTATCTTTTGCAAACGGTAACGTTTGAATAGATCTATTGGGTTAACGTCCCTGCTCTGATTGGTAGCTCCAATCGTCACTCCGTCTTTATAGTCAAAGGGTACAAATTGTTATGTCATATCCATGCGGTATCAACCGGACAAAAGATACCAAGAGTGGGTAAACAGTCAGTTCCGGTATTCAGGGTACATGGTAACATTTTTCAATGTCAATTATTAACATGAACTGTTTTCAATTACTATTTTTATTCAACCTTTAACTGCTAGCACTTTAAACCTGTGAAACTCACCAACAATTATTTGTTGACCGTTTTCTCGTATGAATTCTCAGGTACTTGATCCTAATTGATGGGCATGCATCGGACCTGCTTGCTTGTTTCTTGTCATTGCATTTAGGACTTTCATTTGCTTTCTAGAGTATGGTTTAGCCTTTGGAGATTTTCCCGACATAACACCTAACGGTGTCATGTCTTGAAAATGTTTTGAAACTTATGTGTTGTAAAATTAAACGATTTACTTTTCTAATTACAATTAATCCGCTGCGTAATGATATTGGAAAAACTCCTATTTACTCCAACAATTTAAGAATTTCCAAAACAGCTCTAGTTGTTGAACCATCCAGAGTACGTTCGTAACCTTGACTGTGATAACCTTTTTCGCATCCCGACACAAATCTTACCGGGTGTGACAACTTCATAATCTTCATTCCCGCCCTCTACAAGGGGGATAATAGGGTGCATCAGAATGATACTTTCAATTCAGGGTGGCGCCCGCTGGTACTTCCATTACCATGGTTTAGGGGTCCTACTATTTCCACAATCGAAACTTCTACACCGGCGATTTCTCATACGTTTCGGTACCCACGTCTCCATGGGTGCATCAGACCTTTTCCCCCATATTTTTTGCGCAACTACTAGTCCCACAGGGGATGCTCCATATGGGCACCGCACCGCAGCCGAATCTCTTTCCAGTTGTTGCTCATCCATTCGGGGGCCCTTTTTCATTCCCTACTCCTTATACTGCAATTTACGGTAATTATTGGTAGATGGAGCAACATCATAGTGCTCGTGCTTATGAACAATTTCTCCAAGATCTTCGTATGACGGAATTGTAGTCCCAGTTAGGAACACCGCCGTCTTTTTATACATCATTAACTATGGCTCCACTAATATGCTCCTCTCGTTCAACTACAGCTATACCAGATATTAATACCTGCCCGATTCCAGTTATTGAAGGAGGGGGAGGCCCGCGATTAGAATCAACCACATTGCGAGCTAATCTTAATGCTCCGTATCGACCCGTTGTGTTGGAAGAACAGTCTAAATTTACACTAGCATTAGCTACGACAGAGTTCCCGGATAAACTAAAGATGCCATGCATCGTATCCAAATATGATGGTACGACAGATCCGTATGACCATATTAAATTTTCACTAGTGCGGGAGGCATGGAGTGGTGATCCATTCTAGTATGGTGCCACATGTTTGTCCAAACACTGATTGGCCCCGCACGACTATGGTTTCATAGTTTACTCGTGGGTCTAATTTAGTCTGCAACGACGCCATATCAAGCCAAATTTCTGGCCTAATTTAGTCTGCAACGACGCCATATCAAGGATAAGAACGAATCCGAAACATTCAATATACAGATCAGGAATCAGTGGAAGATTTTATTAAGCGTTATGATACAAAGAGTCTATAAATAGCGCGAGCAGGCGAGGATCTTGTTAGAGCATTTCTGTGTGACATGTGATGTATTCAGTTAGTATCGTTAGTTGATTCAGTTAGAATTGTTAAATCATGTTATAGGGTGGTTTGTGTAATTCACCATAGTTAAGGGACTTGGAATGGCTTATGGTGTATGTGAGATATGATATCTCACATATGTGAATAAGCTTCCATCGAACTAGTTTCAAGTACTAGCGAACGAACCAAGGATGAAGGGTCAGCGAACCAAGTTTTCTATATATATGTGATTTCGTGTGGTGCATATGATGAACTAAACGAACAAACTTCTGATCCTATGCTTTGAGTCGATCATTCTAGGGATGAGTTTTTGATCTTGATCTTTAGATTATGCTAACTGTATCAAGTCTATTTATTGTAATCGTTGATCGAATTCATGCTATAAACCAAGTTTTTATTTACTTGATTCGTGTTCTTCATTTCTTTAGTTTTCGGTGATCTTTTGGTCCAGATTCGATGTACAAGTCACTAGATCAAGACAAATCGCTTTTACAATTGGTATCAGAGCGTCTAGGCCATGATTCTACACAATTTCGGATCGAAATTTGAGTTTAATTTGATCAATTTGGTTCATGTTTGACTTTTACGAAGTTAAACTGTTGAGGTTTGAATAAAAACTTGAGCATCAATTGTAGTTTGTTTGTACTATTGTTTGATTCCAGAAAGTTTATCACATCTTCACGGATCTATTGCAAGTTTTTGAATCAATTTTGGTAGAGATTGTGTCAAATTCGAAAATCACAACGTGTTTTTCATTCGAAGGTTCTCTAATGGTGATTTTCTTGATCCTCAATGTTTTTTTTCTTTTTTTTATCAAATCTAGTTCTGAGGAAATGACTTCAGAACTTTCTTAGTTATTGCAGACATCTCAGGTTGGATTTGATTGTTTTGCATTTCACAGATAAGTCTGCAAAATTTTATCACATGAGTCTCGAACGAGTCTCCAGCAGTGTAAGTGAAGGTGTTAAATTGCAGTTTGAGAGAGTCCAATCTCCTTTCTTTTCTTCCAGTGTTTCCCTCATACTTTTTCTCAAGTGCAAGCCATATCTCATGAGCAGAAGTTGCTTCAGTGTAGTGGAAAACATTGTCATCAGACAATGCCATTTTGATACACCCGAGAGCACGTTTATCAATTTTCATCTGAGTGTGCTTAATCCGAGTATAGTCCTCAAGTTTCTTTAAGACACGCCTCTGACCAGCAGAAGGGTCAGCACCAACTACATGCATCGGATCCACATAGAACACCTTAGGACCAATCTTCATCGAGGTCAACAGGTCATAATCGACATACTCAAGGTAAGACTGAAATTTCTTCTTCTAGTTATCATGGTTAGCAGCCCCGAGTAGCTTAGGAGGCCTGTTGTTCCCTTGGAACATTTGATTCCTTGGTTGAACTCAAACATAGTGAAACAAGATGGGTTTCTTCACAAAAGTACTTAATGGGTCAAACGAGTTGAGAATTCTCAATCTGCTTCAATGCATGCTAAGATTGGAGTTAATTGCTCAAAACCTACAAAATAAACATCATGAAGCTTATTTAGTTTGAATCAATTAAGCATTAATGTGAAATTTGAAAAATTTCAAATTTTCAGGACTTAGAAAAACTATCTAGCAATCACTGGATCAAATCAATGTTCACGAAATCAAGTTTGGTTGAGTTTTGAAATTTGTATAGAAATCAATTTATTAACTACAACAAACTCCAAAACCAACTTAATCTGGGTGAAATCGGATCAAACAGTGTTTTTTATGAAAAAAAATCCTTCAAGAACATGAATTTTTCTCTAAATCTTCAATACTTGATGTTAATCGATGATTCAAGTTGCTAACAACTCCAAATCAAGTGTCTAACACGCGTGAATATCCAATGTTAGCTCAAAATCAATGGAAAAGGATTTAGTATTTCAAAAATCTCGACAAGTAACGTATTTTATCAAAGTCCAGATCTGAAAATCATCGAATAGACCCATTTGTTGTGATTATTGATGAAAACCAAGAATTCCATTAGATTCCTTGTGAAATTTCGTTCAAAATAGCTCAAGGAATCTCACAAACAACAAGATTTGATGAGTTGAATGAGAAATTCTTCAAGTTTTTAAGAAATACTCAAGAACAGGAAAACAATGGCTCTGATACCATTGGTCAAGACAAAATTGGAGCCTTTTCTCATTCAATGCATGGATTCAAGTGCGGAATTTATGAATCCATGATCAAATCAAGCTGGTTGTGTGATGGAATCCTTAGATAAACGCCCCATATCATAAGTTTTTTATTTAATAACCATGTGAAATTTCAATATGTAGCAAATTAAGATAAACAAAAACTTGTACATGTTGATTTAGTCAACCTCCATCTTAGACTTGTAACTCCCCCTTTTCCTTTCAATCAAGTATTAACCTCCCCTTAAATCACTTCTTATAACTCCTTGTTAGAGCATAAATCTGTGTGTCATGTGATGTATCTGGATTAGCTAATAGAGTCAGTGAGTCTAGTTAGTGTTTCAACGAACTGATCTACGAACTCATGGTTCATGAGCAACTGATGTGTTGTTCATAAATGCAAATTTTAAATTTATAGAACTGGTTATTCACCAGGGGACTATACCAACACTCTAAGGCAAGTATATTTGTCGTGCGTAGCATAGTATTGGTAAACACCGGGTTGTCGAACCTCAGGCACACGAACTTGTTGAAAACAGTCGATTTATAATTCAGCCGGTTTTTGTTTTTAAAAGTTTAATTTTAATTTAGGAAACTGAAAATGACAGTAATTGAAATGTTGTTTGGAAAACAGATATTTGGTAAAGGATCACTTAGGCATGGCTCCTCCAACTTAGGTTTGACAAGTGTATTGGTAATGCGTTATGACTTATCTCTAGGATGAATTGGGTTCCTAAGACAAGGCCTACCTAGTTCCGATGGATAGGTTCACGTTTAAGGTTATAGACACGCTCTACACGGTTACTACTGGTCCATGGTGAAGTACTAATAAGGTTGTGGTTTATGAAGTGCCCTAGGCTGGGTCCCGAGTTATTGGTGGCCTAACTCACAACTGGTCGAAAGGTTAGGATAGGTATGGCCCCAACGGTCCTAGAGTTGTGAAGAGGTTCTAATTGGGTTGATAGGTTGACCTAGTAGGTCCTAGACACGACTAAGCAGGAACAGACCCGAGCTATCGGTGAATGCTTGACTACTTGACAATGGTAAGGGTATCTACTAGCAAAGGGTAAGGTGATTTCTCACTCAAACTCTATGGTGGACTCCTAATCGAATTCTAGGGTTTCCCTAATGATCGTGACTATTTCTAGTTCACGCGTACGCCGCAGATTCTGTTGTTCGGCTATACAATAGTCTCCTAACGATAGATGGCTTTGCAAGCTAGGGTTAGGGTTCCACAAGACTAGAGATTACTAGAAACAATAAAGGAATTCAATTCATCAACCAAATCAATCAATAATAACGTCTACTTCATAAATGCAAAATATAAGCAAAACCGATACAAAATTAAAGTCAAACCATGGTCGGATTCGCCTCGTCTAAGCGATACGATGAGTTTAGCTAACCATGTTAATGTTTAAAAATAAATAAACCTGATCTAAACAAGAATTATGTAAATACAATACCAAATCGAAGCTCGAAAGGATGAAAAATGCTAATTTCCGACTCGTCGAAGGCTTCAAATCTTCAAATCATCAAAGGGCTTCAATGAGACCTTTCACTGGCTCTCTGATCTCCAAGATGTCTTGAATGGTGGAAATGGCTCCTATATTTATAGGGGTCGAATTCTGAAGTTTCCATACGGGGATCACCTGGTCACGACCGTGATAGGGCCTCTCACGGCCTGGGCAGGCCATGAGCTTTCTTATGGTCAGCTCTGATGTCGGTCACGGCCTGTAGGGGGTATCCCGAGTGTCGGTCACGACTTGTAGGCCGTGACAGGGGGTCTGACGACCTTGATAGGGCTGTCATGGCCATGACAGAGTCTTCATGGCTTGGCTTCAGTGCTCACAGCTTGGACAGGGTGTGATAAGGGTCCTCATGGCCTAGGCCACGCCATGACAGAGGGTCTCACGGCCTGCAAGCTGTGAAGTTTTTCAGCTTCTTGAATTTTTCTGTTTTCTTCCTCATATTCCGCGCCAAGATCCATTTTTCCTGCAAACTCATGATATTTATCAGAATTTCATATATTTTAACATTTTCAACCTCAATTCGCTAATATCGACCCCAAAACCCGTTATCATTTCTGTAGAAGCATATTCCTATGCTATGAGTGTCTCGTGTATTGTATCTATGTGAGCGTGTCTGAATATGAGTTGTGGTAGAAATGCCTTTAGTGGCGTACCACTTGGTCCGGCGGACCATGTGGTCCGGCGTACCAGTTTGGTACGCTGGATGGTTAGTCACTTACTATAAATAGGTTGTGTTAGAATGTGCATGTGAACTAGTTGAAACACTTCTGTCATTCTACACCTTTCTGTGTGTGTTTCTAGAGAGAGAAACTAGAGAGAACTTCTTGTATCTTCAAGTGATCAATAAGATTTCTCTTATTTACATCCGTATTCATTACGTTTGATCAAAGCATGCAGTAGTAAGATCGTTTCTCGTTTCTACAAGTGGTATCAGAGCTATTGGTTGCTCTACTGTTGTGTTTTTGATCGATTTTCGGAGTTTTAGAGAGAGAAAGCTTGGGTTTGGTAAGTTTTTCTTCAATTTCTTCCAATTCTGAGTGATTCCAAGGATAAAAATGATTTCTGTATGCTCCTGGAGTGTTTTCGCATCATATTGATCCAGTTTTCAGCTTCAATTGTCAAAATTCGTGAAAATCAGTCGATTTCAGTTTTATTTGCGTCTGGTCCGCTGATAGATCAGCTGGTCCGCTGACTGGTCCGCCCAGGCAATCTTCAAACGAACTGGTCCGTGGCGGTTTTGGCGTATCACATCTGGTCCGCTGGTTTATTTGGTCTGCCGTACCAAATTTGATCCGCTGAAAATATCTGGTCCGCATCTGATCCGCTAGTATAATTCTGGTCCGCTAGTTCATCTGATCCGGAATCTGGTCCGCTAATACAAATTTGATCCGCCTGATTGTTTTGGTCCGGAACTGGTCCGTCGATTTGTTTTGGTACGCTGGCAGAATAGTGACCTTCACTAAAATTGACGTAACTTGCAAACCGTTTGGAGTTACGGAACCAAATACCAGCCAAAACGTTCGTCTTTCCGAGATCTAGGACTTAGAAAAATTATCTAGCAATCACTGGATCAAATCAATGTTCACGAAATCAAGTTTGGTTGAGTTTTGAAATTTGTATAGAAATCAATTTATTAACTACAACAAACTCCAAAACCAACTTAATCTGGGTGAAATCGGATCAAACAGTGTTTTTTATGAAAAAAAAATCCTTCAAGAACATGAATTTTGCTCTAAATCTTCAATACTTGATGTTAATCGATGATTCAAGTTGCTAACAACTCCAAATCAAGTGTCTAACACGCGTGAATATCCAATGTTAGCTCAAAATCACTGGAAAAGGATTTGGTATTTCAAAAATCTCGACAAGTAACATATTTTATCAAAGTCCAGATCTGAAAATCATCGAATAGACCCATTTGTTGTGATTATTGATGAAAACCAAGAATTCCATTAGATTCCTTGTGAAATTTCGTTCAAAATAGCTCAAGGAATCTCACAAACAACTAGATTTGATGAGTTGAATGAGAAATTCTTCAAGTTTTTGAGAAATACTCAAGAACAGGAAAACAATGGCTCTGATACCATTGGTCAAGACAAAATTGGAGCCTTTTCTCATTCAATGCATGGATTCAAGTGCGGAATTTATGAATCCATGATCAAATCAAGCTGGTTGTGTGATGGAATCCTTAGATAAACACCCCATATCATAAGTTTTTTATTTAATAACCATGTGAAATTTCAATATGTAGCAAATTAAGATAAACAAAAACTTGTACATGTTGATTTAGTCAACCTCCATCTTAGACTTGTAACTCCCCCTTTGCCTTTCAATCAAGTATTAACCTCCCCTTAAATCACTTCTTATAACTCCTTGTTAGAGCATAAATCTGTGTGTCATGTGATGTATCTGGATTAGCTAATAGAGTCAGTGAGTCTAGTTAGTGTTTCAACGAACTGATCTACGAACTCAGGGTTCATGAGCAACTGATGTGTTGTTCATAAATGCAAATTTTAAATTTATAGAACTGGTTATTCACCAGGGGACTATACCAACACACTAAGGCAAGTATATCTGTCGTGCGTAGCATAGTATTGGTAAACACCGGGTTGTCGAACCTCAGGCACACGAACTTGTTGAAAACAGTCGATTTATAATTCAGCCGGTTTTTGTTTTTAAAAGTTTAATTTTAATTTAGGAAACTGAAAATGACAGTAATTGAAATGTTGTTTGGAAAACATATATTTGGTAAAGGATCACTTAGGCATGGCTCCTCCAACTTAGGTTTGACAAGTGTATTGGTAATGCGTTATGACTTATCTCTAGGATGAATTGGGTTCCTAAGACAAGGCCTACCTAGTTCCGATGGATAGGTTCACGTTTAAGGTTATAGACACGCTCTACACGGTTACTACTGGTCCATGGTGAAGTACTAATAAGGTTGTGGTTTATGAAGTGCCCTAGGCTGGGTCCCGAGTTATTGGTGGCCTAACTCACAACTGGTCGAAAGGTTAGGATAGGTATGGCCCCAACGGTCCTAGAGTTGTGAAGAGGTTCTAATTGGGTTGATAGGTTGACCTAGTAGGTCCTAGACACGACTAAGCAGGAACAGACCCGAGCTATCGGTGAATGCTTGACTACTTGACAATGGCAAGGGTATCTACTAGCAAAGGGTAAGGTGATTTCTCACTCAAACTCTATGGTGGACTCCTAATCGAATTCTAGGGTTTCCCTGATGATCGTGACTATTTCTAGTTCACGCGTACGCCGCAGATTCTGTTGTTCGGCTATACAATAGTCTCCTAACGATAGATGGCTTTGCAAGCTAGGGTTAGGGTTCCACAAGACCAGAGATTACTAGAAACAATAAAGGAATTCAATTCATCAACCAAATCAATCAATAATAACGTCTACTTCATAAATGCAAAATATAAGCAAAACCGATACAAAATTAAAGTCAAACCATGGTCGGATTCGCCTCGTCTAAGCGATACGATGAGTTTAGCCAACCATGTTAATGTTTAAACATAAATAAACCTGATCTAAACAAGAATTATGTAAATACAATACCAAATCGAAGCTCGAAAGGATGAAAAATGCTAATTTCCGACTCGTCGAAGGCTTCAAATCTTCAAATCATCAAAGGGCTTCAATGAGACCTTTCACTGGCTCTCTGATCTCCAAGATGTCTTGAATGGTGGAAATGGCTCCTCTATTTATAGGGGTCGAATTCTGAAGTTTCCATACGGGGATCACCTGGTCACGACCGTGATAGGGCCTCTCACGGCCTGGGCAGGCCATGAGCTTTCTTATGGTCAGCTCTGATGTCGGTCACGGCCTGTAGGGGGTATCCCGAGTGTCGGTCACGACTTGTAGGCCGTGACAGGGGGTCTGACGACCTTGATAGGGCTGTCATGGCCATGACAGAGTCTTCATGGCTTGGCTTCAGTGCTCACAGCTTGGACAGGGTGTGATAAGGGTCCTCATGGCCTAGGCCACGCCATGACAGAGGGTCTCACGGCCTGCAAGCTGTGAAGTTTTTCAGCTTCTTGAATTTTTCTGTTTTCTTCCTCATATTCCGCGCCAAGATCCATTTTTCCTGCAAACTCATGATATTTATCAGAATTTCATATATTTTAACATTTTCAACCTCAATTCGCTAATATCGACCCCAAAACCCGTTATCATTTCTGTAGAAGCATATTCCTATGCTATGAGTGTCTCGTGTATTGTATCTATGTGAGCGTGTCTGAATATGAGTTGTGGTAGAAATGCCTTTAGTGGCGTACCACTTGGTCCGGCGGACCATGTGGTCCGGCGTACCAGTTTGGTACGCTGGATGGTTAGTCACTTACTATAAATAGGTTGTGTTAGAATGTGCATGTGAACTAGTTGAAACACTTCTGTCATTCTACACCTTTCTGTGTGTGTTTCTAGAGAGAGAAACTAGAGAGAACTTCTTGTATCTTCAAGTGATCAATAAGATTTCTCTTATTTACATCCGTATTCATTACGTTTGATCAAAGCATGCAGTAGTAAGATCGTTTCTCGTTTCTACAAGTGGTATCAGAGCTATTGGTTGCTCTACTGTTGTGTTTTTGATCGATTTTCGGAGTTTTAGAGAGAGAAAGCTTGGGTTTGGTAAGTTTTTCTTCAATTTCTTCCAATTCTGAGTGATTCCAAGGATAAAAATGATTTCTGTATGCTCCTGGAGTGTTTTCGCATCATATTGATCCAGTTTTCAGCTTCAATTGTCAAAATTCGTGAAAATCAGTCGATTTCAGTTTTATTTGCGTCTGGTCCGCTGATAGATCAGCTGGTCCGCTGACTGGTCCGCCCAGGCAATCTTCAAACGAACTGGTCCGTGGCGGTTTTGGCGTATCACATCTGGTCCGCTGGTTTATTTGGTCCGCCGTACCAAATTTGATCCGCTGAAAATATCTGGTCCGCATCTGATCCGCTAGTATAATTCTGGTCCGCTAGTTCATCTGATCCGGAATCTGGTCCGCTAGTTCATCTGATCCGGAATCTGGTCCGCTAATACAAATTTGATCCGCCTGATTGTTTTGGTCCGGAACTGG
>JBCNJP010000009.1:37184320-37244915 GCA_039602395.1 Deinandra increscens subsp. villosa
TTATTTTGAATAAATAATAAAACTTGTAAAGTATTTTGCCTAAATACTTGTATAACTATTTTGATAAATAATTGTGGCTAATCTACTACTTCAATAAGTGAATAACTTAATTACCACGTGTCACTCTCAGAGTTACTCTCTCATGTACATTTCGCGCTCATTCTTCCGCTTCCCTCCGCATGCTATTCACATCATCGGATTTCAAACAAGTTTTTGAGTTTCAAAATTGAATTTGCCGGATTCCAATCGACGTCTTCAATTTGGGAAATCAAACGCCGGAGGTTTCACTACCACCTCCTAAATCATAGTGTTAAAAACCCCCCATTCCTCTTCCAAATCGCTCCATTTGTCGCCGATGGAATCAATCTCTATCACTCCCTTGAAGGTTAGTGTTTAATCTCCAGGTTATATACAATGATTCTGATTTTCTTTGTGTTCTCAAGTTTGCCAAACCATTTTAACGCGTGTGATTCTCTTCCCCTTTCATTGCAGATAATTCCTGATATCAAAGTTTGTCCTTAGGATTGAAGAAGCCGAATTACATAACCAGTTGTGGCTAATTTATATATATTCTCCTAAGTCCTTAAAATAATAAAAGACTTTATTATTTTCAAATGTTTAGGACTTGATTGTTTCATATATATATTCTTGAATTAAAACGTTTTATTTAATTTCCTTTATATTTATTTTGACATAAATATAAACTTAAACTTATATATTTATTTGGACAATAAATATTAATCGGATGGATTTTCCCTAAATATACAAACGGGACATTATTATCAAGACTTGACCGGTGTCGTTGGGTGACGGAAACGTTACTCAATGATCAAAGACCTTATACATGCAACTTGTTTACTTATACATATTAGGGTGTTACGTGCTTTCGTCCGGACTTTCCATTTCACGTGCATTATCATTTCACCTTGCTTGAGGTGAGTCTCACGGCCCCTTTCCTTTAAATTGTTTTAATACTTTGGGGGAGAAATCATGAATCAAAACTGTTTTATACTTGATATATCGGTCGACTGTAACTTGCCGTATGATTAAATGTTATTTACTTACCCTACAAATGAGTACATTTCGTTACATAACGAATTGTCACAAATCCCACTATTAATTGAATTTGATTAGTTTTGTTCGAAACGGTAACTAGTGAATAGATCTATTTGGGTTAACAACCCTACTTGATTGGTAGCTCCAATCCCGACGTGTGCATTTGTCGAGTAGTACACGCCAGTTATTATTGTTCCATTCTAGTATCTTTAGGGAAGATGCTATGAGTGGGTAAATCTGTTAGTTTCAAATTCAAAGTTCATTGTTAATCATTACATCACGGTGACCATGTTATTCATCGTGTATGCCTTAAACCTTTTACAAAGCTGTTTGTAGAGTCTTAAACCTGTGAACTCACCAACTTTATGTTGACCCTTTTAAGCTCATGATTTCTCAGGTAACTAGATGACGAACGCGGTGCAAACGGGTATTCTACACTCTATCGGACCTCTTGCTCACAATGGAATCATAGCCCCTCTATCTTTTATTAAACATGTTAAGTGCTTTAAGTATGTCCTTTCAAAGACATATTCCTATTAGTACGATTTGTAAGACAATGTCATTATCACCACATTTTTCGCTGCAATCTAAATGACGTATTGCTATCTTTATTACATTTGCAAATTGTTCTATGTATCCACGACTATGATCTCATGACGTCACACGCCTCCGTTCCCGAAAGTCCAGGGTGTGACAATGTTGCCACTAAGACTCACAAAGATGCTCTAACCTAGATACAATTCATGAGACAAGGTAGCTTAGGAATATGCTCTAACAGTTCCGAAGACACCGAGTTTGAAGATAACACAGATGGTAACTGTCTGATTAATAGCAATAATAACAATAACATATTAGACACGATTTATGAAGTAAGGCATGATATATGATTTGTTATTTACAACATTGTTTCAGATTACAAGTTAGAACGCAGATCAAAAAACAAGGTGGATGTGAATGTGCAAGGTGACGGTACGTTTTAATTAAAAAACTGAAATATGTGTAAGAAACCAATATTAGTACACAGGTGCATCATGTTATGTCACATAATATATAATTTATAAGCGGATTGAATTGTTGATGTTGCAGATGGTTTGAAGGTTATTAAAGAAGGTACGTCTGAACACACAATGAAATTAAGAGGGAGAAATAAAAAAGATGAAGAGTATGATCCGGAAAAGATCATAATCAAGAATGTTATTAAAGGTAAATTGATTACACATAAGTTTTGATCAAATAAATTTTATCGGTATTAATTTTTTTTTTATATACAATGTTGTTTGTGTACACAAATAATTATATTGAATATGGAGTGAACCAAAAAAACAGTGAACATGTGTAATAAAATTATGATTATTACACAAGTGTAATATTGATCAATGTAATACAATTTCAATGTTTTTTTTATCATGTTTACAACATAAATTATTTTTTTTATTTTTTTTATTGTTCGTCGTTACAAACACGAAATAACGGTAAAAACATAATAACATTATTATTACACAAGTGTAATAATGATTATTACACAAGTGTAATAATGATTATTACACAAGTGTAATATTGATCAATGTAATACAATTTCAATGTTATTTTTATCATGTTTACAACATAAAGTATTATTTTTTTTTCTTGTTGGTCAATACAAACATGAATTAACAGTAAAAAACATAATAACAATATTACTACACAAGTGTAATAATGATTATTACACAAGTGTAATATTGATCAATGTAATACAATTTCAATGTTTTTTATCATGTTTACAACATAAAGTATTATTTTTTTTCTCGTTGGTCATTACAAACACGAAATAACGGAAAAAAAACATAATAACAGAATTATTACACATGTGTAATAATGATTATTACACTTGTGTAATAATTATCAATGTAATACAGTTTCAATATATAAGTCAGTCACATTTGTTATATTAACATATTGGATGGTTTAAAGATATCAAAACAGAAAAAACATTTGGGGTCAAAAGAAAGAAGACTGTTGGGGTCAAAAGACAGAAGATGTTGGCAAGAAAACAAATGAAGAGTCCTAAACCAAAGAAAGGAGTTGAACCAAAGAAATCATATACACCAAAGAAAGAAGACCAGAAGGGTGTTGTTAAAAAGGGTGGAAAGAGTGATGAATTGCCAAGATTGAGGACAAGATCAGCACCAACACAGTTATATAAGGCGGTTGCAACACTATCAAAGAAACAACGTGCATCGGTTAGAGAGATGGCATTGGGGAGAATGTTGAAGTTCAGAATGGATGGAATACCATCAAAGATTGCGTACTTTGTAGTTAACAGATTCATGCCCGAAAGTATGGAAATTAATCTGGGTAAGATTAAATTGTTGATAGATAGTGAGAAGATTGAAACATTGTTTGGCCTGAAAAATGAAGGTGATATTCTTGAGGTGACATCAAAAAAGAAATTTGGCACAGTTGCTAAAGAATGGAAATCAAGATACGGAAAATCATACATCACACGTGCTGAAGTTGTAAGCAAGATGAGGGAGGATGCTGATAATCCTGGTATATTCTTCAAAATATACTTCATAGCATTGTTTTCAAGCGTGATGGATAAGTCTAGAACCAACGAGTATATGAAGCTCGATTTTGTGCCATCCATTAAAGACGGAACAACTCTGAATAATATAAATTGGAATAAATATGTAATGGATGCACTTAAAAGATGCAAGGATACATGGGTGAGTGGTGGCGGCGGACCAAGATTCACGGGGCCACTAGCACTATTAACGGTACGTGTTTTATAGATTATTTTCCTTTAGTTAGTTCCCTTGTTTACAGGTTCGTTTTTTATAACAGTAACATTTTTTTTATAACAGGAACGTTTTTAAAAAAATTAATAACAATAAATGTTTAAACACATGTGTAGTTGGTATACGTGGATATCATGACGTGGCCAGTCATAAACGTTGAACGAAGCATGAGCCCTCTCAAGTTCTGGACATCAGATACATTGAAGATAAGGGAGGATTATGAAATTGAAAACGGTGGGTTTGGACTGGGACAGCTGAGAGATACATATGTTGACAATGAAGGAGATGGGAGCGATCTGGAAATATCAAGAGGAGGGGAGGTGAATGTAATAAAGAATAAACAGGTCACAGAAAAAATGAATTTGAAGGTAAAAAATTCAACCGTAGTACTTTCGGGTAGTGTAATAGATGGTTATATATTACACATGTATAAAAATTTATGAAATGAAGATTAGTGCACATGTGTAACAAAAAAACACACGAGTAACAAATACATGTGCACACTTGTTTATATAAATTTTTTCAGTAAAGTGTACATAATATTTTCATGTTATGTTTAATGTATATTTGAATTATGCAAATTTTATATTAATACATATGATATAAATGATTTGTGCACACGTGTAATAATACGATTATATAAAAGTGCACATGTGTAATAATACATATATTATAAAAGTACACAAGTTAAATCATATAATTATGGTGACAATAACACACATTTTACATACATCAGGATCATATCGATGGGTTGGCAGAGTTGTTTGTCTCGATGCAACAATAGAAAAAAGGTAATAGAAGAGGCTTTAAAGGAAGCATGGTCGTCATTTCCAAACTACGACGAGCTGATGGTGTACATAGAGCAATACAAGTCACATTATAAAACAGTCGTGGTGTTTAGTCAAAAAGAGAAAGAAAACAAAGATACTGGGGATAATGAACACAATCTGTAAGCTGTAAAAAGTAGATTCACAGGGGGGGAAAGTATAGTAGGAAGAAACGTGACAATTCGATGCCATCATTTGATCTCGGTGTAGATCTGTCACAAAGCACACAAGAATCAGACGAGGGGGAGCCCGCTTTCAACGATGTTGAAAAAGATGCATTGTTGGAATTGTATACAAAGAATGTGGGAAACACCGTGCAGGACGAATACAAGCATATTCAAGATACCGATAAACAAACTGAAGGTTCTGAAAGCACAAAGGGTGATGACACAAATAGGGATCATAAAAGTACCAAAGCAGCAGATCTGATATCATTAGTTGTCAGCAGTAAGGGCAATGGGGTAAAATCAAATGAAAACGTTAAATATGAAAGGAAACTGGTTGAGATCAACACCCCTATGAACGAGGAAGAGCGCATTGTATGGCAGTATCTAATGACTTTTGCGGAGGATAGGAATAAGGGAACCAGACAGGAAAAAAAGGAAAAGGAAGAAGCCGAATATAAGAAGATGTCAGATGAAGACAGAAAGAAAGAAGATAAAAAGAGAATGGAGAAGAAAGAACAGAGTGATGTCGCAGCCGAGTTCACGTATGTAACCTAATATTTTAAATGTGTGATCAATGCACATGTGTACCATAACGGCCAAAAAATGGTGCGAAGGTGTTACAACATAGGACAGTTTATATTAAACAGGTGGTATATTACACATGTGCATTAATTTATTAAAAAAAGTATTTAATGCACAAGTGTAACATGGTGGGATGTCAACACATGTGTTCATAAATCTGTGATATTTTTTATGTTTTAACTTGTTGTATTTTTTACAGTCAAATTATAATATTATTTTGATGTGTTGATGTTTTTTTATTTTATTCTGATATGTAGTCAAGATTTTTTTGAGACTACATCAGGCGTGGAAACAAAACCGTTCCTTTTAAGAAGTTTAGCACTGGGAAAAGAAGTTTTCGCTGAAGTGGTAAATTGTTGGGCTGCAATACAAAACATTGAGGAGAACTGGGCAACAAATAATGCACCAAAGCATCTATATTTTTACACGACAACGATTGTAATATATATAACTTTTTTTACACATTAACTAATTGATATTATGTTACAAATATATTTATATTACACAGGTGTAATGTTAGTTTTTTTGAATTCATATTGACATTTTAGATCGAATGGAAGGTCACAACCAATTAATAGCACAAAGAAAGTAAGGATGGATAAGTTTACGAAGAATCTGGAACATGTGCTCGCATGGAATAAAAATATGATGGATCTATGATCGTTCGACACGATTGTTGTGCCAATGTTGGAGAATCACCATTTTTTGTTTAGTGTGTTTTGATCTAGACGCACCTGGAATAGCAGTGATTGACAACATGCACAAAGATGAAACACCAATCGTTATGAAAGATTCACATGCTTTTAAAATGAAAGGGACACCATTCAAAGTGGTAGGTCAACCGTATATATATATATATATATATATATATATATATATATATATATATATATATTTTAGGTATAAATGAATGTGAGGTCAGAACGGGATATAATGTGTGTAGTATAAATGTGGAGCTTTTGAAAAGGCTGCTGTTATGGAAATGGTAACACCAAGAAGGTTGGATCTGAGTTGGGCAACAAGGAAAAACTACACAGATTGTGGGTTGTTTGTGATGAGACACATGGAAGTGTGTAGAGGAAAAAAAAAAGTTCGATTGCGGGTTCAGTGATGATAATGAAAAACATGAATCGCAAGTGAATAACCTCCGTATGAGGTATGATACAAAAATGTTGATCACATCAGCAAATAAGCACCGCGAATATGTATTGAAGGAAGCAGATATCATGAACACAAGGCTGACACAACATGCAGGAAAGAGCAAGAAAGATGCAGAAAAACATGTGGAGCTTTTGAAAAGGCTGGAAAGCGAGTATGAAAAAATTGTAAAAGATTTGGAAGGGTTAAGAAAGGAAGCTGAAGGAAAGCATGATGGTGTAGAAGGTAAGACAGCTGGAATATCAAAAGTAGTTGTATCTGGAAAACAAGTGATGTTCAATTTGCCGGCTGTTGCATAATGATTATGGATGGTTGCACAATGTAGGGTTAAAAATCAGCACTGATGGTATATATAGTTAACAGGTGTAATTTTTGTATGTATGTTTAACCTGGATTATGTTCTAGTATTTGTTGGAAGTACTTTATTACATATTTGTCAGTACACACAGTGGTTGCTGAACAATGTATGATTTTGGTGTTTAAGTGCACTTGTGCACTGGAATGTATGAATTGGTGCTAATGGGTTATTATGGAAATTGATGTGTATATTGGTATGTTTATTAAACAACTTTTGAGGTTTTAGTAGCATAGAATACAGGTGGGTGAATATTTAATGTATATCGTGTTTTAGTGCACTTGTGCACTAGTATGTTTGTGTGTAATAAAGCATCACTGTACAGACTTGAATAAAAAAAAACATAACAGTATTAATGAATATATATATATATATGAAAGAACATGCATGATTAGTGAATTACGCAATACGTGTAATGTTTATATTAATTTGGAATTAAGCGGATGTAATGTATTGCATAAAGACAAAAGGTATAATAGTGCACACGTGTATGGTTGTGTTTAATTTTGTGAAATAATATATATAGATGTATAATTTATGGTTGTAAAAGATGTGACACATTTGAAGGTAATTAAAAGTACGTGTACAAATAATAACATGTGGGCAGGGTTGATTTTTTAAGTAAAAGGAATTTTAGTACACATGTGCACTAATTTAAAAAAATAAAATAAACCATGCACGTTACAGGATTGTGTTTATAATACATAATATCAATTACATCATAAAAATGGGACATATACAGTTTAAGAATTATTCATTAGAATATTAACCATAGTATCGAATAGATCATACAAAGTTCAAACGAAAAACAAGTATTTGTAATAAAATCCAACGAATGCCAAGAGTAAACATAAATCGAAATATATAGAAATCAGAAAGAAGGTGAGATAGAAGAGGATCCATCATTTGATATAGGAGCACGTCTAGCGGAACGAAATGGTTGACGTCGTGTAGCCGATGAGTTTGGGAGCACAACATGCGGGACAGGTACCGGTTCATCAAGATTATTAACAGCACCAGAAGCGCCACCAACAGCAGTAGAAGAAGAATTGATTGAAGAACCAGCAGCCAACTCTGCAGCACGTCGAACCTTTTCACAGTTTCGTGAATCGTGTCCGTACACAAGTTTATTGCATTTTTTTGAAAAATCTTGGTCCCTTTTTAAACGCCTCAACTGCTTTCTCACCAGGTCCAATCAATCGCTTATCAGTACCGCAACCCTTATTTCTAGTTCCTTGGGTTGGTACAAAAGAAGCACTACCAAACTCAGGTTGGCGCAAAATATCACTAATAACTGCAGATGTCCTCTCTTGTTCGGGGTTGCGTGGCACTTCAAGGAAAATAAGCCTTTTTATTTCTTTGAGTTTATTCGAAAATATGGAAGTTGATCCGGTTGGCGTCGTAGACGGTCTATGCATTAGGAGACGTTATCAATAATCTCGTTTCTAAGAATTCCAGTCTCACTGTTATCAACCGAATAACGGTTTGAAATGGCATACACCCTTGACGGCAAAGCATTACGAGTCCAGCGGCGGTTAATTTAGCGATCAGGTATGCGATTGATGTCGTTGAACCTAAAAACATAAAATGCATGCCGACATAGATAACCAACGCGCGGAAATCGCAAACACGAGCACATTACACTCTGATCACCAACATTGAATGAAACTTGTTACAAATCAAAGAGTGATTCAGATCGAAAACTATTAAAAAAAGTGTGTATTTTGATGTAGATTTCTATAAATATATGAAGTATTATACATTGCACACATGCATGATGGTAATTGGTAGTATAATATAAAATAACATTCACATAATAGTTAACAAGGCAGTAAATATGAATAAGACGAGTATGCAATAAAGCAGCACATGTGCACTATTAAAGGAAGAATGTATATATATATTTATGTACCTCATATTTGTTAACAGTGACAAAGTGCTTGTTGGCATGTGCAACGGTATATGTTTTCGTATCGCCAACAGTGCGTGTCTCGCCACCAGAACAATAGTGCGTGCTCATCTCTATTTCCTTTTGAACCTTTTTAAAAATGGATGATTTATACACACCAACAACATGTTTCTCTATAGGAAGTGGCGTATGTATTTCAGGAACAGTTGTGTTGGTATAGAACTCCATCTTACGTTGGTTGTTACGTCGCCAATCAAGGGCGGTGTCAAAACACATGAAAAGTTGTAATAATGTGTTAGACACGCTAGAGTTGACCTTGAAATGCGCATTTGAGCTCTCAGATCTTGACTTCGTTTTCATTAAACAGCTCATGGGGACGTCTCGAAAGTAGGCGGGAACCCATTCATGTCGAATGCCATACATTTCAGTTAGCCATTCGTGATTAGTCAACTTATATTCATCAAGAAGCGCATGCCATCTCTCTTCAAATGTTTCAGGATCAATAAGCATATCCCACACAAGTTTGTGTATAGATTTACGAAGATTGGTGTTGGCTAGAATGGCACCATCAATCTGATTGAAAAATACAGACAGTTATTAGTGCACATGTGCACCAGAAAATAACATAAATCAATTAATGATGTAATGGTATACCTTAGAAGGGAGCTTCCTCATGATGAACGGATTCATTAAAAATAGAAGAAATCGCATGCTTCATTGATGAGTCTTGATCGGTCAGAACTAATACGGGTTGTTTTGAATGTGCTTTAAGAAATGTCATAAGCAACTAGGTGTATGACTCGATAGTCTCATCAGATATTAGTCCAGCACCAAACGTCACACACTTGTTATGGTGGTCAACACCGGTGAAAGGCACAAAACTCATCCTATATCTGAAACAGCAACACATAGGTGTTAAACATGGTGCCTAATAAATAATAACAAAATGCATACATATGAATAGTGCACATGGGTAATATATCGTATAAAATGTACCAAATATATGATAAATATATTTAAAGGACAACGAATTTAAAAGAAGCTTACAAGTTTGTTTTATAAGTCGCGTCAAATGACAAAACATCTCCAAACACTTCATAGTTGCATCTCGATACATCATCAACCCAATAAAAAGATTTAGGTTCCGTACCGATAACTAGACATTCATAAAATAAGTTGTGGAGGTTTTCAGTTCGGGCTTGTAGAGTGTCCATTACTAGTTTTGCATCTCTATTTCCAATAAACAGACGTATGGATCGGGAAAAAATCTTGAAGTCAGTTGTAGAACCACGAACATTGTGATGGCCACCCTTTAGAGATGACTGAACTCTGTGAGCAATATTAGGACCAAGTTTATTTAGGCTCATCTGATGAATAAAATTTTGGGTGGAAAAGTCAAGCATGCGACGCCTCTTAGTGAAATCCATGAAGTCAGGACCAATAAGCTCATGGTTGTGAGCCTCACGGAATACATATAGCACATACTGTCCGGTCTCAACATCAAACTTCATCCGAATACATGAAGCACAGTCAGTTAACGTCGAACGTGTACTCTTTGTAGTGGATGGTGAAGTCTTGTCAGCAGAATCGACCATCTTCTGTTTTGGTTTACCAGCACGATTGCATAGAATGTATCGGTGTTTCGTAACATCTCAAGAATGCCTATGTGTGCCTAATCTCGTTGAAAAGCCAGCTTTCGCAGCGTATGCATCATACAAGTCAATTACAGCCTCCCAATTATCGTAAACAGAGTGTAGGACAGGAACAAACATAGGGTCGATATCTGGCTTCCAGAATATATCCATAAAGTGATGAATAAACCCTACTAGTCGCACCACCTTTAACAAAGAAAAAAAAATATATATAAAGCATCATATTGATAACAGGTATAAAAACAGTAGGATTAGTGCACAAGTATATTATTACAGAAAGCATGAATAGTATGGTGTTGTATGTTTTAAGTATAGAACAAATAGCTCATCACATGTGTTTATAATGTTCAACTGATAACATGTATAAAAAATAGTAGGATTAGTGCACAAGTGTATTATTACAGAAAATCTAGAATATAATAAATACAGTGTAACATGACATACCGCGATCTTCTACACGAAGGAAAGTAAGAACATGTTCATAATCAGGCATAGAAGCATTATCGAATGAAGATGATGAAGGTACGAAAGTAGCAGTGGAAGATTCACCGGATCGTTCAATCAAATCGTGAGAATTAATGTGATCAATGTCAAACTCACAATTCGCATCAACAAAGTATTCGGAACGATCCGCTGCAGATTCGATCGGCAATTCATCAATACCATTATCATCCATCGAATCGATTGTATGTTGAAATCTGATACAAAGATTAAAACAAAATTACGATAGAAATTTAAGAAGAACACATTATTTGTGAATGGATTTAGGTCAGAAAATCACACTCACCGGCTGATAATACAACAATCTCCGGTCAAAATTGCCTGAGTCAGTTGTTAGGGATGGTCGTCGTCGACTATAGAATGAGAGCCCGAGGTCGAGATGCATGGAGATAATGGGGCAGCGGACATATGTTTTACATTGTAAAATTATAAATAAAGTAAACTGACAAAAATGCCCTTCATTAATAGGGGTTGTTAGTTTTTTATATAAATAAATGTGGCTTTTACACGATCCTAGCCCTATATATAGGGGAAGGTTCAAATAAAAACAAGATGTTATTGCGAAAACATAAAAACAAATATTAAAACCTCTATAACTTCCTCATACATTAATATATTTTTTTAAAAATTTGGACCAAAAGTCTTAAAATTATGTCACCATTAATTCTGGGAAAAAAATTTAAACATTTAAAATTTCGTGATTTTTTTTTATTATTGCACATGTGCAATAATACGTATTAATTATATTACACATGTGCAATATTAAAAAAAACTCTAATTGTTTTTTATTTTTTCCAGAATTATAGATAACAAAATTATAAGATTTATGATGTAATTTTTTTATCTAAAATATTAAGGTATAAAAAAGTTATAGAGGTTTTAATATTATTGCATATTGTGCGATAATAATTTTTTATTGCACATGTGCAATAATTAAAAAAACATTGATTTTTTTTTTATTTTCTCTAGACTTAAAGATAACATAATTATAAGATTTATGGTGCAATTTGTTATAAAAAGTTTTAACATATGAAAAAGTTATAAATGTTTTAATATTATTGCATATGTGGAATAATAATTAAAAACAATTATTGCACATGTGCAACAATAAAAAAATAAAAAAATAAAAAAAAAGTTGATTTTTTTTTAATTTTTTTCAGAACTAAAGATAACATAATTTTAAAGATTTTGATGCAAATTTTTAAAAAAAAATATTAACGTATGTCCAAGTTGTAGAGGTTTTAATATTTGTTTTCGTGTTTTGCAATGAAATCTCAACCACAACTTTCAGGGGGGCCACTACAATTCATGGGAGGGGGGATACATGTAATAAACTTGTGGCTCAAATTAGTTCTTTTTAGTTCTCAAATCAAATTAGTTCTCAAATGATCATCTCTCTCTTTCTCTCTCTCTCTCTCTCTCTCTCTCTCATATATATATATATATATATATATATATATATATATATATATATATATATATATATATATGTAAAAGATCCGTGTAGACCCCGTAGACCCCTTATAAAACTTAATAAACTCATTAAAACTCACTAAAAATAAAACTCAGTTTTGTTAATTTAGTTTTTTTAATTTGCGATAAGCTTTTAAGAACAAAAAAAGACAATTAAAAAAAAGAAAAACGAAAAACATTAAAAATTGAACATTTTAAGACAATGAGTTTTAAAAATCAATGAGTTTAAAACTCAATAAAACTCAGTGTTGCGTTTAAAACTCATTATTTTAAAACTCATTGTCTTAAAATGTTCGATTTTTAATGTTTTTTGTTTTTTTAAATTTATTTATTTATTTTTTTGGTTCTTAAAAGCTTATCATAATAAAAAAAACCAAATTTACAACACTGAGTTTTATTTTTATTGAGTTTTATAGGGGTCTACGGGGTCTACAAAATTTAAGGGGTCTACACGGAACCCTTCCCTATATATATATATATATATATATATATATATATATATATATATATATATATATATAATTATATAAATATATATAATTAAAAAAACTTAAAACAAAATTGTCTATAAGAAACGTCTTAACATAAATTAAAGAAAATTATTCTTTAAAACTAAAACCTTTTATATTTAATAATACAAGGTTTTTTTATAAAAACTTCTTTTATGTTTTGTGATCTTTTTTTTCAAATCTGTTTTTATAATTTATATATATAACATTTCAAATTGGGGTGTTTGTGTCTAAAATTACTGTACAACATTTCACAGAATTGGGTTTTGTCACGTGTCCATTTGGTACACGTGGCGTAATAGTGTTTAATTTTTTTTTTACTTTTGCCTTTCTGTTAAAGGTTATATAATTAATTGTTTGGTAGTATAACAAAGTTGTTGAAGTGGTGAAGTGGTAAGTCATTACCTTTTAACTCCGTGGTCTCCTGTTCGACTCCTTCTCCTTTTTGTTTTTCCTATTATTTTGTACATTACATCCTTAGCATCCATTTTTAGTTTCTTTCTTTTTTTTTCCTTTTTTGTTTTTTTCTTTTTTCATATCTCTATTTCCAGTCGCGATGGATAAGAAAGGCAGCAACAGCCACGCTTTTTTTCTTTCTTATTAGATTTTTAGTTTCTTTCTTTTTTTCTTTCCTATTATATTGTACATTCTATTTTTCTCATTAGCTTTTTTTTATTATAATATACATTTTATTTTTTTATAAGGCATAAGGGGGACGATAATTTATAATCAAAAAGAATTGGACGTAACATTATTTAGGAGGGTATAGTGTATAAAAGAAAAGAACCCCACGGAAGCAAGAAGAATTCGAGCGGTTGGAGCAAGGACGCGAAAGAAAAAAAACAATTTGGAGAAAAGAGCTTTGGTCGAAAGGAAGAAAAAGAAGCAACACTATTTTGGAAGCATTCGGGTTTTCGTCTTCTAAGGAGGAGGTCTCAGTTTCGATTCTCACTCAAGGCGGTTCTTTGAGCTAATTTTTTGTTCTTAAGTATGTGTTCGTCTATGTATTAGCACTTACAATTACAATTTTTTATTGCTAGATTGTCCTTAATATGAATGTGAGTGTTGGTATTTTTTTCAGCTACAAATGACAAGCTATCAAGTCACTTAAAAAAATAGCAATTAGGATGTAACCCGCCGCAACGCGCGGATTGGTATGCATCTTGTATTTACTAAAACTAGTTTTAAAATATCTTAAAAGCCATAAAGAAATTATAATAAAAACATTTTCTTACATATTTTATGATGATCTAAAATCGTTTTAAAAACAATATATAATAAAATGTTTAATAAATAAATCATATATAAGAAATGTTTCGAAAGAAATGATAAAATTTGAGATTAAAACCTTTTTAGAAGAATAATAAAACAATAAAAGAAAAACTTTTATAAAAAAATCATGATATAGAAATAATTTTTTTTATAAGTTGGAGTGAGAATGTATAAATCTTTCAGAAAACACTATTTTGATAAATAGTTTTCTATGAACATCATTTTGATAAATAAATTTCCAACCAACACCAAAAACTCGCTTAAAGGTTATTCTTTTGATTATCTGTTTCATTAAAGTGTGAGAGTTTATCGAGATTATTTTTGCTAGCCTAATACTAAAGATCTTGTTTCACTATTAATTCATCTAAAACACTATCCTAAAATTTATACAAAGAGTTATTTTATAAAAGGTAAAATTTATAGTTATTGGTTTAATTTGAGAGAAATGGACACCCATGACTCGCTTAAACTTTATCCCCCCATTCTTTTTATTACAAAAATTCCCCACCTAGCTTGTACGTGGTTCAATCATCTCCTCTTATTTGTATTATCTTCTATCCTCACTTCGAATTCTATTTCCTTTTCCATACTATAAACATGGTCACATCAACCTTTGGACCCTCTCACCCATTTTTGTCTCCTTACTTTCTCAACAAAAGTATACATTAAAGTTATTTTTTGAAACTAAAAACATATCTTACTTTTACCTCTAAATTACACCTCAAACTAAACTACATCATGTCTATTGACTTCGAACCTCCATCTACAATACAAAAGTCTCTAAAAATGGGCTATTCCGACGTACAACAAAAAAATTAAAGCATGTTTACATGTTATAACCATACAAGAAACGTTTTTACATAGTTATATTATCTTCAACTATTCTATCCACCCACTAAATATATGTTTTAATGTTAAACCGGAAGTAAACTATGAAAACATGTACTTTTGTTATACTCAGAGATGGTGGATGCACATATATTTGTATATTAATGTGACTAAAATAACCATAATTTTTTTATTTTCACAACATATTAATATGCACATACGTTTTCTTTTGATTGTGTGGATACTGTATGGTGGTTTGGTATAATTATTGATTCTTAAGCATGTTACGACGGCATGTGGACATGTAGTTAGGCTGCCTAGAGCTATAACCAACTAGGACCATTTAGTCGCTGTTTAGTGACCTTTCTAAGTTACAAGTTAAATAATTTACTCTATAAACAAAAACAAAGTACAACGTAAAACGAATAGTAAACCATGACCTACCACATATTTGTAAATGGTTTTGTTAAATTGTTCTTTAAAAGATTTCCGTGTATCATGTTATGATTGTTATGTTTAGTTGTGTTTTTTTTTAAATTGTTTTTATAAATATTTTTTTATTGTTTTTAAATTCTTTCTAAATTGTTTCTTTAAAGTGTTTCCTTGATTTTAATTTTAAATTCATAACGATCACCTTAATATATGCCGCGTTCATCCACCTCATGTGAAAAACTCTACTGGCTATCCATACTTGGATAAATTTCATTAAGTATAGAACTCGATTTTACCACCCTGTGATTTGTTGTGCGGATAGCGTACGTGATAATACTATAGGGTTATGTAAAGAAAGCGGAAATAAAAAAATACGTAAGGATCCAAACGTTTAAGGTATTAAGCATATATGACCTAAAATTTATATTACACAACTGTACCTATTATACCACAAACTCCCATGTTAAATTTGTTGAGATTAAAATAGAAAAATAAATTAATCTATGCTACACGACTATGTATATTACACCACCAACTCGATACAAACGCATTTGCTAAACAAACAAGACCATACCAATTAGAACACGAATTCATGTACAGAATTTGTTAGATTGGGATATGAAACCATAATGTATATTCTTGTTACTTGACGCCCAGAGAGTCAACCACATTGAAAAATATATTTATGATCAGAACCATAGGTTTATTTATGAAACTTTATTAAAACTACATGGGTATTTTTAAATAGAGACAATAGCCACGTAAAAACAAATTTATAATAAAATTCAGAGGGATATTTATGAAACTTTATCAAAACTACATGGTATGGATAAAAATTTAATAAATAATAACCTACTATTCATTAAAGTTGGGTTCGCTACAATTATACTCCAGATATCACCAGTAATGAAAAGTCACCGATTCGAGACTCGGTGTTCATGTTGGATGAGGTTTTACCCAGTTGTTTCTGATTTCCTCTAATGGTGTTGTTGTGGGTCCGAGTCCTATTAAACAGAAATATACAATGATACAAGACCACGTTTAGATAAGATCTCGACCCAAATTTAACTATTTGAAAAAAAATGGATATATAATATGTTGGTGTATTGAATAGTTAAAATTATAGTTTTCTAATAATCATAATAATAAACCAAGCCCCCTCTATAGCTCTATATTCTTTTTAACACTATATCTTGTAGATTTTTTAGGCAAAAATCTATCGTATCTATATTTTTTTATTTAAACCCACAACTTAGATTTTGTATAGTTTCTATATATATTACCAAGTTGTCCACATAACTTGTTTTGTAGCTTATTTACACCATGCCTCCTGTTTACTCCAGCCCCTTCCATCAAATGGAAAAACCAGCTTTAACATCCTTGTTACAACACACCACCACAAGAGAAAAACGATCAAAGAGCCGAATCGGCGGTGCCGGCGGAATCTTTCGCATGTTCAAGCTTTTACCGATGTTAACCTCCGGTTGCAAGATGGTGACCCTTTTAGGCCGTACAAGAAACCCGTTGTTAACGGATCACGCAACCACCGGCACCCTATTCGGTCACCGGAGAGGGAGAGTAAGCTTAGCCATTCAAGAAGATCCACACCGCCTTCCGGTTTTCGTGATTGAGCTTCCTATGAGCTCGGCCGCGTTCCAGAAGGAAATGGCGTCGGACGTTGTCCGCTTATCGTTTGAAAGCGAAACTAAGACTAGTAAAAAGAAGGTTTTGGAGGAATATGTGTGGGCGGTTTATTGTAATGGGAGGAAATATGGGTATGCGATACGGCGAAAACAAATGACAGATGATGAAGTTCATGTGATGCAGTCGCTACGAGGGGTGTCGATGGGTGCCGGAGTTCTGCCAGGGTTGTCGGAGAAGGAGACGGCGGTGGACGGAGAGTTGACATATATGAGGGCAAGATTTGAAAGAGTGGTCGGAAATAAAGATTCAGAAGCTTTTCATATGATTAATCCTGAAGGTGCTGCCGAGGGTCAAGAACTAAGTATTTTCTTTGTAAGAGTTCATTAAAAAAAAACACGTATTTTATGGTTTTTACCCATGATCCAATCATCCAATATTCTAGAGGTTTTTAAATATGATGATGCCAGTCAAAACACCCTTAAAAACTAGTTAAGACATCCTACAAAAACCAGCTCAAACACCCTTAAAAACACCAACTCAAACACCTCTAAAAAAATGCCCTCTCACACCCTTAAAAAAACCATATAAAACACCCCCAACAAATACCCTGTCATGGTTCTAAAACACCCTCAAAAAACTAGATCGGATACCTCAAAAACACCTATTATATATTATTTCAATAATATATATATACTTGCTATATAAAATTAGAATACTATATATACCTGAATTTAAAAGCAGAAGATGGCCAAATAATAATCTTGAATCCAAATCCAAATACTTTTAAATAATGCAATACAAAATTTACAATATTTGTAGCTACTTTAAAAACACAAAAATTACAATGCAAAATATTCTAATTCAAGTAAATTACAAAGCCACTAAACCGTACAAAAAAATACAAACCAGATCCACGTCCGCTTTGACATTTACTAACCTTAAGACGTCTAACAAGTCGGTGGTCATCAAATACCTTGTTAATAAAACTTCAGCATTAAGCTCTAAGACTAAATCTTCAATTTCCGAGTAACGGGGGATATGCGCATAAATACAAAAAGGCGGCAGCAAGAACATCGAATTTCATCGAGATTTCTCTGTAAACATCTCGCTTGACTCCTCTTCCTTTATAATCACAGCCAACAGATTTTCTAAAACTGGAAAGAACAATTCAAAGAACCCAGATTTAGTTTTAAAAAAAAAGAATGAGATCGAAGATTTGTAGAAATTTAACCAGTGGCTTAATAAAGGCCACTCAAAGAACCCAAATTTTAGTATGAGATCAAAGATTTATAGAAATTTAACCAATGGCTCTTAGTAAAGGCCACTTATATTTCTACAAATTATAGTGTTCAAACCAGTGGCTCTAAAAGCCTTTTCAAAGGGCCAATCAAAGAACCCAAATTTTAGTAAGGGCTCAAAATTTGTAGAATTTCTAACTAGTGGCTGTATATTTTTAACCATACTAAAACATGACATCAAAGATTGGTTGTTAAGGCAATCGTGCAGTGCATTACAAGAATCTCTGAATCAAATTCATAACAAATCATCATCCCTGCAGCACCTTAAAAAGATAAGTTTTTAAAATGCGAGTCAATTATAAAGTTATACGAGCAAAACCTAATAACGCGGAATTAATGAACAATTAGGTAGAAAGATTACTATATGTACATCAAAAACCTTCACTTCAGTTTCTGATGATACAAAGACAATATCCTCATTCCCTGCACCAAATTATGCAACTGAATGTGGCAAAGTATGCAAATGCAACAAGCAATTAAAGCAAAAAAAATTCATTTCAATTATAAAGATTTGACCTTGAACAATGAACACTGACCTGGTTTGAAGCATAATAAAGAAATAGTTTTTGAGCAACATTCATTGTAAACAATAGATCTTTACATCGCATATCAAACCAGCAAACACACCCATCATGTATACATCACAATATAAACATATTGTTACATATCCCATGATTTTCAACGTTGAATTTTAGTCCTATTGGCTCCAAAATTACAACTTCGGGTTTAAAACTGACGCAAATTTTGAGAAATTATAATGCAGTTATAAAGGGATGAATGTTGTTAACTCGAAATCAGTAGTAACTGAAACGTACGCAATTGAAAGCCGATCAATTTCTCTGAAAGTTTTTTAATTTAGGGTTGTTAATATCAATGAACAAAACAGGATGCATACAGCGTACTTCGCGGAGGAGGCGATGAGGCCAGGGCGGTCACGGGAGGCGATTTAGGAGGTGGCTATTGCTTTATGGCCTCTCAGCCGTCTTGCCGGTGGTCCTGTAGGCGACGAAGGATTTGCGGGCTGTGTGGTACGACCGGTGGCTGCAAAGATGTTGAACAGGGACGACGGCTACAAATGAGAGAAGAATTTAGGGCGTGAAAGAGTTTTGGCTAATTACTTTTGATTACTTTTGTGAAGAGATCGAGTTTAGGTAGTTTTGAGAGGGAATGTGAATTGGTAGTTCTGAGAGGAAATGTGAATTTTTAGGCTCCAAAGTGAAATTTTAGGAGCCAAATTTTTTCTCTTGTATTAAAAATAAATGATATAAAATTTTAGTAATTAAATTTTTTAAAAAACTAACAAAAAATTAAGATTATTAAAAAACTAACATAAAAATTTAGAGTATATGTGTATATCAAACCTTAATCGATATATATCCCTTCGGTGTCGTCATATCATAAGTATGTGGTGCCATTAATATTATAGTAATTACTGAGTTCAATACCAACGGAAAAGGGTGGTAGATCATCAAAATAGTCGTAGTCTTCCTCGTCGGCGACATGATCCACACTGACAATACGTCGTTTACCTTGCAATAAGATGTGGTGTGTTGGTTTGCTCCGGTCACTGAAAAAAAAAACTTGTGTTACATGGCTTGCGAGAACGAATGGTTCAGATGGATAGCAACTGCTTGTATGATCACAAGTGTAAAACCATATTTGGCAACTTTAACACGTGTACGGTAATTCTCTCGTTTACATTTGAACACATGAATAATGATACCTTGGTAGTCCAATTCCCAAATCTTTTGTATAACACCATAATATGATTCTTTGGCAATTCTTGTCATTGTGTCATGATCATATCTGTCAAATTCGGTCGTTGATGCTATTATTGTCACTCCGCTATTCTGCATTGTACTTTTTTTATCTCGATCTTTGGTGTAAAACATATGACCATTAATGCCGTACTCTTGGTAAGACTGAACTTTAAAATCCGGACCTTGCACTAATCTGTTCACTGTTTCGTCAACATTAATTTCCATTACCTTATGTATCATCCAACCTTCAAGCTCCTTGTTATTCTTGTTTACATACCACATCCATTCCTTACTCGGGTATGTTGCTCATAATGTACCCATGTGTTCATCATGGTATGGAGCAAGACATGTTATGTGTTTTAGGACCACTAAATGTGTAGTTTCCAAACTATCACGAATTAGGATGATTGTTTTCATGCCAAGTACATCCTAACCATCAAGCCAGTCCGAATGACGAGTTTTAGGAACACTAACACTTTCGACCCCTTTTAAGTAGCCTACAAAGAAACAAATAATTAAATTGTAAGTTATATTTAACAACAATGCTAATATATATTATTAATGTCACATCATCCTCAAAGTCACCTGATTCATTTTTACGTTTACATATCGATGCCCCGCATTTAACACATTTATGTTGATCCTTGAACTCCTTTATATACAACATACAATCATTTGGACATGCGTGTATTCTTTCAACTTCTAATCCCATCGGATACATCAACTTTTTTGCTTGGTATGTAGGAATTGGTAACTCATTGTCTTCCAAAAGAATGTCATGCAAAAGCACTAATAGACTTGGTAACTCGTTGTCTTCCATCCATTCTTTGACTTTTATATTTCAGTTAATACATAATAATATTAAATACAACTAACATATTATATGAATAAAAATAAAAATAGAAATAAAAATACCTTAATGAGAATGCCAAATTAGTTTGAAAGAAAGAAGATGATGAGATATGAAAGGAGTATATATAAGAGAATCTTAAATGGAGTATATATAAGAGGTCTTCAAAAATAAGTAAGAGGTTTTCAAAAAAAAAAAAAGTAAGAGGTTTCGGAAAAAAAAGGTGAGAAAGAAGAAGATGGACTTGTTATATTAATTGTATAATTTAAATGAATCTTTAATATAATAAAACCACCCTCAAAAAATCAATTTTACCATTATATTGTATTTAAAAAAAAAAAACACTCTGAACAAATCATAAACACCCTCAACTAAAGGTTAAAAAAAACACCCCAACAAATCATAAACACCCTCAACAAATCAAACACCCTCAATAAATCATAAATACTCAACAAATCAAACACCCTCAACAAATAGTTCAAAAAAACACCCTTAACAAATAATAAACAACCTCAACAAATCAAACACCCTCAACAAATCAAACACCCTAAAAAATCAATGATTAAATGAGGTGCTTAAAAAAACACCCTCACCTTTCCCTTTCCCCTCTCCCTCTCGTTTCCTTCGCGATTAAACCAACCCGTCACCTTTCCCTTTCCCCTCTCCCACTCGTTTACCCTTGACCGACCGGAAACGGGATCGAACCCGTGACCCTTGTGCTCATCGGTTCCCAACCGAACCACAACCACCACCATTACCATCTAATGTATCTAGTTAGCTACATGTACAAGAGTTGAGTCCCTTTTTTCCAATCAAGTCAATCCCCAACATCACCCTTACAACCTACACATTGTAGGTGAAAGTTGTCCCAAGTAAAACCAAATCTATTAACCAATGATTAATATTTTTCCACCATTTTGAAACTCAATTCCCTCCATCTATTTGCAGCCATGAACCTGTTGGAAATTATCTACATAATTATGGCCTTAGGACCATTTCATTATAACTAATTAAATATATCAAAATGACATTAATGGTCCCCTACATTTATTTGATGGAAGTAAATGTAAATGTTATTAAGTTAAAGGGGCCATTATGATTTCCTATTAGATACCTATTATTAAGGAAGAGATTACAGGGATTCTCATATTCGATCGTCATTCTCTACGATCATCAGAAACTGACCATCACAATTCTCTCAAGAACACCACTAAGGATTCTTCCAAATCATCCATCGATTCAAGGTATCATAACGGGAATCAAGTAATGGCTTCTTCATCATCAAAGATTGTCTGCCCTACTACAAGTAAGATTTACAATTCTTGTTGTATTAGATGATTACATGATTGAATTGATGTTTAGGGTTGTGGGAAATATGATTCATAATCTGGAATTAATTAACATGTGGCATCATAGCCACGTTAATCACATCAATTTAATCATGGGGGATTTGGATTCTCACTAAAAATTAACTTGCGGATGTTTGAAGTATTGAAATCGTTTGTTTTAATTTTCGATCCCAATGAGTTGGTGAATTCATTCAATGGTTTTCCTTTCCTGGTTTAAAATCGCTACCATAATTGATCGATATTTTTTTTAAAACAAAAAAAAAAATCAAATTCATGAAATCAATATTTTAAGCATCTTTATGAGTCGGTTGTCATCCAAATCATGAGTGGTTGATCTTAATTAAATAATTTGAATGCCACGTAATGATATGGTAAAAAGACATGGATTGTGTTCATAAATTTTTTATTCTATAATCGTCATTGTTTCTGAACAAAATCAATGATCCATTTAGAAAAATTAAGAAAATCACTCACCTTTCTGTAAATCATTTAATTGGCTGCAAACTGATTAATATTTTGTTTCCTTTTGATACAATTATTTATCCAAAAAAAAAAACGTTTGCAAATCCAACACCACGAACGGTTCAAATAAGGACTTACAAATGGATCTGTTCATAATGAGGCATCTATTAAAATTGTATTAGGCATGTATGAATATGTGCTTGTATGTCTTAAAATAAAACTTTAACATACATAATACAATAGCAACTTTAATGAAAAATTAGATGATTATACCCAACGGTGTGTCATTTGATTCAACATTGAAGTTTAAATGATTTCTTTTTATGTAATTATGTGTGTCATCAAACAATGAACCCAACAGCCAATTATTTGATGATACACATAGTGAAATGTTTGGCTTAATATACATAGATATGTCATTTCTGCCCAAAGGTGATATGTTGTATTTATGTGCCTTAATTTACTCTTTACGCATGTTCATAACACTTAAATTTTGGCTATAGCCAACGCGAAACCAACTTTCAATTAGAACCTTAGTATAGTCTATTATTTTGGTGTTATAATAGGCTTAATCTTTAATGTTCTAAATCTTGCTTGTTATATGTGATTACCCTGTATGCTTTAGTTCACTTCTGTTCTTCTAAAAATATATGTTATAATTGTATCAATCCAGCCACCACTATGAATCCTAACTATGGAATTGAACCCTTGACTAGCACTAACTTTGCGTCATGGCGAGATGCTGTCAAACTAACTCTTGGAATGATGGATTTGGACTATGCTTTAAGGCATGACCCTCCCGCTGCACTTACTGCTGAAAGCACTACAGATCAGAAACAAGTGTGTGAAAAGTGGGAGAGGTCTAATAGAATGTCTCTCGTGGTTATAAAGAACTCCATCTCGATTGCCATTCGCGGAGCCATCCCTGACTCTGAAAGCGTGAAAACTTACTTAGACTCCGTAGAGGAGCAATTCAAAGGCACCTCCAAGGCACATGCAAGTACTTTGATCCTGAAGATGTTGACTACAAAGCATGATGGTGTGAGTGGTGTGCGTGAGCACATCATGATGATGAGCGACATGGCCCATAAATTGAATGGTATGAACATGGAAATTAGCGAGGGTTTTCTAGTACACTTTATAATGACATCTCTTCCTGCACAATTTGATGCCTTTAACATAAACTATAATACTCAAAAGGACAAATGGCAAATGAGTGAACTCATTGCTATGTGCGTACAAGAGGAAGAGCGTTTAAAGATAGAAAAACCCGATGTTGCTCATGTCACCACCACAAACACCAAGAAAAGGAAAGGCAACTTCCATAAAGCAGAAAGCTCAAAGGGCCAGAAACCGAATGCAAGTACATCCTCTGGCTCAACTATTCCTAATGGTCCTATTCGTTGCAAATTCTGCCATAAGAAAGGGCATCGTCAACGAGATTGCCCGAAATTCAAGAAATGGTTAGCAAAGAAAGGTGTTCATTTACTTATGATTTATGAGTCCTTTAATATTGATGTTCCTATAAACACATGGTGGATTGATTCTGGTTCCATGGTTCATGTTACAAACACCTTATAGGGATTCCTTACAATCTGGAAGCTGGAAAGAAACCAAAGGACAATTAAAGTCGGGAGCGGTGATGCCCTAAATGTTGAAGCCGTAGGAACTTTGCAATTAGTTATGCAAGGTGGTCATTGTATTAACTTATTAGATACTCTTTATGTACCTAAAATTACTCGAAATCTAGTATCTGTACGAAAGTTAGACAATGATGGTTTTCATGTAGCATTTGGTAATGGTAAAGTCACTATTAGTTTAAATTCTCGTGTTCTTGGTAATGGTTATTTAGATGGAAATCTCTATAAATTGAACTTGGATGACCAATTTTCAAAATCTTTGTTGTCATATAATGTGAATGAAAACATAAAGAAACGAAAACGAGAAACGGAAACTTCATCTATGTTGTGGCATCAACGCTTGGGCCACATCTCACGAGATCGAATGGTACGTCTAGTGAAAGATGGCATACTACCAAATCTCGATTTTAGTGATTTTGAAACATGTGTAAAATGCCTTAAAGGGAAAATGGCGAAAGGAAATAAAAGAGGTGCCACAAGAAGTTCCAATTTATTGGAACTCGTACACACTTATATTTGTGGACCTTTTCCTGAGGGGATATCAGGACATAAGTCATTTATCACTTTTATAGATGACCATTCACGATATATGTACTTATATTTAATTAAAGAGAAATCTGAATCACTTGACACATTTAAAATTTTTAAGGCTGAAGTTGAAAATCAACTCGACCGTAAGATAAAGGTATTGAGATCAGATAGAGGAGGTGAGTATTATGGTCGACATACAGACATTGGTCAAGTTCCCGGTCCTTTCTTTGAGTTTTGTAGGGAACACGGGATTGTGAACCAATTTACCATGCCGGGTACTCCTCAGCAGAATGGCGTTGCTGAAAGAAGAAATAGAACTCTTATGGATATGGTAAGGAGTATGTTAGCAAATACAAACCTACCTCAATTTTTATGGACCGAGGCATTAAAGACGGCAGTCCATATACTTAATAGGGTTCCCTCTAAATCGGTTCCTATGACACCATTTGAAATTTGGACGGGAAGGAAACCAAGTATGAGATATATGAAAGTGTGGGGTTGCCCTGCCGAAGCTAAACTTTATAACCCTCAACAGAGAAAGCTTGACATGAAAACAGTCAGTTGTTTCTTCATAGGGTATCCTGAATGATCAAAGGGATTTAGGTTCTATTGCCCTTCTCACTGTACTCGCATAGTTGAAACTCGTCACGCTAAGTTCATAGAAAAATCTAATGTTAGTGGGAGCAATGTACATCAAGATCTTATTTTACAAGAAGTGCAAGAAGGAGGGGAGAAAACTGTACACTTTCCTTCTATTTCACCTCTTGCGCATGACATTGTCCCACCTAGTGTCTCTCTCGAGGATAATATCACTCCTAATATGCCATCAAATGAAGGCACATCAAATTCTCAAGATCAAAATCCCGACATTGTCACTCAACCCCAAGAACCTGATGCTCCATTAAGAAGGTCATCAAGGCCTAAAAGACCTGTTAATTTTGATGATTACGTAACCTATCTTAATGAAGCTGACCTGGACATAGGAAAGTACAACGATCCGACCTCCTATAATGAAGCCATTAGTAGTGACCAATCGTCTAAGTGGAATGAAGCTATGACTGATGAGCTTGATTCCATGAGTAAAAATAACGTTTGGGAACTGGTTGAACTACCTAAGGGGGTGAAGCCCATAGGATGCAAGTGGGTGTATAAAACCAAGTTGGACCCAAATGGAAACATCGAACGACATAAAGCACGTTTGGTTGCAAAAGGTTATAGCCAAAAGGAAGGAATTGATTACCAGGAGTCATTTTCTCCTGTATCTCGAAAGGATTCCTTAAGGATCGTTATGGCCTTAGTAGCTCATTTTGATTTGGAGCTACATCAAATGGATGTTAAAACAGCTTTCCTTAATGGTGATTTACATGAAGATGTGTTCATGACCCAACCGGAAGGTTTTAAGTCTGAAGGTCAAGAACACCTAGTATGTAAGTTGAAAAAGTCCATATATGGTCTAAAACAAGCATTACGACAATGGTATTTGAAATTTGATGAAGTTATGAAAAGGAATGATTTCATTAAAAATCAAGTGGACCAATGTACCTACCTTAAAATGAGTGGGAGCAATTTTGTCATACTTGTCCTTTATGTAGATGACATTCTTTTGGCAAGTAACAATTTGGATTTGTTGCATGAGTCAAAGCGATTACTTTCGCATTATTTTGACATGAAAGATCTCGGGGAAGCATCTTATGTGATCGACATTGAAATTCACCAAGATCGAGCTAATGGGACATTAGGGTTGTCTCAAAAGGCTTATATTGATCGTGTGCTTACGCGTTATAACATGCAACATTGCTCTCCCTCAGTTGCTCCTGTAGTTAAAGGAGATGTTTTCGGTTCTTTTCAATGTCCGAAAACAGAGGTAGAAAAGGAACAAATGAGAATGATACCTTATGCTTCTGTAGTTGGAAGCCTAATGTATGCTCAAGTTTGTACCCGTCCTGATATTGCTTATATTGCTGGAATGCTAGGCGTTATCAATTTAATCCTGGCCTAGATCACTGGAAGGCAGCAAAGAAAGTGTTGCGATATCTTCAAGGAACCAAGGACTACAAACTAACTTATAGAAGAACAAATAACTTAGAAGTGATTGGCTATTCTGATTCCGACTTTGCCAAGTGCAAAGATGACAAAAAGTCAACTTCGGGGTATATCTTTATGTTAGCAGGTGGGCCTATCTCGTGGAGAAGTCATAAACAACAATTAACGACGACTTCGACAATGATGGCAGAGTATGTTGCCGTTTATAATGCAACTTGCCATGGAATGTTGGTTGAGGAACCTAATAAGTGGACTTAAAGTTGTAAACTCCATATCAAGACCATTGAAGATTTACTGTGACAATTCTGCTGCTGTTAGCTTTTCGAATAGTAATAGTTCGAGCGGGGCAGGATTATATCTTGATACAAAGTTTTTGTTCGTACGAGAACGAGTAGAGGAAAATAACCTTTGTATCGAGTACATTAGCACTCACAATATGCTTGCGGATCCGATGACGAAAGGTCTACCACCCAAAGTCTTTCAAGAGCTCGTAACAAAGATGGGTTTTACTAGAGATCTTGTATGATATCATAATATTCTGATGAATTATTTACTAAAATTTCCTTGAATGTATAATATTATTGTCTATAATAGCATATGCATGCAATTATATATACATAGGCATACTTATACAGTTGGATGTTGTATATTTCAGTCATTTTGGTTTTAAAGTTTTTCTAACTGTTTTATGTTGAGACTTTAGTATGATTGATGGGGGTCCTCGTGCTGAAATAACTCGAATGACTGTATCTTTTTGCTAAGATCTTAACATGAAACTTTATGAGTATTATCTTGGCCAAACTTACTAATACTCATCATGATTGGTCACTCGCCCAAGTGGGAGAATGTTGGAAATTATCTACATAATTATGGCCTTAGGACCATTTCATTATAACTAATTAAATATATCAAAATGACATTAATGGTCCCCTACATTTATTTGATGGAAGTAAATGTAAATGTTATTAAGTTAAGGGGGCAATTATGATTTCCTATTAGATACCTATTATTAAGGAAGAAATTACAGGGATTCTCATATTCGATCGTCATTCTCTACGATCATCAGAAACTGACTATCACAATTCTCTCAAGAACACCACTAAGGATTCTTCCAAATCATCCTTCGATTCAAGGTATCATAACGGGAATCAAGTAATGGCTTCTTCATCATCAAAGATTGTATGCCCTACTACAAGTAAGATTTACAATTCTTGTTGTATTAGATGATTACATGATTGAATTGATGTTTAGGGTTCTGAGAAATATGATTCATAATCTGGAATTAATTAACAGAACCAACTATTTTGAATCCGTATGACACTAGTTTACAAGCCCCTTGAACCCCTTGTGTGCTAGAAACCGGCCGGCCACCCCAAGGCTCAAACTCGAGCCCTCTCTTCCTTCTCTCGATCCGAATCCAACCCACACACACAAACACTTAATGTTTTGTTTTAAGCCATATCACTTGCTAGATATTTTATCACCTTAACAAGACCCAAACACCCTCATTTTCTTTCCCTCTACTCCCTCAAACCCGTGTCTCTCTCTCTCTCTCTCTCTCTTGCTCTCTCGATTTCACTAGAATCGAAACACACACACACACACTAAACAAACACTCCTTTTCTCATTTACTTCCATAATTAATCAACTTTTGTAAACCCTAGCCTCATTCATCACCTTTACCTTTCAAGAGAACTCTCTCCTTTTCTCTCTTTCACCAAAACCGTCCACCTCTCTCTCTCTCTACTCTCTCTAAAACTCTTACCAAACCAAGCATTCTCTTGAAGATATAAGGTGTTAGGAAGCAAGAGGAGTCAAGAATCATCACCATCATCATAATTTTCGGCCTCCATCACCAACTAGTGAGCTTTAACCTCCACTTTTCTTTATGAAATTTAGATCTAGAGATTATTTCTTGTTCCACATCATGAGCCTAACACTCCATTAGCAAGTCTTGACCTACATTGTCGTCTAAACATGATTTTGAACCATAAAAGTCTACTAGTTTGCGATTATCTCTATGTTCCACCATGTATTTTTCTACTAGAAACTCATGATAGACATTTCCTTAGAATAATATGTACAAACTTTGATTTGTAGGACTTTTACACAAGTGTTTGTTTAGGTTGCATTTTTAGTCACTAACTTTATATATATTGTGTGTTGTATGTTGATCTTGTAATTTTAGATCCCATAATGCCTATGACACGTTTTTAGACTTCTAAGATAGTCAAAATATGATATCTTGGACTTTAGAAATATTACTTATGCTTAAACTCACCATAGGGAACTTTTACTACCCAAAAGTACACTTTAAAAACCCTAAAAAGCACATTTACCTAAGGATCCGTTTTGACCAGAAAGTTTAGGCACTTAAACAATAGTTTTTTATGGTTAAAATGATTTTAAAACATAGCCAAAAGATCCCTTAATAAATTACTTGAATTTGGGCACAAATGGGACTAAAACCGACACCCGACAGGCCCGGAAACGTCATTTTTGTAATAAAACCCAAATCTGGTCAAAATGAACTTATAGAGATATTTTAATGGTAAAAAATGTTTACAAATACATATGGGGAATTTAGGAACCTAACGGTGTCATAAACGGGCAAACGGGACCAAAACGGCAAAACCGACACAAAATCCACAAAACCTCCAAACTAATAAAAACCGACACTCGAAATAATTATCTACCCATTTTGGACAGAAAATAATCATATTTTATTATCCTTGATTGATTTCTAACTTAAACGGATAAATATCGTGTAATCGGCAGTTACCGCGAAATCGCCCGGTTTTCAACTAATTAGTCAAAATAATCAATTTCTCATGTGAAAACCCTCATTTTGACTTAATATTTATTTCTACAAATTTTTATCATCTTTAAATATTATTTGGGAATTTTTGTATAATTTATATCATTAAAAATATATATTTGTTTATTTAATTAAAAATATATATTTTACATTATTTCCAAATAAACATATAACCGGACACTTTCACTTTGAATTTCTAAATCATTTAACCCTAAGGCTACCATGACGTCAAGACTTGACTTACCTAATTGGAGTGACATTAATTGTCAACCCAATTACTTATTGTGTGTCTTATAATTATTTAGGGCTACACCTTCGTTAATCGTGCTACCGATTTCCTGTTACTAAATCAAGTGAGTTTTTCACGGCCCTTTTACCTTTAACTGTTTTATCTTTGGGGAAGAATTCATACATACTTTTCCATGTTAGACAATTAGACCTTGTTACCATATCTGTTACATGTGCTTTTCCATTGTCCAAACTTGTTATCTCATGTTCATTCATGCTATAACCCAAACCCCACTATTAACTGAATCCGATTAATTATCATTTTCAAATGGTAACGTTTGAATAGATATATTGGGTTAACGCCTGTTGGGAATCGAGATACCGAGCCAACAAGATTTGGTTAGATGTGATAATACTAAACGGCCACTTAACGTTTACCGTCCCGACAACACGGTGAAGAACATGACAACTCAAGATACAAGACTCAACTAAAGAAGATGGCTCTAGTGAATATTATTTATTGTTCATATATCTCTTTTGAGTTGTTAAAAGAAATTTTCTTGAGTATTTGTGTTTTAGTCCAATAAACACAAATGGGTTTATAAACATGTCCAACTTGTTTCCAAATCTAGCTCAAAACATGAATCTGATGCATATCCTACATATACTTATTTTTAATTCAATATTCATGGTATTTCTTTTAATTGTGAATCTCAAGACTTCTTGAACAAATAGTCTGTATAAAAGCAAAAAGCATGACAAAATTTTTTTCCCATCTCAACTTTTCTGATGGAGTGCAAATCTCAAATTGCCTTTTAGCTTTTGACTTTCTTGAATACCACAAACAATGTTTAAGAAATACATTTTTTTTGTGTGACTTTTTCGAGATACATGAACAGATGCATCTTGCATCAAAACTCACCATCATATATCATACATGCTTTTGTCTGGTCCCAATCTTTCATGAAAGAGACATGCTTTAAACGTATCATGAAGTTGGTTTTTCTATATTCTTATCCACTGCTTCCACACAATATCCCATGCACCGTTCACTTTGTCAAAGAACCATGGCACTTTCTCTTTCTCTTCACATATTGAGAGCAAAAATACATGAGTTGTATCGAAGGTGGTGACGGGTTTCTAAAACAAAGAAGGTGACAACAACCGACAACGGTGATGAACGCTATGGGTTGTTGATGGGTGAATCTAGTGTGGGTGAAGGAAACATATTAACTGGGTAAATGACCCACGTGGTAATAGTTGGTGATGGTAACCACTGGTTTCGTGATTAGGGTTCCGATGCAATGATGGGTGACGGGCATCAACACTGATCAGACGGATCTATGCTCATAGGGTTTTCGTAAAGAAGAAGGTGATAACGACATGTCCGTCTAGGGTTTCTGCAACAAAATTTGTTATCAGATGGAGAAGATGAGGGCAACAGACCGCTAGGTTGTGTGTGTTGGAAAAAGAAAGGTGAATCAGTGTTGCAGAGGTATGATTTCTGTTGTGTACTGTCGGAGAAAGCAGAAAACCGTCGCAGATCTCCGTTTCTCTCTCCTTGTTTCCGCTTCAACCTTCAAGCGGAACACCACATCCGCTTCAACCGGGTTCCGCCTTAACTGTGTATATCAACCGAAGATATGAAGTTGAACCGGAAACTTCAACCGGAATTTCAAAGTTCAACCAGAGATTTCGAGTTCAACCGGAACTCAAACTTGAACCGGATCTCGAGAGTTCAACCGGAACTCAAAACTTCAACCGAAAATATGAGTTTCAACCGGAAACTTGACTTCGACCGGAAATCTCTTGAATTCAACCAGAAGACGTCATCAAGTTCAGTCTCCGTTCGTCTCTGACTGCCGATGTTCACTTCCGTTCACAACTGGTCACCGGAAATCGCTTCAGTCCGCCAGAATTCGCCATCAGGTCACCGCGAGTTCGCACATGTTCACGTTCTGGTCACTTATGTTCGTCTCTGATCAGTTTAGAGGTCGCCGGTTCCTCTGTTTATTTCTCACCGGAAAAAGGATTTGTGCCGGCTGTTGTCTCTCGTCGACAGTGAAGAGAGAGGCTGAAAAAGTTCTCTGATACGTATGTGAGTTTATGTCTACAACTTTCAAATTAGGGTTTCTTTTTTTTAAAAAGGAAATGGGCTGTTTACTACATACATAACCACGTATTAGGCCTGCTTACTTGATCGAATTCTCTCAAGTAAAAGGAAATAAACTTGACTGGGCCAGAAATTAACAGACTGAGCTGCTGTTATATTATTTTTTTTGTTGTCAACACATAGTAGCAACCAAGATTGAAGCCATGAGGATCCACATCAACCACTTCATATTGTTTCTCCAACATTATTCGTTCTCTCGAGAACACGATTCGTCTTAAATATTTCAGGTACACCTAAATTATGCCTTTATATCAAGTTCCTTCTTTACGGCAGACGTGCTATGAGGTGAATTGGTTATGAAAGTTATGCGCAAGTTTGGGTCGATATGTTGAAGACGAACGGGATTTATTATTGGTTGGATTATGAAGATTAACCGGTTGATATTGGAAGGCTGATTTTTGTTTGTGATATGCTACTTGGATGTGTTTTGTCTACAACAAAAATATGCTTATTTATTTTGCTACGGGTTTAGCAAAAGAAAGCAACATGATTTTTAATCTTCGAAGCGTCCTAAAGCCGTAACAGTTGCAACATTGCCATTACGGTAAAAATCAAAGGCAAGATTATTAGCACAAGAATAAGTGGTTTATCTTCGTGCAAAGCATTGGTTTGGTATTCGGCCAAGTATTTCAAATGGGGTAGGTAGTGGAGTTAATTCTCGAGTTTTTCATAGATCCTTTATCTTGTTTACCTTCAACAATATTGGTACCTTGAGTTATGACTTAGTCCTCAAGTAGCTTGCCATTGTGTTAAAGTTTGTAAACACCCTATGCATTATAGCCTATGGTTTGGGGCTAGAAGAATGTTTATTGTAGGGGGAGCTTCACAAAGGAAAATTGAAGAATGAAAGACTTGAAACTACATGAAGATTATCTTGAAGTCAAGTTGCAAGAACACAAGAACCAATGTCACAAGTGTTGAGTATACCATCTACCAAATAGGGGGAGACTATTGGGAATCGAGATACCGAGCCAACAAGATTTGGATAGATGTGATAATACTCAACGGCCACTTAACGTTTACCGTCCCGACAACACGGTGAAGAACATGACAACTCAAGATACAAGACTCAACTAAAGAAGATGGCTCTAGTGAATATTATTTATTGTTTAAATATTGTCACTAGTTGGTAGTTTACTATTATGCCCTTAGTGAGTTTGTATTATATATAGTAAGTCTTTCTCATGTGAAAGACTTGATGATGAGTGATACTTTGAGAGAGAGTTAGTCATGGTTCTTTGAAGCTTGTCGAGGGTTCATGAACTCACCTAGTAAGTTCATGATACCCGGGAATGTGTGGGGTAGGTAAAATGTAATCTTTCGGTTATCTTTATTTATCTATCATTCCACCTTGTTTGTCTATCTATCTTGTTCTTCATCTATCATGTTTATACTAGCTTTGCTCATCATCATCATCACATCTCAAACACCAGCGTGTTCATATCCGGGTGTTCATTTGTTTCTACAAAAACGAGCTACACAAAGACTCGATCCGCTTCCGCAACCAAGGGATTTGCCCACCACATCAGTTTTTCAATACCCCTGCTCTGATTGGTAGCTCCAATCGTGACTCCGTCTTTATAGTCAAAGGGTATAAATTGTTATATCATATCCATGCGGTATCAACCGGACAAAGATACCAAGAGTGGGTAAACAGTCAGTTTTGGTATTCAGGGTACATGGTAACATTTTTCAATAGTCTTATCTGATATTGTCAATTATTAACATGGACTATTTTCAATTACTATTTTTATTCAACCTTTAACTGCTAGCACTTTAAACCTATGAAACTCACCAACAATTACTTGTTGACCGTTTTCTCGTATGAATTCTTAGGTACTTGATCCTAATTGTTGTGCATGCATCGGACCTGCTTGCTTGTTTCTTTTCATTGCATTTTAGGACTTTCATTTTCTTTCCGGAGTGTGGTTTAGCCTTTGGAGATTTTCCCGACATAACACCTAACGGTGTCATTTCCTAAAAATCTTTTGAAACTTATGTGTTGTAAACTTAAACAATTTACTTTTCTCATTACAAGTAATCTGCTGCGTAATGATATTTGTTGGGCTATACTTTAGAGGCATGAACATTAGATGTGGGCTTGTTTATTATTGGGCTTATGGGCTTAGAATAGATTACGATTTGGGCCATGTGGGCCGGCTTTATGTTTATGATTGAATTAGGGTTTGTAAGTGAGTAGTATATAAGCTCACTAGTTTTGGTTAGACCCTAGCTTTTTTATTATGATTTTAAGATCTCTCTTGTATTTACGATCAGATTCATTAAGCTCAAGAAATTTGTGTTTTACATTCAATATTTGATCTTCTTTGGTTTATCAAGTCTCTTTCATCTACTTTCTTCTCGAATCAATCACTAACGAGGATTCCGCACTCGTTTGTGATAACAATATCATGTGTTGTTAGTTTTTCTGGACCTACAATTGGTATCAGAGCCAAGAATCACTGATTCGAGGTTCTAACGATATTGGATTCAAGCATTTTCTGGAAAAAGATCAAGTTTATTAAGGTTTGAAGGCTGTTCTTCGAGTTTACGATTCTGCTGCTGCTGGGTTTGAGTGTTTACGACTGGTGGACTTGAAGATCTTCATCAGAAACACGTTCACAACTTCAAGCAACGATTTTTAGCAGTTCACGATCCAAAAGTTAGAGTGTACGACTTTACTTGGTCGGAAACAAGAGTTTACGATTTATCTTTGTCGGAATCGGTCATCGTAATCGGGTTTACGATTTGAGTAGATCGGAATCAGGTTTACGACTTGGGTGGACTCCTAATCGAATTCTAGGGTTTCCCTGATGATCGTGACTATTTCTAGTTCATGCGTACGTCGCAGATTCTGTTGTTCGGCTATACAATAGTATCCTAACGATAGATGGCTTTGCAAGCTAGGGTTAGGGTTCCACAAGACCAGAGATTACTAGAAACAATAAAGGAATTCAATTCATCAACCAAATCAATCAATAATAACGTCTACTTCATAAATGCAAAATATAAGCAAAACCGATACAAAATTAAAGTCAAACCATGGACAGATTCGCCTCGCCTAAGCGATACGATGAGTTTAGCCAACCATGTTAATGTTCAAACATAAATAAACCTGATCTAAACAAAAATTATGTAAATACAATACCAAATCGAAGCTCGAAAGGATGAAAAACGCTAATTTCCGACTCGTCGAAGGCTTCAAATCTTCAAATCACCAAACGATCCGTTTGTCCGTGTCCTGATTTATTCCAAGTATGTGAAGATGAGAAAGGGAAGCGATGAGCACATTGCATACAGAATCAGCCAGAACAAGAGTGTTGATAGATACAAAGATCGAGTATATGATGTAGTGGCCTCATCCGAATCTGATGAAGATTATAATCCTGAAGTCGAGGTGGTTTCTGGTAAAGGCAAACATCCAGTGACTGGTTCATCTGTTACTCCATCTAGAGGAAGAAAAAAATCAGTAGTTGGGGGCAGAACGAAGAAGAGAAAGGGCGTAGGTGTTTAGAAATTTGTTTTGCAGCCTCGTTCCAGTGTTTCTGCATCTTCTGAAGCTACAACAACGGTTCAGACTTCAGTGTCTGACACTCAAGCTGATTTCTTGCAAAACTTGATGAATGCAAGTCGTTCGACAACTGCTGGCACAACACCTTCAGCAAGTGCTGGCGCACAGTTTGTTAATCAGCCATTAGGATCTACAACACCGGTTTTCACTTCTGTTACTGTAACTGCGTCTACACACTCTACACCAGATGTGACTTTTAATTTTGAAGAAGGTTCGGTTTCTTTTTAACAGGCCAGTATCTTGCAGAGTGCATTATCAGATCATCAATCCCAGATTGACGCTTTGAAAGCTAAGTCTGAAGCACAGGAAAAGACCATCACTGTGCTGATATTAGATAAAGAAGATTTGACTCGACAAGTTGTAACTCTTCAGAGTCGTGATAGAACCAAAGATCAGGAAATTTTGAGATTACAAAGGGTTAGTCAGACTCAATCGAAAATGCTTCTTGAGATGGGTGAGCAGATTAAATTCTTGATGGAAAAATTTAAAGCTCAGGGGGAGATAGGAGACAGTTCGGGGTGTAATGAGGACCCAATGCGTTTTCTAAATGATGATCCTGACCAAGATGACCCTGAAGGGAATGTTGGTGGCGGACCAGGCCCATCTGGAACTTCGGGTTCGGGTGCTGGTGCATCATCTTCCCAGGGGGAGAAAGACTCGAGAGAAGCGGTACCGATTTCTTCAATTCCTTCTAATCATGCGGCAAAAAGTTTGAATGAATTTGCTGAGATGTTACAAACACTTGAAGAAGGGAGAATTTGTTGGAAATTTGACGGTTGAAGAGTTACAGCGGGTGTTCGATTTTAATGATTCAGAGCTAAGAAAGGCATCTGAAAAAGAACATGAGAAATATGAAGAACCTGAGCCAGAGTCTGATGAAGACATGGAAGGTATATTTGAAGAAGAAATTGAAGTGGAGGATATTACAGAGGGGGAATATCCAGATCTGTACTCCAATTTCAATAACAATTGTTGATACATGGTTCCTGATCGTCATGTGAAGTATCGAGAACAAGACGGAACGTACAAGTTTAGGGTTGGCCGAACCTTGGCCGAACTCCAGGTTCGGAGCCGCCGAAGCTTGGCCGAACCTGAGGTTCGGCCAGTCGTGGTTTCAGCCTATAAATATGTTAGTCTTGTATAGAATTAAGGGCTCCCGGGTCATATACTTTCTGAGTGTACTTTGTGGTCTCTGTGGTTAATACAAGTCTCAGTTGTATTTACTCTTTGTGTTTTACTCGTTTACATTGATTTCTATACGACTAAGTAGAAGATTCTCACGCTCACGAACTTTCAAGTGGTATCAGAGCAATAGGTTTACTCTACTAGTCTGAGATCAGTGTTTGTCGTGTTTTCGAGTTCAAATTCACGTTTTTGACTTTCAAAACTCGTTTTTCATCTTCATTTCTCGAAATTATCGTTCAAAACATCATGATTCACGACCAAAATGCTTGTGTTTGTTCGTTTTCAGTTGATTGAGTGTTTACAGCTCGAGAGGTGTCGATTTCAGTGAGTTTTTCCAGGTTTTTCCGAAATTTCGCGTTCGGCCGAACTCCTCGTTCGGCGTAACTGCTCCGCACTTCAAGTTCGGAGTAAGCTCGGTCTAACTGCTCCGAACGCCAGGTTCGGAGTTCATTCGGAGGTTGTTCGGTGAGCGTTCGGAACATATTGTTCGTTCGGTGAGAGTTCGGACAAGGTTCGGAGGGTTTCGGAGTTAACGAGTTTCGGTGAGAGATCGGAGAGAGTTCGGACTGTGTTTCTGATTTCGGACCACGTTCGGAGGATGTTCGGAGGATATATTAAGTTCGGACGAGGTTCGGAGTGAACAGTAATCTGGTTTTTGGAAAATGTCTGATTTTCAAGCGTTCGCGGCTATTCAAAACTCAGTTCAAGCTACGATGCAAACGATGATGAACTATGATAATGAAATTGGAACAAGTCAGAAAGTTCCCAAATTGCTAAAATTGGAAGATTATCATAGTTGGGTTAAACGGTTTGAAGCATATGTCGATACAAATGATATTGATATGTGGTTATCATTCACTGAGCAATATGTTTACCCTAAAGATGAAACTGGTGAACCTATACTTCAACGAAAAATGTCTTCTGAACAAAAGAAAGCTTATCAAGCAGAGAAAAAGGCTTATGGTACTTTAACAATGGCATTGCCTAAAGAGTTACTTCATCAATTTGCTGGTAACTACACATCGAAAAGTCTATGGGATGCTTTAGAGAAAAGATGTGAAGGCAATGACCAGTACAAGAAGAGTCGACAAAAGGTTTTGAAGAAAGAGTTTGATAGTTTTAAACATTATCAGAATGAAACGATTCCCAATCTGATTGCAAGATTTGCTCATTTGATGAGTGAAATGCGTTTGGTGAATCTTACTAAAGACGAAGCTGATATGAAAGAGAAAATTTTAGAAGCTCTACCTGAGAAATGGGAGAATTATGTTATGATGATTACTCATGACAAGGATTTTCAAGGATTGTCATTCAATGATTTAGTTCAAAGAATTCAGGCTAGGGATATGGAATTGATGGTGAACAAGTCTCTTCCTACACAAATTCAGAATCCTGCAGTGTATCATGGTGAAAATGATTCTACAATGAATGCTGGGAAATCGAATATTCTTAATTCTGCACCCCCGACAGCATTTCTGGCAGGTAAATCTGAATCTTCAAGTTATTCTTCTGCTGGTTGTACTGTTTCAGTTCCGAGTTCTTCAAATCAAACTGCATTATCTGCTCAAACTGTTGATGATTATAATGCATTAATGTCTGCTTTGGTATCTTCGTATTTTGGTGTTATCACGGGTGCTGTGAGTAATGCTGAGTTAGCTAACGAAGATTATGATCAGATTGATTATGATCATTTAGAAGAAATGGATCTCAATTGGCAGTATGCTATGTTGGTTCGAAGAACAAAGAAGTTTTTCAATAGAACTGGGAAGAAGAGATTGAATCAGGAAGGAAAGATTGGTTTGGACAAGTCTAAGGTTAAATGCTATAAGTGTTCAAATTATGGTCATTTTGCTCGACAATGTCCAAGTTCTGCAGATCATAAATTGAAAACTGGTCAACATGCACATTTAGTTTATCATTCACCAAATAAAGTTGAGAAGGTTGAGATGAAATCTGCTAATCTTGTTCATGATTGGACCAATACGTTTCCACATTCAAGTGAGTTTGCATGGAATGCAGATACTGAAGCTAAAAGGAATAATTCTAAACCTGCAATTGCTTTGACTGTTCGTCATATTGATGATGATAGCATTTTAACTGATTCTGATTCTTATTCAAGTGTCTCCATGGTTCATGAAGAATTACCTAAAATTCCTGAGAGTTCAAAGGTTGAAGAGACTGAATGTCTTAAATGTAAGAAATTTCTTCAGGAGATTGCAAGTTTTGAACAAAGTCATCAAATTTCGACTGAAGAGATAGTGGTGTTAAAGCAAGAATTAGAAGATTTTCAAAAGAAGTATTATGCGTTGGTTCATGTTCATGAAGATGTTTTAAAAGAGAAAACAATATTGGCTGAAGAATGTGAGAAAGCAAAGGCTGAAGCTTTAGATGCAGCTCAAGATTTTGAGAATCTGTTTGAGAAAAGTTATCCAGTACAGCAAAAGTATGAAGAAGCAACTACTCTTATTGCTACAACTGCTGTTACTGTTGAAAAGCTTCAGAACAAAATTTCTATGCTTCAAGATGAGAAGACTCTATATCGTGATAAAAATGAAGTTTTGACAAAGGATGTTGAGATTTACAAGAAAAAGAGAGAAAGTGTTCTTGAAGAATTATTTGCTGAATGTGAGATCCGAAAGCTACAAACTTATGAATATGATGATCTCAATGCAAAATTCATCAAGTCACAGAAAGAAGTTTTTGACGCTCAACAAAAGATCAATGATTTAAAACTGGAGATTTTGGAATTGAAGCGGCAAGTGAAAAATTGCAATTTGTCACCCACAATGCTAAACTTCTTATACAAGCAGGATCAGAGTTCAGATAGTTCTCAGAAAGCTGATGTTCACTTGGTTCCTCAACCAGTGGATTTAACTGAAGTTACTGCTGCTCAGATTGATTCACAAGATGAATTGCATGATTATTCCAAGTTTGCTACTCCACCCAAGAAGAATAAATCTAAGTCCAAAAAGAAGGAAAAGCCTTTGGGAGAAGCTCCAAAATTTGTTTCAAAGTCTGTATTGCTGGAAAATGAGAAGGTTTTTGATAAAGTTGTTTCGAGCTCTTCATCCACCACCGAAGAAGACAAAATTTTGGTTGAAAAGAACAAGTTAAAGGACATTAAAGCCAAATTTACTAGTGACGCTAAGGCAAGAGAAGCTTCGGGTTCTTCTTCAAGTTCTTCAAAAGTTTCAGGTTCCAAACACACAGGTGTGGGGTTTGTTGTGAAGGAAGAACTGATTCAAACAAAGAAACCGGTGAAAGTTGCCAAGGCTCCTAAAGCAAAGAATACAAAGAAATCACCATCTCAGAAGGAATTCACTTACTATTCTGGAAGATCGTCATCTTCAAGGAGTCCATCTCCTAGGTATGATTCCTCTGATGATTTCTTTGAAAATTTTGATTCTGAGCATTCATCTGGTTTTTCAAAATCAAAATCATTTTCAAACAATTTTCGAGAAAGACTTTGTTATGTATGTCGTCAACCTGGACATCTTGCTGCTGATTGTCCAACGACTGCATATATCCACAACACTGCCAAATATGTGGATAACAAAGGTCAAATTTTTGATGAACCTTGGTCCCCAAATATACCATCAACTCGTAAATCGTCTTGGTCTAAATCTAGTACGTCGGTTGAGTCTGATTCAGGTTCTGATCAAAAATTGAAAATTTTACAAATTTGGAAACCAAAAGTTGTTTCCAAGGTCAACAAAGACTTTGTGGAAGACACCGGGCGACCCGACGATGTTACAACGGGTCGATCCCAGAGCGACTAATGATTTATTTGGTGTCAGCAGGTGTTCCAGGAAGACCTTTCGGTGATTGAAAAATTGCTGATTATGAAATATCTGTTCTAATTAATCTGACTTTCAAAATTAATTGTGTTTTCAAAAAGACTTAAACTGCCAGTATTCGTGTTGGTTGATCAATTTTTCTTGGTTTTTCACTCCGTCTCATTCGGAGGGGGAGTTTGTTTTTGTAAAAATAAAAAATAGTGTGTTGTTTTTCAAATCGTAAAAATGAAAATCTATAAATAGAGTTGTCATTTTTAGGGGGAGAATTTTGGAAAAGACAAAAACAATGAAAAATAACAATGAAAAATGCAAAAATACAAAAACATTGAAATATGAGAAATTGTATCCGACATGTTTGGGAAATGATGGTACATTGGCTGACATCGTCTGACTCATGGATAAAGTAAGTGAAAAAGCCATAAGACCATTTGATCGATGTGCAAGGTAGGCTCGGCAAATCAGAAAGTATACAAATGTGATATACACTAAATCTGATGCTTGACCTAGTGGACAACATCTTGATGCATATCTCATGATATATCAAGAAAAAGATATGTGAAGAATAAAATGAGAAGTCACTGTGTATACGTGTTTTCATTTTGCAAAGATTTAATCTTGTTTGATTTTCTTTATTTTGTCAAACGATCGGACTTTCTCTGCGTGTCGAAAGACCGACCTGATCGTTGTTCGTTTGACGTTCTGCTTTATTTTCTTTGGTGTTTCGTATAACTCATCGGACTTTCTCTGCTTGTACGGGAGTACCGACCTGATTGTTGTTGGGTTATACAATTTCAACTTGTTTTATTTTCTTATTTTGTTAAATCCGAGGCCTTATCTGCGTATCGAAAGATCGACCTTAAGGTAGACGATTTAACGTTCTTATTTCTTTTTGCATGGAACACAGTTGACTATATCATGGTTACAATCATTATGTGATTAAAATCACAAATGAAATCACAAAATGTGATAAGCAAAGCATATCTGAGTATGTCTGATAGTGTGGGGTACACTGGTCAATGCAAATCTAATAAATATATTAACATATCTAGATGTTATGAGTATGATTGTGCCAGAGTTTAAATTTGGACAAAGTATATCTGCAATCGGCATGGCTTATATGCTACAATAATTGAAATTGAAGTGTAGTTCAGCATGTTATGACTAATATGATCCCAAGTCGTGATCTTTCTCACAAAAGACAAAACTAGTGTCTGATTCTGTATGGCATTTACTTTCTTATCAGAAAATACCAAAAAGATTTTAGGTGTGTTTTGATATAAAGTTTCTAAAAGCCAAAAAGATTTTGTTTCTGATTTGTTTTCGATTGATCAACACGGAATACAACATCATTTTCAAAATCAAGATATCTTGGAGTCTCGAAGAGACGTTTTGCGCCAAGATTATTTATGTTGGCAGGTTTCTAAGTGGAAGAGAACATCACAACTTCAAGTCTTCTGAAGGTTGTTGATAAAGAGACTACACACGTTGCAATATCAAGTATTCAAGATTGAACTCATCATCTAGATCGAGGAGGAGTTTGATTGAAGATACAAGATACAAGTTTTATTAAGAGAAGATAATACTGCACATGTCGAGGGGGAGTTTGTTGATACAGGGTTCCTGATCGTCATGTGAAGTATCGAGAACAAGACGGAACGTACAAGTTTAGGGTTGGCCGAACCTTGGCCGAACTCCAGGTTCGGAGCCGCCGAAGCTTGGCCGAACCTGAGGTTCGGCCAGTCGTGGTTTCAGCCTATAAATATGTTAGTCTTGTATAGAATTAAGGGCTCCCGGGTCATATACTTTCTGAGTGTACTTTGTGGTCTCTGTGGTTAATACAAGTCTCAGTTGTATTTACTCTTTGTGTTTTACTCGTTTACATTGATTTCTATACGACTAAGTAGAAGATTCTCACGCTCACGAACTTTCAACAATCAAACTGGTGATGAGTTTGAAGTATTTCCGAAAGAAAAAGATGCTGAGGCTAAAGAAGTATTGAAAAAGAAAGAATCTGAGAAACCAGAAGACCCAGTGGTGAAGGAGGCAAAGATTCAGAAACAGAATCAGGATTTTAAAGAATTTATGAAGGCTTTTCATGCAAATTATATTCCGCCTCCGAAACCTATCAAGCAAAGATCATCTTTCAAGTTCAAGGGTCGAGTATCAGGAGAAATTATTAGTTGGATGTATGCTTCGAGCTTGAGGTGCTATGGAATTAAACGTGAAAATGGGATCCAGTATTTCAAGTGTGCCAAGGATTTCAGCAGTCTGCCTGTTTGGGATGTTCGTGAACTGACAAGGAAACCTTTTTGTTGTTATTGCGATGATGCGTTGGGTATGCACTTTAAGAAGATTCTCGAGAAAGAATGTCGTGAAGGATTTTAGTTTTTGGATCCTCAAAGACCAAAGCGACGTCGATCTACAAAAAGAGTTCATGAACGAACGGGTAAGAAGCTGATAATTTTGGTGTTTCCGAAGAAGCCTGAGGTAATGAAGAAGATACCTCTGATGACGATGCAACAAAATGTCATCAAAGATCTGAGGTGGTGGTATTATAATGAAAAGACTGGTGAAGCGGTTATAGTATTGAAGGAAGATAATCGGGTTGTGAAGATCTACGATCCAATGTGGCTGATTAACTTGTCAAAGGCTGATATTGACGAGTTGTATCACAATCCAATTCTGTATCACCCTGATTACATGGATCAAGCGCTGAAGTTCCAAAGGGTGATAAGAGTTTGTTTTGCGTTCAACATTTTTGCTGGAAATAACCACGACTTGGTTTGGAAAGGTGATGGGTCTGCTACAGATACTCAAGGCTGATGAAGAACGGTCCAGCTATTGCCAAGGGGGAGTTTGTTGATACACGAAATGGCAATGAGCTGGATCTGACGAAGACACGAAGTTTTGGTATTTTGGTTTGGTGGCCGAACTCCGGCCGAACCTTAGCCGAGCCTTGGCCGAACCTGGGGTTCGGACAGGTAGTGGAGTTCGGACTTCGTAGCTTATATATAAGTGTTTGTGTCTTTGTAATTCTGGAGGTTTTGAGAGAGAGAGCGAATTTTGTGTGTGAGATTTCCTCTGTGTCTCAGTGTAACTCTGATTCTCTGCTAATACGAGATTGAGTTTTATTTACGTTTGTGTGTTGATTTCTCACTTGTTTACGATTGTATTCGATCAATTCGACCAAACCGATCCACGATCAGTCACTTTCATCACATTTCAAGATCACCAATGCCATGATCTTGATCCTGAAAATTATCAAATGATTCCTACAAAATCATCTTTCAAAAAATACATTTTGAAACACAATAATCAAATTATGTGGACATGCTCATCCATAAACTTTCAGCAACAAATTTGACTAAAAATAACAGAACTATAAACTAAAACATTCATCAAACAATTGGTATGTATAGAATTGAAATCAAAGGAGGTTAGATTTCAGTTGCGAAATCTTGTAATTTTTGCTAGACATTTCATCAAACAATTGATATGCAACACATACCTAAGTTTCAATTTCAAGATCAAATAACTGAACCTCATTTTCTCCTTGATAGAGCCTAGAAGTTCATCGATAGCCTCTCCTCGTAATTGCCGCCACCTTCGTTGGTGACGGAACCTCAAGAAAAACAGTAAGCAACAACACCATCCACCCTATCGAAGTAGAACTAAACTACCAAGTAAACCTATTATAAAACCAAAAGCTTCCTGCAATAAAAGTCAAATCAAGAACAACACCTTGAAAAAGGAAAACCACACTGATGCAAACACAAAATTTACAAAGCAATAGAAACATGTGGCAGAGGAAAGTAGAACATACCAATTGAAGAACTCGTTAGGGCAAACTGACGGAAATCAGAGAAGAAGTTCCCAACTATTGAACAACCTGAGGCAATAGAAAGTAAAATATAAAAATAGAACACTAATAGAAGTGCGATTCGAGTGAATGATTTCTCGAAATTTATACATGGTATTGAAAAAAAAATAATGAAGAGTGAATTAGAACATTACCTGAGGTGAGATTTGAGTAGAATCTGCCAAAAACCCTAATTTGATATCTGCTTCATTTCGTTTAGGGAAGGAGACGATAAGAGCTAGGTTCCATCGATATCTCTGAGCTTCAGATTTTCTATGAAGAACAAAGTAACCCTCAAAATATCAAGGAGTAACATTTAATCGAGCATACTAAACTGGAGGGCTGCTTCTGATGCTCGAAGAAGCAAACCCGACGACAAATTTGTCATGGTGGAGCGAGAGAGAGAGACGGCGAGGGATAGGGTTTTGGAACCGAGTAGGACGACGGGATGAGGCTATGGTTGAGAAATGAGGATAAAACATTTATGAAGAACTGAAATATCACCCATCAGATTTTGAAAGTTATTTCTTGATCGAAGCCGGCAAGGAGAAGAGTGGTCACGCCATTTTTTTCTTACCAAATCACCACTGCCTACTTCTTCTTGTTCATCTTCATTGTGTGTAATTTCTTCACAGATATGCGTAATCGGTTTAGGGGGTTTAGGGTTGGAGGTCTGAGATGGATGAGAGAGAAACAACAACTTAGGGTTTGGAATGGAGTGTAAACCCATCAATTCAAATTTTAAATTCAAATGTCAATTTGAGCTAAAAGCATACAGATCTGCATTTTCCTATATTAGGTTGCATGGATTTTGAAGATGAAAAGCAAAGGAATACCTATATTAAAGAGGAATAGAGGACCGATTTAATTTGTATGGCTTTGTTCACTTGTACATGATGCTTAGGTACTTGTATATTTCTTAAAAATTTAACTTTCAACACCTTCTCTTCAATATGTATTTTAAAGTATTATATATATACATATATATACATACTAGGGGAAAACCCACGTGTTGCAGCGGGTGACAATTCATAACTTGTTATATGTCTTCTATTCACACGTTCGATGGTAAAAATCAACCGTATTTGTTATATGTTAGTTTATTAATTCTCTCATGATATATTGTAGTGTATGTCTATTACTTTTGCTATTCGTAGCGTCTTTGTAGTCTATATATGTCATGAGCCATATTAAGACCTTGTGTTTTATTGATTATCATGAAAAGCCAAGTCCGTGTTATTTTTCGTTTCTTTCCTAGTAACCTAACATATAAGGTTTCAGGACATAGATGTGGAGATTACGGTGAACAATGAATGTGAACAAACATGATCAAAGGCAAAAATAAATATATGGAACAAACTCTAAATTTGATCCATTTGCTACATATACTTAAACATCACATTGTACAATTAATTCTGCTTATACTCGAGCTTAATAGCTCTATTCTTTTTGAGCTTAAAGGGCATACAATCAACTGCTATAAATATAAGTCAAACAAACATATCAGAAATTAAAACTAAAACATACTCTACTTTTAATAAAGAAAAAAAATTTAAAAGTTTCTTTATAAACCACAGTTTAAACCTACCGTTTCTATAACTTACAAAATTCCTAATTTTGACTTTCACCTCCACAGTCAAAATCAGACCAATTCTCATCAGCAGTTTGACCAGGATAGTCAACCCCACCTAAAAAGCCATTTTTGGTCCTGTAATTCCAATTCAAACAATACCCAATCAATTTAATTTTTTAAAATGGCAACATACGAGCTGAAAAGTACCAAATATTTAGAAAATTTGAAAAGTGCCAAATATCTAGAAATTTTGAAAAGTGCCAAATATCTAGAAATTTTGCCAGTTAACTTAAAAAGTCAACCCAACTTAGACTTCTCCTTCCTTGCATTAATAACAAATGATTCCAACCATCATTCTCAAAAATGTTTATATGTAAATAAATCCCCGTCATTCTAGCCCACGCATTTAGCAGACACCTACCCAAATGTTGACTTAAACAATCAAAACGTTGAACAACAGAGTCAAACCTTCTCAACTTTCTTTTAGACCCGTCAAATGTCATTTGTAGCCAATTGCTCTATCTAAAAAACTTTACCAGGAACCTATCTCCCAACTTTGGTGAATTTCTACAATATAAAATCAACCTGAACCGGGAAAACATAATATTGACCAACTAAGTCAACTTTGCCCTGAAGTAGCCTTTCTTGTATCTTATAATAGCAAGCCCATTCAAACAATAACCACATTTTTCAATAAACCTCAATTGGATACCATTCTAACTCAGTTGTAATATCAAGATGGAATAAGCAATGTAAAACATCCATAACCCTTTTAACTATTCCTTTATAACATACAATTTGTTTTCTTATCCTTGAATGAAATCTGATGCACCCTATCCATAAAATAAAACAATATGGATCATAAACCACCTCACCATCAATATTAACATATTTTATTAAGCACTAATGCCCCACCTTGTGAAAATTATATCATAGAACAACCCTTCATCAATTCTGTAACAAGAAAACAATGTTCTTATAAATATTTTTTGAAAGCCTTTGTTTGTAAGAAAATTATACCGTTCTTATAAATATTTTTTGATTAAAGTGCCATATTAAAAAGAAAACAATGTACTCCCTCCATCCCAAAATAAACCTATTAAGAACTCAACTATAAATAAAATATTTAAAGCAACATTGTGTCTTTCCTTCCAACACATTTGCAGATGGTGTGATTGTAAGTTGTCTACCCGAGCCTGAGTTTTCATGCTTTAACAACTTTGTGATCGACTAAATTTAAAGCAATAGAATTTAAATGCAAACCTTAAACACATTTAGTGGAGTCATTTCTAGTCCTAAATGGAAGTACATTATTGTTACCAAGAACAACAGTTTGATTGGATTCTGATAAATTTACAAAGCTGCATTTCTATCTTCTTCTAATTTCTTTCTTAGATAAGATACAGAGTTACACAGCTGTAGGTGGACTTTTTTCTATAATTCTTTATTTTTTAATAACCTTCAACCCTTCTTTATATTTTTGGTCAATGAAACAACAAAATTTTATTCATCAAACAAAATAGGTATTTTTTTTGTTCATTATAACAAAGAGGAATCTTACATGGGACAATGTGGGATTGCAATGGTTTAACATTTAAATTTATAGGAGAGTGAAACAGAAAGGAAACGTGGCTGAGGTAATGTGGGATTAAGGGAAATTATAAGAGAGACTTGGTCTCAATATTAAAGAAAACTGCTAATACAGTTGATAAGAGATAGAAACTATTTGATATTGTGTGCTTAACTCCTGTATTAATCCAGAAACAATAAATTGTAAAGTGAATGGAATAATCTGAATTATATGGAGGGGAAGTCGGTATATACAAAAACTATAACACTTCTGAATGTTCAGCTTCGTGTTCTTTCAATATAGTGATTCATTTCACTGTTCAAAAAAGATATATAAAAAAGAAAGGTGTTTTAAAAAAATTCATAATAGAATTTACGTAGCATCTTTCATTTTTGTTATCTAAGAGTTATCATTTTTGTTATCTAAGAGTTATTTGGCTCAATGTTGTATTGATGAACCATGAGGTTTATCCATATCCTACCTTCTTCTCCTAAACCTGTATGACTTAATGGTGATATTAGAGAAGCAAAATTTGTATGATCTGGTTTTGAGTTTGCTTCTAACATCTTGTGGAACACTGTAATGGCTTCATTGATGTGGCTGTGTATTCCATAGCTAGCAATCATGGCGTTTCACATGACAATATCAAATAAAATTTATGTAGGCATCCCTGTTTCATGACAACAAACAACAATTTGATTAATCCATACACATGGAAACATACCATGCTTTGCACATTCCTCTTGAACATATATTCCTAACCGAGGAAGCAAAACAAATCTGACCATACCTTCATAGATTTAACTGCACCAAGCTTTGTGTGTTCCTTTTAGATGTATGTTGCTAATTTAAATACCGGCCTAGCATCATTTACCAAATGAAAGGTTCCATGATAAAACAAAAGTAAGAGGGTAAAAAAGGCATAAAGAGATTATATTACTAAAAGATACTGTCATTTCTGCTTAAAAGAACATGTATCGAAGAACAATAGTCGCTAGAATCAATAGCTTTGAATAAGCAAGACCACCTAAATCATAAATCATAAATAAATAAATAAATAAATGCCAACACTTATTAGTATTTGGTTAAATGAAATTATAATTATAAAAGACATAAACAAAGTAACTATGTGTTTAAATAACCTACCTCGGCCAAGCATCATGTCTTCAAACTACTAAAGTTTCTTCTTTTTTCCCCTCTTGTCTGCTACTCATCCTACTCCCTTACCACCTTAAGATTTAAATATTTATAATATAGCTAGTCTGGGATAATTAAAAAGAATATAAAATTTGACTCTAACCTTTTAAATCTAACCTATGTATTCAGAGCACTCATTTCTTTCATCCTTGATTAACTTAATCAAGAGACCTTAAGCAAATAAAATTAAAAAGAATAAGTTATTGAATAGGTCCATTTTCCAACAACCGGATATGAATTGTTTCATATGTTGCTGGAAGTGAAACTAATTTATTTTACTGAATATTAATTATTTGAATATACCAGTTGTTAAGATTTCTGTAATTTGGTTTGTACACGTATGACCTTTAATGTTGTTTTTGGTTTTGTAAATAAGAAAGAGAAACCAATACTTTTTAAGTTAGAGTTACAACCTTCTTTGTATTTCAATTACCTATTCATCTCCAACCTCAAGCGGTTCATAACTTTAATTAGGTAAAGAGGAGAGAAATACGCCACTTGAAAAGCTACAACAAAAAAGAAGAAGAAGAACTCACACACAACCTAAATAATAGCCACACAACCTAAAACTTGTGTGTTAAAATGCTACAGTTAACATTAATATGAATTATGATTTTTTAAGTGGATGTGTTTTCTTTATCATTTAACTTATAGCTGAAACTTAGAAACAAATTTTTATGTAAAGGGGGCATTTTGCGTGATTCTTACAGATAACATATCAAATGCATAATAATAAGAAAGAGGCAAGAACAAAATCAGTCCTACCTTGGTTCTCTTTTACAACCATATAGTTGCCACCTTTTTAACTCTCTGAAGTAGTGATGCGACCTTATGGATACATCTATGTTAAAGCTGCACAATTTGACGATTTATTTGGAATATAAAAAATAAAAAATTAAAAGCATAAGAAAGCTTTATATGATCTCACCTCCTTGTCAAGTTCTTCAATTTAGATTTAATAAACCGTGCAATCTTTTCAACTTCATCAACATCTTTCTCCATATGCTTCTTTATTGCTGCATATCAACAAATATTTAACCACTCTGATATCGAAAATTGAAAAGATTGATATCTAAAATAAAAGAATTGAAGTTTACCATTCACTATAGCAGCCTTGGTTACAACCTTTTTTTTCCTCATGTGCATCCTGTATAGAACTTAGTTAACATAATATTAATAACCATCACAATATCATGAACATATTTTTTTTTCTAAAGATAGCACAAGAAGTAAAATCTTTCCAAAAGGCACACACACATAGTGCATACTATGTATGAAAGAGAGGTAACCTGTAGTTTATTAGTAGTTTATTCAACTGCTCATATTGTTTTCTCAATGGCCTGAACGTAGTAAAAGAGGAAAATCAATAAGCTTTGTGAGTTAAGCTAATGAAATTAGACATTTATATATAAAATATTAAAAAGAAAAATAGAAAGTAGATTTGTAACTTTCTTGAGAAAATCATCCAACCGTAGTTCCCCTATATTTGTGTTACCATGTGCTCACATTTCAAGATCATCAATGCCATGATCTTGATCCTGAAAATTATCAAATGATTCCTACAAAATCATCTTTCAAAAAAATACATTTTGAAACACAATAATCAAATTATGTGGACATGCTCATCCATAAACTTTCAGCAAAAAATTTGACTAAAAATAAAATAACTATAAACTAAAACATTCATCAAACAGTTGGTATGCATAGAACTGAAATCAAAGGAGGTTAGATTTCAGTTGCGTAATCTTATAATTTTTGCTAGACATTTCATCAAACAATTGATATGCAACACATACCTAAGTTTCAATTTCAAGATCAAATAATTGAACCTCATTTTCTCCTTGATAGAGCCTAGAAGTTCATCGATAGCCTCTCCTCGTAATCGCCGCCACCTTTGTTGGAGACGGAACCTCAAGAAAAAAAGTAAGCAACAACACCATCCACCCTATCGAAGTAGAACTAAACTACCAAGTAAACCAATTATAAAACCAAAAGCTTCCTGCAATAAAAGTCAAATCAAGAACAACACCTTGAAAAAGGAAAACCACACTGATGCAAACACAAAATTTACAAAGCAATAGAAACATGTGGCAGAGGAAAGCAGAACATACCAATTGAAGAACTCGTTAGGGCAAACTGACGGAAATCAGAGAAGAAGTTCCCAACTATTGAACAACCCGAGGCAATAGAAAGTAAAATATAAAAATAGAACACTAATAGAAGTGCGATTCGAGTGAATGATTTCTCGAAAATTATACATGGTATTGAAAAAAAATAATGAAGAGTGAATGAAATAGAACATTACCTGAGGTGTGATTTGAGTAGAATCTGCCAAAAACCCTAATTTGATATCTGCTTCGTTTCGTTTAGGGAAGGAGACGATAAGAGCTAGGTTACATCGATCTCTCTGAGCTTCAGATTTTCTATGAAGAACAAAGTAACCCTCAAAATACCAAGGAGTAACATTTAATCGAGCATACTAAACTGGTGGGCTACTTTTGATGCTCGAAGAAGCAAACCCGACGACAGATTTGTCATGGTGGAGCGAGAGAGAGAGACGGCGAGGGATAGGGTTTTGGAACCGAGTAGGACGACGGGATGAGGCTATGGTTGAGAAATGAGGATAAAACATTTATGAAGAACTCGGAAATACCACCCATCAGATTTTGAAAGTTATTTCTTGATCGAAGCCGGCAAGGAGAAGAGTGGTCACGCCATTTTCTTCTTACCAAATCACCACTGCCTACTTCTTCTTGTTCATCTTCGTTGTGTGCAATTTCTTCACAGATATGCGTAATCGGTTTAGGGGGTTTAGGGTTGGAATGGAGTGTAAACCCATCAATTCAAATTTTAAATTCAAATGTCAATTTGAGCTAAAAGCATACAGATCTGCATTTAACTATATTAGGTTGCATGGATTTTGAAGATGAAAAGCAAGGGAATACCTATATTAAAGAGGAATAGAGGACCGATTTAATTTGTAGGGCTTTGTTTACTTGTACATGATGCTTAGGTACTTGTATATTTCTTAAAAATTTAACTTTCAACACCTTCTCTCCAATATGTATTTTAAAGTATTATATATATATATATATATATATATATATATATATATATATATATACTAGGGGAAAACCCACGTGTTGCAGCGGGTGACAATTCATAACTTGTTATATGTCTTCTATTCACACGTTCGATGGTGAAAATCAACCGTATTTGTTATCTGTTAGTTTATTAATTCTCTCATGATATATTGTAGTGTATGTCTATTACTTTTGCTATTCGTAGCGTCTTTGTAGTCTATATATGTCATGAGCCATATTAAGACCTTGTGTTTTATTGATTGTCATGAAAAGCCAAGTCCGTGTCATTTTTCGTTTCTTTCCTACTAGCCTAACATATAAGGTTTCAGGACATAGATGTAAAGATTACGGTGAACAATGAATGTGAACCAACATGATCAAAGGCAAAAGTAAATATATGGAACAAACTCTAAATTTGATCCGTTTGCTAAATATACTTAAACATCACATTGTACAATTAATTCTGCTTATACTCGAGCTTAATAGCTCTATTCTCTTTGAGCTTAAAGAGCATACAATCAACTGCTATAAATATAAGTCAAACAAACAGATCAGGAATTAAAACTAAAACATACTCTACTTTTAATAAAGAAAAAAAATTAAAAACTCCTTTATAAACCACAGTTTAAACCTACCGTTTCTATAACTTACAAAATTCCTAATTTTGACTTTCACCTCCACAGTCAAAATCAAACCCATTCTCATCAGCAGTTTGACTAGGATAGTCAACCCCACCTAAAAACCCATTTTTGGTCCTCTAATTCCAATTCAAACAATATCCAATCAATTTAATTTTTTTAAATGCCAACATACGAGCTGAAAAGTACCAAATATTTAGAAAATTTGAAAAGTGCCAAATATCTAGAAATTTTGAAAAGTGCCAAATATCTAGAAATTTTGCCAGTTAACTTAAAAAGTCAACCCAACTTAGACTTCTCCTTCCTTGCATTAATAACAAATGATTCCAACCATCAATCTCAAAAATGTTTATATGTAAATAAATCCCCGTCATTCTAGCCCACGCATTTAGACACCTACCCAAATGTTGACTTAAACAATCAAAACGTTGAACAGCAGAGTCAAACCTTCTCAACTTTCTTTTAGACCTGTCAAACGTCATTTGTAGCCAATTTCTCTATCTAAAACTTTACCAGGAACCTATCTCCCAACTTTGTTGAATTTCTACAATATAAAATCAACCTGAACCAGGAAAACATAATATTGACCAACTAAGTCAACTTTGCCCTGAAGTAGCCTTTCTTGTATCTTATAATAGCAAGCCCATTCAAACAATAACCACATTTTTCAATAAACCTCAATTGGATACCATTCTAACTCAGTTGTAATATCACGATGGAATAAGCAATGTAAAACATCCATAACCCTTTTAACTATTCCTTTATAACATACAATTTGTTTTCTTATCCTTAAAATGAAATCTGATGCACCCTATCCATAAAATAAAACAATATGGATCATAAACCACCTCACCATCAATCTTAACATATTTTATTAAGCACTAATGCCCCACCTTGTGCAAATTATATCATAGAACAACCCTTCATCAATTATGTAACAAGAAAACAATGTTCTTATAAATATTTTTTTAAAGCCTTTGTTTGTAAGAAAATTATACCGTTTTTATAAATATTTTTTGATTAAAGTGCCATATAAAAAAGAAAACAATGTACTCCCTCCATCCAAAAATAAACCTATTAAGAACTCAACTATAAATAAAATATTTAAAGTAACATTGTTTCTTTCCTTCCAACACATTTGCAGATGGTGTGATTGTAAGTTGTCTACCCGAGCCTGAGTTTTCATGCTTTAACAACTTTGTGATCGACTAAATTTAAAGCAATAGAATTTAAATGCAAACCTTAAAACACATTTAGTGGAGTCATTTCTAGTCCTAAATGGAAGTACATTATTGTTACTAAGAACAACAGTTTGATTGGATTCTGATAAATTTACAAAGCTGCATTTCTATCTTCTTCTAATTTCTTTCTTAGATAAGATACAGAGTTACACAGCTGTAGGTGGATTTTTTCTATAATTCTTTATTTTTTAATAACCTTCAACCCTTCTTTATATTTTTGGTCAATGAAACAACAACATTTTATTCATCAAACAAAATAAGTATATTTTTTTGTTCATTATAACAAAGAGGAACATACTACTTATGGTGTCAGTCATAAAATTCAGGTTATTTTTACCTCAAGACCTGAAGTTTGTCCAAATGGTTATAATAGTAGGGATTTAAAGTAGTATGGGATTTGTAAAATTTCATAAAACTTACCTTCAATGTTAAAAATGGCATTATGTCCAAGACATACCCTATGTTCCTGAGAAAAAATAAAAAAATAAAATAACTGATATTAGAAAACTTATTTACTCCTTTGTCCAGTTACAATATTCAGCACAACACAATTCAGTGAGGACATGGTAGAAGAATTTGTAGACCTCATATATATAAAAATAAAAAAGGGAAAATAGGTAATTTAGTATACAATTTCCAAGAAAAAGGGTGTTACAGTATTAGGATTCTTTGATGAGAGTCATGAGAAATTAACATAAACTTACATAATAATATTTTTAGTAACAGTTTAAAATCCAGTTTCTTCAGCAATCCATAAAGCAGCCTTAAGCGTCAGTTGCAAATTTCTAATAGATTAAAAGAGTAATCATATGACAAGAGATATAGCTTTTAATATTATTTCAGGAGAGATACAATGGCCAATATCAATAAAAATCATGAAAATAAACCATGAAGAAATGATATTTGAGAAATAAACCATTTAGGGCTCTGTTTTTTTATAATGTCAGGGGCTGTTTTACTTCAATACTAATCTAACCTTTTGTATAAAATAATTTAGGAGATTTTACAAAACCTGTTTTACTTCAATAATGATCTAAGCCTTAAAGGATTCTAAACAACATATATGAACTATGATCCTACCACGAGAAGGTTTGTTTTACATACATAGATTTGGTTCGAAGAGGTTATTGTGTTCATTGCACACTTGAGTTTCAGCACCTACTATTCTTTGTGCTATTAACGTCTTGACCTGTACGGGTTACTCGAACACTATAGAACAAAACACCAACTTACTCATATTCAAACAAACATCAAAAAACAGTGTTTAAGTTATCTTTGGACAACTACAGAAGCATGTCTTAACAAATTGGAAATCATTTAACACATATAGGAGAACTGAAAAAGTACAAAAAGCTAGATTAAGACCAACTAAACAACAAACATATCACACCAAATAACAACTCAACTAAGTAAAAACATCGACAAAAGTTTTAGAATAAAAACTCATAAATTCTAAATTTACAATTGCTTGTAATACTCTTAGGCTCTTAGCCTCAAAAGATACCAAGAAAATACCTTTTTTTATTTACTCATTTAAACGATTGTCTGATTAAATATGCAGCCAAAAGAAGAAAAAAAATTGCTAAAGAATAGACCTGATTTCTTCAGAAAAAAAAGACAAGATATCTGAAAATTTGAAAATTAATATGCACTGAAACTTAATCAGATATGTTTTTAAATGGGATGGTAATATGAACATAAGAATAGACCTGATTTCTTCAAAAAGACAAGGTATTTCTACATGATGCTTAAGTACTTGTTCATTTCTTAAAAATTCAACTTTCAACACCCTGTTGATACATAGCATGTGCGTCGTGTGAAGTATCCAACCAGACGATGTCATGTGGCGATCAAGACCAAATTTCAAGGCTAGGTTTGTTGCTGGGCGAACCTCGTCCGAACCTGGAGTTCGTATCAACTAAACTTGGAGTTCGGACAGGGTTCGGCCAGCAGTGTATAAATAGGAGTTTGGTCGTTGTTTTGTGTACGAGTGATAGACTAAGAGAGTGTTAAGTGTGTGTTTCTGTGCTGTGATTCTCCGAGTCTGTGTTCTAAGTGTCTAGAGTTGTAATTGTTCTTTAATCAATAAAACAACTCTTAATTACTTGTTTTGTAGCCGAACTAGCTAGATTGAGTAGACGATCCAATGCTCACGCAATTTTAAGTGGTATCGGAGCTTTCTGGTTCATTCTATTGATCTGTGGTTGCTATTTTTGGATGTTTTGAAATAAAACGTGTGACTTTTGGTGATTTTTGAGTGTTTTCACAAGTTCTTGATCATTTGGTCGCGGTTTTTGTGAAAATTTTGCTCCTAAATCATTCCTTATCACTTTTTCTGATCTACTGCTGTAAATCTCGTCAATATCAGTCCAAAATCGAGTGTTTTGAGAAGATTATGTTGTGGTTCGGATGAAACTAGTCAGGTTCAGCATAACCGCTCCGAAGTCCTAGTTCGGACAAAGTTCGTTCAAAGTTCGGTCAAAGTTTGGAAATTTTCTGGTTCGTGAGAGGTTCGGTCAAGGTTCGGATAGATTTGTGTCGGAAAGAGTTCAGAACAAGTTCGGTAAGGGTTCAGAGAGGTTTCGGAAACTGTTCGGATAAACAAGGTTCGTTGAAGGTTCGGACATAGTTCGGAACATGTTCGGATTACAGATTTAGATTTAGATAAGGTTCAGACGATCAGATTGTTAATTTTAAACGATGTCGGAATTTCAAGTTTTTTTCGCTATGCAAAACGCAATGCAAACCGTGAAAATTTTTGATAACGAAATCGGAACAAGTCAGAAAGTTACCAAATTATTGAGGTTGGAAGATTACCAAAATTGGAAGCAACGATTTTCGGCTTACATAAGTACGAATGATATCGATTTGTGGATCCCAATCAAGAAGCTTTATCAACATCCAACTCATCAAGGAGACTTCAAAGAAGTTCATACCTTTGACATTGCTGAAAGAAAATCATATGAGCTTGAACAAAAGGCTTTCGGTTATCTTACAAGGGCATTACCCACTGAGTTGTTACATCAATTGTACATGCAGGAAATCAAAACAATTGTGGGATGGTCTATCAGCAAGGTGTGAGGGGAATGATCAATACAACAAAAGTGGGAAGAAGGTGTTTGATAATTTCCAGCATTACGAGAATGAGAATATCACGGCTCTTGTTTCAGTATTGTCACATCTTATAAGTGAATTGAAGATTGTAGGAATTGAAAAAACAGATGAAGAGCTAAAAGAAAAGATTATGGAAGCATTACCAGGAAAATGGGAAAATTATGTGTTGCTTCTTACACATGATAAAGAATTTTCCATATTAACATTTCATGATCTAACTGGTAAACTTCATGCTCGAGAGATGGAAATGATGAATTCCAACAAGTTCAAAGCAAATATGCAAAATCCAGAGTTGTATCATGGTAAGAACGCTGCTAGTATGACCGCTAAAGCTAAGCCAAGTTTGAGTTCTGCACCGCCTACTGCTTTCATCAGCAATATGTCTGGAAATTCTGATAACAATTCATCACGGGGTTGTAACTTTACAATTCCAGATTCAGTAAGTCAAAGTGCTTTTTCTGTTTAATCGGTGGATGAATGTGCCAAACTGATTGCTGCTCTCATTACTTCATCATTTGGAATGATTATTAGTGATGTTGGGAAGGCACAATTGATTAAAGAAGGTTTGAATGAGCTTGATGACGATCAATTGAATGAGTTAGATATGGCCTGGCAACTTGCTATGTTAACTCAAAGGTCACATCGATATTAAAAGAAGACTGGAAAACAAGCTTTTAGTAACAAATTGGGTTTTGATAAATCAAAAATCAAGTGTTACAAGTGTTCAAAGCTTGGACATTTTACTAGAGAATGTCAACAAGCACATGTTAGCAAACCCGGTTTTACTCAATCATCGTCAAGTAATTCAAACAAGACAGCTTTGACAGTTCAAGAAGATGGTGTTTATGATTAGGGTAAATAATTTGATTCATCTACTTTGATTGTCACTCATGAACAACAAGTTGATTATTATTCAGATACAAGTTCAGAACCAAGTTCTTATGAATCAGCTGAAAATATGGAAAGTTTGTTAAAAGAAAATAATTCATTGTTGAATGAAGTTAGGAAGCTTTCTGATGAACTTGGGTTGGTAAAAGAAGTTTTGGAGGTTTCTAAGAGGCATGAGAAAGAAGTTAAATTGAAAAATGATTCTCTCATGAAAGAAGTAAATATGCTTAATGAATTTCTTAATTCTGTCAAAGAAGAAGTAAAGATGCTTGAAGTAAAGAATGACACGTTACTAAAAGAAAAGGAAGAATTGGTGAACGAGGTCAAGAAGTGGAAAGATGAAGCAGAAGATGCTGCAAATGATTTTCAGAATCTTTTTGATAAGTCAAAAAAGTTATAAGGAATATTGCGCTTGGAAGATTTCCGGCTGAATGCCAATTTTGTTATGTTCCGGCTGAAGTTGAAGTTAAAGCGGAATTCCCACTTCAAGCGGAACTAGCATTTCAAGCGGAAAGAAGTAGTTTTGTCCTTTAGCGAATATTCCGGGTGAACTCGATTATCCACCAGATAATGAGTTCAACCGGACTTTTCCTGAGATGTCTTTTCAGCAAGTCCAATATTGCAAAAGCTTCTCGTATGCTTCTATATCTGATTTAAGCCACTCTCCTAAAGTAGTATGTTGCTGCCAACACGCAAGATATTCCAAATGTCGATGTTTATTCTTTTGGTAGTTTGTATTTGACTTTATAGTTTACGGTCTAGATTAGATTGCATGGGATCAATGGCTGTCATTTATCTCATCACCACTATATATAGCTTAGTTAGCTCATAGGTTACACATCATCTGTTCTTGAACAACTTGTAATAGTGTAGCTTTGAGTTAATACAAATAGTGCCGAGTATTTGTTACTTCGTTGTTACTATCTTTCTGCAAATCAAGCATTTACATTATACACAAGAACTAAATATCGCTTAAGTAAAGTGAAATATAACTTTAATTCCGCAGGGTTATATTTGCTAGTAAAGGGCTTTTGGTTTAGTTCAACTCTAACTAATAACGATCTACAAGTGGTATCAGAGGCTCTCACTTTGAAGACTTTCAGTGCTTCAAAGTTGATACTTTACTTGCTTACTTTACAAGCCTTGCTGTTTCTTCTTTCAAAAGGTTTTTAAAATGAGTGATTTCAGTCTAAGTTGTCCAAATGGTTCTTCCAACAAACCGCCAATGTTCACTCCCGATGACCTTGGTACCTGGAAACTCAGGATGGGAGGTTTTGTTAGGATTTTGGACCGTCGTATTTGGAAATCTTTTACTGGAGGACCTTACTCACCCATGGTTTCTTCTGCTGATGATGCAGAAGTCAAAATACCTAAACCACTAGACAAATATGTTGAATCTGACTATACTGCTCTCGAATTTGACCATAAGGCATATTGGACTCTACAGGTTGCACTTCCTAACTTCATCTTAAGTGGGTTTTAAGGATATAAAACTGCATTTGACCTGTAGAATGCCTTAAGTGAAATGTATGAAGGAACCGGTGAAGTAAAAGAAAACAAGAAAGATGTCTTAAAATAGAAGTATGAAAACTTTACTTTCAAATCTGGTGAAACAATGATAAACCAGTACTTAAGATTTGTTTCCCTACTTGATGAACTTCAAAAGGTAGACATAAAACTAGACCACGTAGATGTAAACAGAATGTTCCTACGTTCCCTGCCTTCTGTGTGGACAGTTTACACAGTGAGCATCAGGGAATGCAAGAATTTGAAAAAGATGAGACTCAGTAAACTTCATGGCATACTTAGTGCCTATGAAATGGAACTAGATCTTAAGCAAAACTCATCTTCTGAGTCAACTCAGCTGTTTTCATCTGCACTAGTAACTACCGAGTTTAACAATCAAAGGTCTTCAAATTCATCATCATATCAGTCACCTATTGTCAGTTTCCTTGAGACACCAAGGTGTCAAGAAAGTTTTTCAAACACGTTTGAAAATTCTCACAATGCTCATGTAGCAACTGACTCTTACCAAGACTTCAAACCTGAAGATCTTGAGTATATAGGTGCTGATGATTTGGAGGAAATGGATATAATGACTCAATTTGCTATGGTGTCTGTCAGAGCTCAAAGGTTTTAAAAAGAACTGGTAGAACTTACAAGGGAGCAAAAGGTGCTAACATAGTCCTTGACAAGAGCAAAGTGAAGTGTTATAACTGTCACCAACTTGGTCACTTTGCAAAGGAGTGCTCTCAACTAAGAAGAGAAGGACAGAACCAGGGTCATGTCCAAGTGACAAATCATGGAGGAAGCAACTCTAACAACAACAATTCTGGTAACAACTCAGGTCCTCACCCCACCCCACCAAAGCCAACCGGAAGTCAAAACCACCAGAATGTGGTTGCTGCTGTTGCCAATCAAACCTCATGTGTTGAATGGGAAGATTTCGTTGCTGAGTTTGATCCTATCAACCATGCTTTGATGGCCATACAAGACTCCATCTCAGATCAGAAATTAATCAATTCTGATTTGTGCAGGTGCAAAATAAAGGCCAAAATAGCCTATGGGTAGTAGACAGTGGATGC
>JBCNJP010000009.1:37245415-37261971 GCA_039602395.1 Deinandra increscens subsp. villosa
AGCATTTGATATTGTTGTTCACGATTTCTTCAAGAGATTTCTAGTTTACGATCAGCATTTCTTTGCTTCAATAGTAGCCGATTCCATTCAAGACTTCATCTTTCTTAAAGATCTAGTCTCTTCTTCTACTATTTTCTTGAATCAATCTCTCACGAGGATTCCGCACTCGTGTTAGATCTTTATATCGTGTGTTTGGGAGATTTCCGGACCTACAAGTGTTACACTTATTACCTGCATCTAATTGGTCTTTGAATTCTAGTTTTGTTATTCCAACTTTTCTGTCTTACATTTAAAGCATTGTTTTTAACTAAGTTGTTTCTTGTCATAATCATTTGATATCAAATCAAGGAGTTCACAAGCTCGGGTGGAACCAAGTCCCAATGTGACTTTCCCTGAACTGACTTGACAAAATGGGATAACAAAAAACTTCTAGATGTTGATCCCAGATTGCCAAGAACTCCCTAGTTTGATATCTCTGACTATTGTTGAGACCAAGTAGTAGAATTCTCATTGAAATTCTCCGTGATCCTTCAACAAATCAGAATTTAGTTAACCTATTCTTTATTTGGGTCAATTTCCAATTTTCATGCTAAATATTTCATTTAAGTCAATGTTATTGGAGATTTAGATCTGGCTCCTTGTTTTCCAGATTTTAATTCATCACACACAACGTTTATTTTTCCTGAGATACTTACGTTTGTTAATCATGATATTCTGGTTGCTTGTGATCATTTTGATGTATATGCACTATACGAGTCAGTTTATGTCATTAATATTTAAATGAAGAGCTCTGTCACTATCACGAGTCTAGTGTGACATGACATTCATCTATTATTAAATTAGATATAATATTGTAATTCTATATGTGCAGATGCCTCCCAGACAAGCTGCTAAAGCTTTAGAGTATGGTCGCTTGCACAATGGAAGGTGCGTGTTTAACAAAAGCTGGGAAGGTGCTGATGAGCAAGCTCTTGACCTCTTGCTTCAATCAAGTTGGACAATGGCAATGCAGATTAACCCTGTCATCTACAAGGGTATAATAGAAGCGTTCTGGTACAATTCTGAATCTATAGAGCTTGATGATGAAACAAGTGTAATAAGGTCAAAGATTCAGAATATTGATGTTGAAATTACTGAAGAAAAGATCAGAACAGCCCTGAACTTACAAGATGCTGACCTGCCCAAGACTTTTACAAGGGCTCAGTGGCAGTCAACAGTAACTAGAATGGGATACTCTGGTGTTTTCCTCCCAGAAGTCAGCTACAAGGTTCAGAAGACCTTATTTCCAACAAATTGGAAGTTTATTATCAGTTTCTTCATTGCAGCATTTGGACACCGAAAGGCAGCTCCAGATAACTTCATTGATGACACCGCATGTGCTATCCATGGGTTTGTCACTGGTGAGGGTTTCAATCTATCGCATCAACTCCTCAAGTGGATGATTTCTAACTTGCACCCTACTGGAAGGCAAAAGAAGTTTCTGATGTACCCTCGATTTGTTCAAGCCATCTTGGATCATTATTACCCAACTATGGTGAAGCAAGGTGAGACATTCTCCACCAGTTCAATGAATACTGGCTCGTACAGTAAGTACCACAAAGGTAAGTATCAAGGGAATGAGGTACCTTTCTTTCCCGAGATGATTGCTCGATTAGCTCCCGTTAATGCTGAAGGAGATATTCAGATGGGTGAAGCTGCAGAAGAAGCACAAATTGAACCTACTGATGCGGCTCAAGTTCACCATGAATTGGACTTGAATGCCCCAGTTATCACAGATCATGCTGCTGCTGCTGAAGACCTTGGGAATCTCCAAGGTGAAAATGTTGAAGCTTCTGAGCATATTGAACACTCCCATAGTCCAGTGAATGTGATCTCATCAGAAGCTAAGGAAGGTGATGACACAAGTAGTGATGGATCTAACTCCTCAAGCTCAGATGACAGTCCTGCACAAATTAAAGAGATTCACCCTCGGAAAAGACAAAGGACTGGAGAATCTTCCAGGCCCTCTACAAATCTGACACAACAATCATCATCTGATGAAAGCTACAAACCGATAGAGGATGATCTAGATGAAGACGACTCTCCAGTGTCTCTCGATCAAGTAGATTCTACATATGATCTTGCAGCTAAGACTGAAAGTCCTCCTAAGTCTCCTCCTAAGATAACTAAGAGATATCTTACATTTACTGCTGATGATAGTAATCAATCCTCTGATCTCCTCACGGTAAGAGCGATATGAAGCAAGTCCTGCACAGAGAAACTCCAAGTCAGGAGAAAGCCCGGTTCCACAGATGAGTATGAATTTGTTGGTTCATCTAGCACTCAACTAGATACAGCTTTAGCTATAACACCTGTTTCTCCATCTCCTGCTGATCACAGTGATAGGATTGATATGGATATGAGACCTCTGGAGACCATAGCTGAAGATGTTGTTATTACCACTGACCCCTTTGGTACTGTGACTACAAGCCCAACAGTTTCTGAATCTGAGAAGTTGATGGAACTACAAGCTGAAATTGTTAATCTTCAAAGTCAGAACGATCACCTCAATTGTTCTCTACAAGTGGCAAAACAGAAGATCAGTGACCGGTCACTTGTAATTGCTGAACAAGCAGCTAAAATTCAAAGACTCAAGGATTTGTTAAGCAAATCAGGTGAAGATAAACAACATAGTGACAAACCAGATGGTGATGATGTTGGTGATAAAGAAAGTGAGTTGCCTGCTGGTAAAGACTCTACAGGTGCTCAAGACACCTCAAGCCCCATGCATGACATTGGTTTTAAGTTTGATGCAGATACTTTCATAGAAGGAGATGAGCTGAACTCCTCAGACGACGATGAATCTTTCATCAACAGTCTCCTTCATGACAAGCCTTTAGATGAAACTCTGGATTTAATCAAGAAGCTTGCTCCTGTGCCAGAGAATCTGAAACTTCCAAGATTTTCACAGGCAGCCAAGGCACTTGCTATTGAGGGAACTTCAAATGAGGAAGCTGCTGCTGCAACTGACATAGATCTTCAACTCTCTCTTGTACCCTCCTCTCAAACTTCAACTAACACATCCACTGCCTTAGTTCCCTTGACTGAAGGAGTCCGTCATATGCACGTTGACCCGTCCTTCCTAGATTTTGCTATGGCCAACTTCAGGGAATACTATGCAGAAAAGATCTACTACGAGAAGAAACTCTTATGGTATTTTGATCGAGTCAATCGAAGATGACACTGGTGAAGTTTCGTATGAGGAACATCCATATTTTGTAGACTTAGGTGATGAAGAAGACATGAATGAGCTAGAAGAACGAATGCATGTGCTCATGAATGATGCTAATCCACTGAATTACATTGATCTGGATCTAGATCGAGAGTGAAGATGAAGAAATAGAACCTCTGTTTCCCACTCCTATTCAAGTGAAGAAGGAGGTGGATGATATATATGTGCAGGTTTCACTTTCTGAGCTTATGCAAACCTTAGCTAAGGCTTCTGCTTTGGATATTGCTCCCCATGTTCCGGGTTTTATTCCTGCAGATGCTAAAATCATCAATCTTGAATCAAGTGCTACCCAAGAATCTGAGAGTCAATCTGTTCCTACTGTATCGGCTGAGCAAAGCTTCCGTGATCAAATCTTTGAGGCCTCCTTTGTGCACTTCTCCTCTGATTCTGACACTGAAAATGAACCCAATGTGACTGCAACTCAAGAGCCTGCGGTTACAGAACAACCTGGTCCTTCTGCTGAGGACAGAGGAAAAAGGATATTAACTCCTGAAGAGATTTCTGAAGAGCATCTAAAAAGTGAAGCTGAGAAACAAAGATCCCGTAGAGCGCTTATTGATGAAACACACCAGGAACAAAATAGACTAATCGAGGAAAATGCTGAAGCACTCAAGAGATATGAATCAAACCATCCTCCTGCTGTCATGTATGCAAAAGGCTCGAGTACTTTGCCGGATCGTTCAGAATCAACAAGAACAAATGAACCTTTGATCCGCATTGTCACAAACTTAGAGGGCACCAATGTGCATGCTGAGACACCTCTGTTACAGCCAACATGGTTAGAACTCTAATGAAAGACAACTTCTCATTAAAATATCTGATGAGTCTCACTGACACTGAGTTAACCAAGATGTACACTGACGAGGAGAGGTTGAATTCTCACCTACCTCAAAATCAAAATGTTGAGGCAGAATCTGATCTCCTAGCAGATATCTTTGCTGACACAACCAAGACTTTGGACTTTCTTCCCATCCGCGATCATCTCTCTGATCTTACCCTTGACATCGGCAACACATACATTCCTCCTCCAGAGAACTCGTTCGTTGACCCTCCTGACTCTGAAGCATACATTGAATCCACCACCACCAACAGTATGACTTCTGAAGCACTCCGCAACTTCTGTAAATTCAAGAACATTGATAAAAAGGAATACAACAAGAAGAGACTTACTGGTCTCCGGTAGTTTGTGTGTGAGTACCGGAAGACATAGCGGTTGGCTAAGTTGGAAAAAATAAGAATCAATGAAGAGGAACGGGCTAAGGCTCTCAAGAGAAAAGGTAATCCCCCAATCTATGAGGAATGGGAAAAGCTGACTCCTAACCTGAAGGCTATGCAACTATTTGCTGCCAAGAACATAAGGAAAATGCCTAGCAACCCGAATCTCAATCATGGGATGAAAATATTGGGTTGGAAGTATGATGAAGCCTTTGATGCTTTCATGGTAGAGAGGAGAAATGGCTATGTCCAAATATTCGGAGACTTCAAAGCTCTTACTAGCTTGTTCTCTTGGGAACTCAAACAGCTTAAGTACCTGGACTTGGTGAACCACACTAAACATCTAAAGGGTATAAGGGCTGCTGCGTTGATCTAGTCTGCTTATGATGATAAGAGATTCAGTCAAGATCCAGAAGCAGAGAGAAAAGCTCAGTTGGCTGAAGAGAAGAGAAGACTTCGTGCTCCTCACCGTGGTATGTTCAAGGATATAGGAAAGGAAGTAAAAGCAAAGACTATCCCTGGAAACCAGAAAAATGCTCCTATGATCAGCTAGTACTATAATGGGATGACTCATGAGTTGGTACTTGAAAGAGATGGTGCTGACGCTATCAGAATATTTGCTGCAATAGAATCCGTCTTCTCTCTCGATCCTACTTGAAGATAATGTATTATAAGAAAATGTGGACCATACCCGTTCAGTTGAGACCCTATGAATGCTACGATGCCAACTACTTTTTGATATTCTTAAACTGGTGGTGTACAAGGCTTGAAGAATTAGGTAGACTCACTCTTGATTCAGAACTCCTGATAACAGCAAATTGTTGGTTGATTGAAGAACATGGTTCAAGTGTCATTTTGAATAAGTCAAGACGATTGGTCGAGCTGAACAATTATAATGACCTGAAGAATCTCGTTTGGCAAGATCTCTATAGGCTGTATGATATAGGTATTCACGTACTTTCTGATAAAGACAAACATGCAGCTAGAGAGAACTGGAGACTTCTGCTAAAGCTGATCAGTCAAGATGCTTGAAGCTCGAGAGTTTGCATTGCCAACAAGGGTGGAATTGGCGCGTGGACCCACATGAGGAAAAGGATCCGTTGAGGATTTCATTCTGTTGCGTTCTGATTGGACCAAGAGCATTTCACATGGATCTCACGCCCTTAGCCGTTAGATGGCATCAGATCTCAGTCGTAGGATCAAATGGTGTGCTTCTTCTGCTGCATTCTGATTGGTTGTTGAACCCTTACGTGGATCACCAAATGCCAACCCTAGATTTTGAGTTCCTTCAGCCGTTGATCATTTCTAGTTTCTTGAATCTGATTGGTTGGTTGGCCTTCACATGGATTATGGTTTTCTAACAATGAAATCTGATTGGTTGATTTTAGTGGACATGGATTATGGTTTTCTCATGAGATTTGTTCCACCAATTAATTTTTTCAGCATTATTTCGTTAAATGCGGGGTATTTTTATTAGTCTTTTACGAGACTAACGATATAACGCCCGAACGGAATTGCCGAAAATTTTTATTAGTCTCGGATTTATTCCATTTTATTGGGGTTCTCGTTTATTGACGTCGTGCGCAATGTTTGCTATCGACCACTTACGGGTTAGCTTTATTATCCGGTTAATTACGAAGTTTTCTTATTATGTTTCACGGTTTTTATTTTTAGTGGATGCAGCGCGGATGTCAACTAACCGGATTAACTGGAATCTCAGTTAAATTATTGGAATATTCCGATTAAATTTCTCGGAGGGCCATTTCTTGACGAAAATTGATGGAATTTTTCAGATTGAGCCGTTTTCACCGGTTAACTCAGAAATCTTCACGGAATTTATTTCCGAGCTCGTTTTTCTTCAACCAAATTTACGAAGACTCCGGTTATGAATATTTTTCGCTCGAGATCTCAGATTTTCTCCGATTTGACAATTATCCTTATTTTCGCATCCAACCTCAGTCGCGCATATTATTCACAACTGTCAGCATCCGGCTTCTGGTTTTTCGCAAAATTGTCTGATTTCAAGATTGTTTATCCGGTTTCTCTAGGCAACCGATCGCGACGGTTCGACTCTCCACATCTGATTTTACGCTTCCGACTTGATGTTTTTTGGAGAGATTTAGAGAAATAGGAGGAATTATTATGGATTTGGATATCGGGTCGATTATTCGGAGTTGGAGCATGTCCGATGTTTGACTGGTTTATCAGATTCGGTTTGTTGCAGATTTGACTCCAATGTTCAGTATTTTCTTAGTATTGTACCCGACCATGTGAACCGAGTGAGCGGAACACTTGGATCTTGACTGGAGCAACGAGAACAGAAGAAGCTTATTCAGAGGGGGAATCTCTACGATAGATTGTCTCCGGTTTATCAGTTTCTCATTGAAGATGTACGACAGAGCGATTCTTCAGCAATTGAACAGATTTGAAAGCATCAGTCAAGGGGGAATTGTTGGAACTTTAAATCTATGTGACTAACGCCATCAAATATGTTTACCGAAGCATTCGACTGAAGAATCCATGTGAATTGATTCAGAGACGCGGGTTGTGATGCTCGAGGCTTGCAGTTTAGACTGAAGACCGTTTTTCAGAAAAGTTAACCATTCGGGTCAACGGTCAACGTAAAAGTCAACGGAAGATCGGTTCGAGCGAGTCAAGCTTCGGATTAATTAAATCAACTTTGATTTAATTAATATTTCATGTTATTTGATTTACTTGTAATTTTGTTCATTTGTTATGTTTTTCTGTTGTTAGTCACCCTCACTATATATAGTGAGGGTGCCCATTACAAGAAAGAGTCTATGAGTGTAGAGATGATGATTTTATTGTAGAGTGTGAGATTTCCGTTCTAGAGAGAGAGTGAGTCATGGATTTCCATGAGAGAGTGTTGTCATGATTTCTTGATTGTAATCATTCGATTAATGAAATCATTCGACAAGATTATTATCTTTCTTATGTTTGATTATCTTTGATTCTCCAACTTCATCCTCATCTTATTATGGGTTTTTTGAATCTGAACCCCGTTCTTGCTCAATTCATGATTCATGATGTGAAAATCTGTCCTGACATTTATGGCAATTTAAGGAATCAAATAAAAGGTTATTTGAGTTCATTGGTTCTCGAAATTACGACTAGTAAATTAATAAACTCGTTTTATTAACTAATCGTAATTAGTGGTTCATAATAGTAAAAGAGATTGTCGAGGGACCTAGTTGTAATTAAGCGGCCTATTAACAGGTGATTAGTGATTAGGGAAGCCAAATCCTAATCCCTGCAGTTGCGCTCTACCCTCCCTCGCGACCATTCCTTCTCGCTGGCCTCCCCTCTCTCTCGCGATCAACTCATCGCCGACCACCACCCTTTTGGCGGTTCACAAACCACCACCCCTCGAGCCACGACCATCGCAGCCGCAACCGCAGCCACCGCTACCGCTGCAACCGCAACCACAAGCCGCCGCCGCCGCTGCAAACCACAACCGCAAGCCGCCAGCCGCAGCAGCCACCACAACCGACGTTGCGACTGCCGCTGTCCGCCGTTCGCCACCACTTTGCCATAGCCGTTATCCGTCTGGCGCTAGCCCTACACCGCCATCATTTGAGTCGTCGCGATACGTGACGAATCGATTGGAGAAGGTTTCGCGATACACGAACCGATTTGATCCAAACAGTCGGATGGTGATTTCTGTGAACCCTTGCGACCCGCTCGTTGTTCCTCGGTGTCTTTAACGTGTGTTAGAACATCGCTTAGGTATATCTAAACTCGCTTTAGATTTAGTTATTTATCTATTTATTTCGATTATGTTATCGTTGATTTCGATCGCGTTGTGATTTTAACGCGATCAAGGGGTTTGTGTGATTTGATGATCGTGATCCTGTTGACACGATAACGACACTTTAGGTTTTACGCATTTTCTAATCCATATATTTTAATTCCGCTGCTTAATCGAATTACTCGCTAATTCGATAAACTCTGATTTAATTAAGCCTTGTCGGTAATGATTAATTAAATTGTAATCTGATATTTTTTTGTCGTCACAGGGCACCCTATACCACTATCGTTTTCCAACAGTGGTATTAAAGCCTTGATCACCACACGCAAACCTTGACCGGTCGATTTAAACCGGTGGATTTCACGAACCGGGGTTAAAACCCAAAAGTCGGAAAAGTTATACGAATCGCTTTAATTATATATTTGGTCGATTTAATTCCACCAAATATTGTTCGATCCGATAAATTGATTAAATTGTTATGCTTATTCGGCTTGACCCATATTAAGGTTGTGATTGATTGTCGTGTCATGTTTTGGCCCAAATTTTGGCCCATTAGTTTTATGGTTTTGGATTAGCCCTCATTTTGGGTTCAAAGTTTTATCAACATTAGATATAGATTTATTTTTCTATTTTCTTGTAATTACGGACCTTCGTTATAGACGAATACGACAAGCTTTGATGCGACTACCCCATCATGTAAGTGTTCTTATCCAAGAATACTTCCTAGCATGGCAAGTAACCAAGCCCGATGGACCGACGAATATCAATCGACGCAAAGGAGCTATTGAAGCCAGTGGGAGCATTAGATTCGGTCGGATGCATTCTTCATCCTTGTGGTTGATTTTAAATTTTACGTCCCAGACCTTCTTCGACATTGTCAATAAGGCTCTGACAGTGTTGAAACCTCTTCAAAGCCGAATATGTGTTTTGTTTGCATGTTTTGTTTTGGTTTCATGTATTAACTTGTTTAACGCACAAACTAAAACTCCAAACCAATTTTTAACGGTTAAAACCCTTTTTCAATCATTTGAGAATGAGTCCAAAATTATTTACGACTTAAAACAATAACCAATTTCATTCGCCTAAGATCTCGAATTTTTCTATCTGTAAAATCGAACGATAATATTAATTGGTTATCACCTCATGACACCTAGTCCTTTAATAATATGGTTATTTAATTGACTCTCCCGAGTGAGATAGGGTTTATATATTAATCGTCAAATCATTTCATTAATCTAAAATTTGACTTAACAATTCTTTCTGGTAAGCCTTAAAAACCGGTAGATTTTGCCATCCTAGTCAAGTATAACTTGGAACATATTTACCGATGCATCAGTGTTGGAGTAAATTTCAACATCGCACTTGATGTTCAGGGTATCTTCCAAGGTGTGTGCATTTGAGTAAAGTTCAACACCGTGCGCACACACTAACCACTAAGGACATCTATCATTTTCTTTGCGAATGCTTGCTGTATTGGAGTAAAGTTCAACACCCTACATCTAGTCACTCGTAGAAAAAATGGCACAGATGAGGCTAAACGTATTTCACAAGAGATAATCGTTGTCCATCCAATTATTTATTGACTGGTGATTGCACTTAACGCTGCCTTTGTTGGTCAATTACTAATTGGGTTCCCACTTTCCTATTCAAGATTAGCATGCCATTATTGAATACAAATGTTAACATCGAAACAATAAAACCAATTGCCTATTGTTTCAGATGGCTCTTCCTCATACAAATAACATCTGAAAATCGTCCTGCAAATGGCCAACAAGCAACATGTGTTAGAAGCGAAAGTGCCCGCAGCACCTACGAATAACTCCGCAGCTGCTCACGCTTCACATGAGGAACTAAGGAAGGATGCCAACTCTGTGATGTGTCTCAAGCTGGCCACCATGTCTACTGAGGATCAGAATAGAATGGTAGACAGGACTCCTTTTCAGATGATCGGGGAACTTAAGGGCATATTCGAGACCCAGGCCCGACAGGAATGTTATGAAATGGTTATCAAATTGATCACCTGTCGAATGCCTGAAGGCACTCCGGTTAGTGCTCTTGTCCTTAAGATGAAAGGGTTCATTGATCACCTCGCGAAGCTCGATTACGTCATTCCTCAAGAAATGGCGACGGACTTTATCCTTCACTCTATATCTAGTGCATTTACCCTTTCAGGATTAATTTCAGTCTGAACAATCTGGTTAAGACAGTGACCGAGCTTCACTTCATGTTGAAAGCTGCTGAAGTTAACTTTCTTAACTACGGCGGCAATAACAATAAGGCCAAGGCGAACTATGTACTCGCAATCCGGTCAGCAGTGTCAAGAAACCTGAGGTTAGCAAGAAGAGAGCGGGGAATAAAAGGAAGGGCAAGAACGCTGCAGCTAGGAATTCTAGTGGCACCAGTAAGGGAAAGTCTAAAGCAACAAAAGCACCGCCGCCAGACCAGCACCAATGCTACAAATGCAACAAGATGGGGTAGTGGAGACAAAACTGCAGGGAAATAAGGCCTTTGTAGGCACTTCAGGAGGTATATATATCTATATTACTTTAAAATACATATTGGAGAGAGGGTGTAAAATTGAGTGAGCATTGGATCATCTACTCAATCTAGCTAGTTCGGATACAAAACAAGTAATTAAGAGTTGTTTTATTGATCAGAGAACAATTACAACTCTAGACACTTAGAACACACACTCAGAGAATCACACCACAGAAACACACACTTAACACTCTCTCAGTCTATCACTCGACACAAAACAACGACCAAACTCCTATTTATATATTGCTGGCCGAACCCTGTCCGAACTCCAAGTTCGGCTTATCCGAACTCCAGGTTCGGACCAGGTTCGCCCAGCAGCAAACCTAGCCTTGAAATTTGGTCTTGATCTCCACATGACATCGTCTAGTTGGATACTTCACACGACGCACATGCTATGTATCAACAAACTCCTCCTCCTCGTGTGCAGTATCTCTTCAACATCCTTAAAACTGTATCTTCAATCAAACTCCCCCTCAAGTGTAGAATCCGTTCGTCCAACGAAATGAATCTTTGAACAAACTTCTCCTAAACTTGATTATAGCTTGATCTTGAATACTTGACAATGTCTGATGATTCTCTGAGATCTATCAACAGATTCAAAAGACTTAAAGTTGTGATATCCTTCACTTTTAACAACCTGCTCAAAATTTAAATAATCTTGGCGTAAAACATCTCTTCGAAACTCCAAGATATGATTTTGTAAATTTGAATTTGTATCACGTGTTGATCAGATCGAAAATAAAGCAGAAATAAAATCTTTTTGACTTTTAGAAAGTTTATATCAAAACAAACCTAAAATCTTTTTGATTTTTCAAATTTATGCTAAAACACACCAAAAATCTTTTTATACTTTTCTTGAAATGAAATGAAATTGCAATACAGAATCAGTCTCTATATTTTTTTTTGTTATGAGAAAGATCACTATATGGGATCATATTGGACATGACGCACTGAACTACACTTCAATTTAAACTAATTGAAGCACACAAGTCATGCTGATTGCTGGTATAATTTTTCCATCTTAAACTCAGGCAGAATCATACTCATAACATCTGGATATTTTAAGGTATTGATTAGATTTTGCTTTGACCAGTGTATCCCACACTATTAGACATAATCAGACATTTTCTTTTTCTAGTATTATTTCTTCCTTTTTCTTGTGTGATTACTCTTGTGATTATCACAAAGCATAAAATTTTCATGATATTGTCAACTGTGTTTCATGCAAAAAGAAATAAGAACATTAAATCGTCTACCTTAGGTCGATCTTTCAATACGCAGATAAGGCCTCAGATTTAACAAAATAAGAAAGATAAAACAAGTTGAATTTGTATAACTCAACAACAATCAGGTCGGTACTCCCGTACACGCAGAGAAAGTCCGATGAGTTATACGAAACACCAAAGTAAATAAAGCAGAACGTCAAACGAACAACGATCAGGTCGATCTTTCGATACGTAGAGAAAGTCCTGTCGTTTGACAACATAAAGAAAATCAAAGAAGTTTAAATCTTTGCAAAATTAACACATGTATACACACTGACTTCTCATTTTATTTTTCACACTTATTTTTCTTTTTGTCATGAAATACCCATCAAGATGTTATCCACATGGTCAAGCATTAGTATTTAGTGTATATCACATCTGAATACTTTCTGATTTAGTGTATATCACATCTGAATACTTTTTGATTTGCCGAGCGTACTAAACATATCAAACAATGATCTTATGACTCTTTCATATACTCTATCCATGAGTCAGATACGTAAGCCAATGTACCATCATTTCCCAATGATCAATTTCTCACAATTTTATATATTGTGCATTTATTCACATTCCTTATATATTTTGCATGTATACACCTTCATCCCATAACATGCATTTTCACAATTTCTCCCCCTTACATGCAATTCTTCCCCTTAAAATGAAAACTCTATATTTAGATTTTCATTTTACAAAAACAAGACTCTATTTTTGGTTTTTATCGAAGAAAACGTAAAGAAAATTGATCAACCAACATGGATATCATGCATTTAAAAGTTTCAGAAAACATGCAGTAAGAAGAATATATGTCATAAAATTTAAGTTAAGCAGAATACTCCTCCATCAACAACTTTTCAATCGTTGATAGGTCTTCTAAAAGTACCTGCACACTGGTCAAACAGATTAGTATTTAACTTGACCCGAAGCGACTGCTTCCGGTCGACCAGTGTCCTGAATTTGTTTCGAAACCACCTTGGGTTTCCAGTGTTGTTTTTTTTTGTAATTCAGCTTTTGATGAATCAATCACAGGTGTCTGTGATGATGAACCTACATTTTGAACCTTTTTGAGCATAGGAACAAAACGTTTTTGTTTGAGAAAGAATGTAGATTCACATTCATCGAAAACTCAGCCTTGTTCATCAAAGAACTTTGGTTTGGCATGGTTACCAAAAACTGGTGTCTGTTGAAACCTTTGTTTTGATTCAGCTGGAAGTGGATAATCTTTTTCCATATGCCCGTTTTGGTGGCAAACATAACAGATGCGTTTAATTTGTCCCACATTTTAGGTGCCTGCAAAGATTCACAAACATGAATATCTCTAAAATGATCAAAATTAGAATCATATACCTGATGCCTATGATCTTGAACCCATTTTGATGTCGGGCTTCGAGAATAAGAACCATCAGAAGAAAATTTTGTTGTCTGATTCTTCAAGGTTCTTGATGCATCCTTCTTCTCAAACACTTCAAAAATTTCCCTAGCATCCACACAATGAAAAGGAAATTCTTTATCGGAGAATATTTGTTCCAAACCCTTGAGTTTGTAAAACTGTTCAGGTTGAACCTTCTCAGCCTTGAAAACTTCCTTCTTCACTTGTTTCATTTTAAGCTTCTTTAAATCTTGTGGTATTGATGCTGGAACCTCCTCAGCTTTATCATGTTGTGCTCTAAAACCCAAACCAACAGTTTTCCTAAAAAAATTTGTAGGATCGTTATTAGTTAGAGTTGAACTAAAACAAAAGCCCTTTACATGCAAATATAATCCTGCGGAACTAAAGTTATATTTCACTTTACTTAAGCGATATTTAGTTCTTGTGTATAATGTAAATGCTTGATTTGCAGAAAGATAGTAACAACGAAGTAACAAATACTCGGCACTATTTGCATTAACTCAAAGCTACACTATTACAAGTTGTTCAAGAACAGATGATGTGTAAACTATGAGCTAACTAAGCTATATATAGTGCTGATGAGATCAATGACAGCCATTGATCTCATGTGATCTAATCTAGACCGTAAACTATAAAGTCAAATACAAACTACTAAAAGAACAAACATCGACATTTGGAATATCTTGCGTATTGGCAGCAACACACTACTTTAGGAGAGCGGCTTGAATCAGATATAGAAGCATACGAGAAGCTTTTGCAGGATTGGACTTGCTGAAAAGACATCTCAGGAAAAGTCCGGTTGAATTCATTATCTGGTGGATAATCGAGTTCACCCGGAATATTCGCTAAAGGACAAAACTACTTCTTTCCGCTTGAAATGCCAGTTCCGCTTGAAGTGAGAATTCCGCTTTAACTTCAACTTCAGCTGGAAAATAACAAAATTGGCATTCAGCCGGAAATCTTCCAAGCGCAATATTCCTTACAATCTCCCCCTAAGCTGATGCTGTCAAATTATTCTTCAATTCCAATGTTTATCTTCAAAAACTGATTTGTACCCAAAAATTTTCTTCTTCTTAACCTACTTGTCCGTGGTTCTGATGTTGGCATCCAGATTTTGAGAAAGCTCTTTAGAATTTGTTTTGGTCACCTTCACATACTTGAAAGATTCCCAATCCATTTCACTCCATTCTTCTTGAACATAAATGGACTCATGAACTGTGAAGGTGTCATCGGCTCTGTAAACATAGAACAACTTCTCTTCTTCTTCCCAAATGATAAATCTTATCTCACTGATAGGCTCTTCTTCTTCTGCTGAATCATCATCTAAATTGCTCCTGTAGAGAATTCCACTATTTAGCACCATTGGCTCTATAAGCTTTAGAATGATGTCAGTCATTTGTAGCACAAAAAGAAATGTAGTGGCCATGTGAACATTTACCACCTGAGTTGTGCCATTTGCCAAGTTGAAAGTTAAGTCAAAGGTTGCTTCATCTACTGTCCAACCCACGATCTTATTCTTTCTGGGTGGAGCTTTTCTTCTTTGCTTCTGATCTATTTTTCTCTTGGCATGCATCATCTTCTTTTTTCTCATTTTCCTTTCTTCATTAGAATCAGTTGCTGATTCTTGCACAACAGGTCTTTTGCCTTTGGCAGATGATGAAGAAGGGCCAGGTTGAACTTCAGTAGGTTTGGTGATGGTGGTTGCAGGTTCTTTTATGGTGAGTGGAGGTGGGGAAGTATGAGTTAGTGGTTTATTAGCTTCTGGTGTAGGGCTTGAAGGTGGAGAAGGTGGGAAAATGTTAGAGAAATCCATGGTAGGAGGAGGCTTCTTCTTAAGAGGGACAACTGGTGTATAATTGCCAGTCCTGTATCTTGGATTGGCAAGTTTAGTTGCCACCTTCTTGGAAATTGAAGGTGGTTTGTATGGAATAAGGGCAAATGACTGTGGAAGTGATGGAGTTGTTGTACATGTGAGGCTTAGGTTATATGTAAAAGAGGGTGGAGGTGCCATATCTGCATCATTAGTAAACTCAGGTTTAACATTTAAGTTTGATGATGTACCTGAAGTGAATTCTGAAGGTGCAGGCATCACTAGCTTTGGATTAACTGCAGCTATGTCTCCTTTGAGCTCATAAAAGATTGTATCAATAAAGTTTCAAAGTTCTCTGACTTTCAACTGAGCTACCTCTTCTTCTGTTTTCAGTTTCTTAACCACAAGGGCCCTCTTTATCTTCTTCAACAACAAGTAGTTTTCATCAGTCCTTATTAGCTTGGTAGGCATCTGTGAGGCAATATATATCAACCTTTGCCTATCAACTTCAGTCATTTCTTCCAAATAATAGTCCTTCAATCTCAAATTGAAGGAACTAGTCTTTGCTTCTTCCAATAACCTTTCAACAACTTCAACCTGTGAATAGAAATCCAATTCCTCTTGTAGTTCTTGGGCTAGCCTCTCATCTTCTGCTACCCTTTTTGCATCTTCCACCATTTTTAACATAGCTTCAGCTTCAGGAGTTTGAACCACCTGTTGAATAGTTCTAGGAATTTCAGTTTGAACAGGTTCGGTACTCCTTAAGGCTATCAGAGTTGCAGCTATGTCTTCAGCTTCTTTGCTTCCTTGTTCTTCCGGTTGAACCACAGATAACTGATTAGACCCATCAATACCAAAAATTGAATTACCAGGGCCATAAACTTCCATCTGGGTTGCAGTTTAGGTTTCCGGTTGAGCAACCAGTTGATTTTCTGCTTGAACTTCCGCTTGAACAATGTTGGAGCCTTCAGTCACCACCTGAGGTTTAGTGACTTCCGGTTCTTTATCAATAATTTCCAACACTTCCGTGCCTTCTTCTTCACCAATTAAATTTTCATCACCTCCTTTAGATATAGTGGCCACTGCAACAGTTGCAGTGCTTTCTTCAACATCTTTAGCTACATTACTAGTGGAGGCAGTTTTTCTCTCCATATGATCACTGGCTTGTTCAGCCGGAAATATGACATTTTTCAACAGGCTTGTGATCATGTTGATGTGCTCAGGGAGAGCACCAGCAATTAGCATCGAAGATTGCACTAGTTCAGTGAGGTTGGGATCTTCAAATGGAGTTATTGACCCAA
>JBCNJP010000009.1:37262471-37306608 GCA_039602395.1 Deinandra increscens subsp. villosa
ATATATATTAAAACTATGCTATAACATCAAAAAGAAAATATAATAATAATAATAATCACAAGAGACAATTTAATTTAATCCATTTAAACCATAACGTTTTCAAAAAAAATAAGAATTCAACGAGTATCCTAACGGGGTCTACGAAAACATTTACGGATCAAGGTTTTATAGAAAACAAATGGTAGTTTTGGGTTATGGGTCAAAGAATGCTTGAAATCCCTAAAAAAATTAAAACAATGAAAGTAATGGTCATGGGACTCGAACCCATGACCTCTGGGTTGAAACACAGCACACCTACCATTGGGACATGTTGCTGTTTTGTTAATGGATTTGACCAGGAAACATTTTGTCTAATCAGTCTGGTGCGAAAACAATTCACAGAAAATAAATAAAAGAATTAGGGATGGGGAGGATCGAACCGGGGACCTCTTGATTCCATACACGCAGATTACCACTGCGCTGCCACACAGTTTGTTTTAAAACTCCGCCCGAAATAATTATATTAAGAACCGGTCCTTCCTCACAACTCCGGTGGCCGGAGTTTTATTCCGGTCACCGGAAAAATCGCGAAACTAAGATTAAACCAAATAAAAACGTGCGACTAATAAGGTCAAACGATTACCTTGGATTAGAGATGAGGAATGATGAGTTTTTTTTTGAAGCCGAAACGAAACCGAATCTCGAACCGGGCTCGAACTCGATCAACCCGTTGGTGAGATGCCCACAACTCCTGTTGATGCTGCGAGTGGTTGATGACGACGGGTCAGGGAGGTCGAGTGGTGGCAGTACGGTGAGGCTTGGCGGAGTTTCACTTCGGTAGCGGTGGTTACTCGGTTTTGAGAGAAAACGAGAGGGCGAGAGAGATAGGTGATTGCTTGCAGAGAGAATGAGGGCATAGATCGAATGATGAGGCTTGATAATTTCAATTGATAGTCTGATGGTTGAGAAATCGTAACCGATATGTGATTTGAACGGGTGACGGATTCTTCGATTCCGATGTATAAACCGTCGGGACCATTTATGTCATTAGGTTGACTTTACAAATTTGGCAACATCAACCCCTCCCTTGTTTTACACAAGGAGTGAAGTTTGATTTTCTTACAAGATCAGTCCCTGCGACTTTTGTTAGCTAAAAAGGGTGGTTTAGAAAATTACAACAATGACCCCTCAAAGTTAAAATATTAACGAACTCACTAACGGAGTTAAAGGAGGTGATTTGATGATGACTATTATAGTATACGTCAAAACGTATTTGACGAACGAAGTTTTATAAAAATATTACTTATATATATTTCGCATAAAATCATAGTTGTAACTCAATAACTATACATTTTAAATTCATATAAAAATATAGAAACGCTTCACGTAATTTTACGCAACACATCATCACATAAAATCATAAAACGACGTGCGTATATATATACATATATACCACGTAATAATAAATATAATTGTCACATAAAATCACAAAACGTTTTCATGAAATTATAAAATATGATTCACATAAAATCATAAAATATAACTATTCAACTAAGTTAACCGAGGTCAAGACTCATGTGCAATGCTCGTGAACTATTCTAGTTAACCGAAGTAACGGACGTTATCAAAATATAACACAAGTTATTAACGGAGTTAACCTGGGAAATTGCGGGTTGTCACATCATCCCCTTGTTAAGGAATTTTCGTCCCGAAAATTGCCTTAAGTTGCTACAGTTTCTCTGGACGGAATAGAAAAATTTTAGGGTTGCTACATCATCCCCTTGTTAAGGAAATTTTGTCCCAAAATTTAACTCATACCTTAATTAGATGATGATGCTTGATCAAATAGGTGAGGATATTTCATTCTCATCTGATCTTCTCGTTCCCTCGTGAACTCCGGCCCATGTTTAGATTGCCATTTCACTTTAACGATGGGGATTTTACTTCGTTTTAGTGTTTTCTCCTCACGCCCATGATTTCCACGGGTTGTTCGATAAATCGCAGTTGTTCATCTATTTGTAGTTCTTCTAACAGAACTATGAGAGTGTCATCAGCTAAACACTTCCTCAAGTTCGAAACGTGAAACAAGTTGTGTACTCCGTCCAATTCAGGAGGTAAATTTAAACGGTAAGCCACTGGACCAATGCTTTCGGTTATCTCGAATGGTCCTACATAACGGGGATTCAAGTTCCCGCGCTCGCCAAAGCGTACTACGCCTTTCCAAGGTGAGACTTTTAATAGTACTTTGTCGCCGACTTCGAATTCTAATGGCCTTCGGCGTTTATCTGCATAAATTTTTTTGTCTATCTCTTGCCGCTTTCATGCGGTTTCTGATTTGCACGATTCTCTCAGTGGTCTCGTGCACTAGTTCTGGTCCAGTGAGTTGGCTCTCACCGACCTCGGCCCAACAGACCGGCGATCTGCATTTTCGTCCGTAAAGAGCCTCAAATGGAGCGGCTCTAATACTGGTATGGTAGCTGTTGTTATAGGAGAATTCTACCAGTGGTAGATGCGTTTCCCAATTTTTTTTCCGAAGTCGTGCACACATGCTCTAAGTGTATCCTCGAGAGTTTGGATGGTACGTTCAGTCTGTCCATCTGTTTGAGGATGATATGCGGTACTCATATCTAAGCGAGTGCCCATCGCCTCTTGTAAGGATATCCAAAAATTTGAAGTAAATCTAGGGTCTCGGTCAGAGATAATAGATAAAGGCACTCCGTGAAACTTGACAATCTCCTTGAGGTATATGTTTGCAAGTTTCTCTGTTTTGTCACTTTCTTTGATAGCTAGGAAATGGGCGGATTTTGTTAACCGATCAATGATAACCCAAATCATATCGTTACCGCCAGAAGAACTTCTTCCCATTTCCATTCAGGAATTTTAGGTTGTTGCAGTAATCCTGCTGGCTTTTGATGTTCCGTTTTGACCATTGCGCACGTCAAGCACTTGCTAACATATCTAGCGATGTCAGCTTTCATATTGGGCCACCAATATAACCCTTTTAAGTCTTGATACATATTGTCTGAACCTGGATGGATCGAATAACGGGACTTGTGGGCCTCGTCCATCACTAGTTCTCTAAGATTTCCATGGAGAGGTACCCATATACGATCATTATAGTAACGAAGTCCATCAGACTTAACCTCAGAAGTTCCATCGATGTCACGTAATGATTCAGACCCGAAATTTTCCTCCTTTAGGGCCTCTTCCTGAGCATCCCGGAGTCTATCTGGTAGCCCCGTATGGATCGTTAATTGAAGAGCTCGAACCCTTCTAGGTTTGACATGTTCCTTTCTACTCAAGGCATCGGCCACAACGTTGGCCTTGCCTGGATGGTACTTTATTGCTAGATCGTAGTCTTTTAGCAATTCGACCCACCTACGTTGGCTCATGTTGAGTTACTTCGGTTCAAATATGTGTTGGAGGCTCTTGTGATCAGTGAATATCGTACACTTGGTACCGTATAAGTAGTGTCTCCAAAATTTCAAGGCAAATACAACAACGCCCAACTCTAAGTCGTGAGTTGTGTAATTCTTCTCATTGGACTTTAGTTTCCTTGACCCGTATGCGATGACTTTACCTCTTTGCATTAATACACATCCGAGTCCTTGGATTGACGCGTCACAATAGACCTCGAAGTCGTCAATCACATCAGGTAAAGATAATATAGGTGCAGTACAAAGTTTCTCTTTCAAAGTTTGGAAGGCTGCCTCTTCCTTGTCACCCCATCTGTACTGAACCCCTTTGTGCGTAAGAGCGGTCAATGGTTGAGCTAACTGAGAAAATCCCTTTATAAAACGACGGTAGTAACCCGCTAAACCTAGGAATTGGCGAATTTCCGTAGGTGCTCTAGGGGTAGACCAATTTTTAATGGCTTCGACCTTGGCTGGGTCAACGTGGATACCTTGTTCGTTGACGATGTGACCCAGAAATTGAACCTCTCGGATCCAAAAATCACACTTGGAGAATTTCGCATAGAGTTGTTCTTTCTTTAACAATTCTAAGATTAAACGCATATGTTCCTTGTGTTCTTCCTTTGTCTTCGAGTAGATGAGGATGTCGTCGATGAACACGATGACGAATTTATCCAGGTAGGACTTGCACACATGGTTCATGAGATCCATGAACACAGCTGGTGCATTTGTCAGCCCGAAAGGCATGACCAAGAATTCATAATGGCCATAGCGTGTTCTGAAGGCTGTCTTTTCTATGTCCTCCTCACGGACTCGAAGCTGATGGTAACCAGACCTTAAATCAATCTTGGAATAGTAATTGGATCCTTGAAGCTGGTCAAAAAGATCATCTATTCGTGGAAGAGGCTATCGATTCTTGATAGTGACTTTGTTAAGCTCGCAGTAATCAATACACATCCTGAATGTGCCATCCTTCTTTTTGACGAATATGCACAGGTGCTCCCCATGGTGACGAGCTAGGTCTAATGAAACCCTTATCTAACAGTTCCTACAGTTGTGTGGATAGCTCATTCAATTCGTTCACCGCTAGACGATATGGTGCACGCGCGATCGGAGCTGCTCCCGGAGCGAGGTCAATCCCAAATTCTACTTGCCGAAACGGAGGAAGGCCAGGGAGTTCCTCAGGGAATACCTCCTGATAATCACATACGATCGGGGAGTCTTCGATTTTCCTCTCCACCCTGGTTTGGTCTGTACTGTGGCCAGGATTGCCACGTGTCCTTTCCGAAGACACTTCTGCGCCTTTAGGTATGATATGATTCCGGAGACAACACCTCCCTTTTCGCCTTGAATCGAGAGTACTTCTCCTCCTGCTACGGGTATTCGTATGACTTTTTCTTGACAGACGATTTCCGCCTGATGTTTGGATAGCCAGTCCATTCCTACTATCACGTCGAAGCTACCGATGGTAAAAAGCATAAGGTCTATACTTAGTTTATGACCAGATAGTTCTAATGTGCCGCCTTCAACTAAGTGAGTGGTGTCAAGAAGCTTACCATTTGCTAATTCAAATGTGTACCTAGCTTTTAGTGGAGTTTGAGTAACCTTAATCAACTTACAGAACTTAGTCGAGATAAAACTTTTCTCGGCACCCGTATCAAATAAGACATTTGCGAAGTAGTTGTTTAGAAGAAACTTACCGGTAATGACGTTGGCATCGTTTCTTGCCTCACCTGAACCCATAACGAAAGCTCGCCCTTTGGCACCATCTCCACCGTTTCTACCACCATCAGCATTGTTTTTATTCTTTTGAAGTTGTGGGCAGTCCCTCTTCAAATAACCTGGCTTTCCACATTCATAACACCCCCTAGGGCCTTCATTATTCTGCTTCTGGTTCTGATTCTGATTAGGACGGTTTTGTAGCTCACCCCAACAGTTCTTAGCCTCATGGCCCCCCTTACCACAACGCTCACAGGTGAGTTTCTTGCATGCTCCATTGTGGTGTTGGTTGCACCGATTACAGAACGGTGCTCGTCCCTTGTACCCATTGTGATTTTCATTACTACCACCTTGGCGATTCTGGTTACCGCCCCCGCTGTTGGTGTTACCGTTGTTATAGTCACCCCTGGAATTGTTGTATCTCTTGTTTTGGTTGTGAGAGTTAGAGGATCTCCCATTGTTGTTGCCACTACCATTGTTGTTGTTGTTGCTAGAGTCGTCATCTCTCTTTCTTTTCCCGTCTAGGGTAGTTTTGGGAACCTTTCTGGGTGGCAATGTTCCTTGCTCTATGGCCTGGTCAGTCAGCTTATGGGCCAACCTGATAGCATTCTGCACATTTGCAGGGTTTGAGGCAGTAACCATCCCCTTGATCTGTGGAGCTAACCCATCCACGTACCTTTCAATCTTGTTGAAATCAGCATCAACCATCGTAGGACATAGCACCGCGTACTCATGGTAGCGAGCGGTGTACTCTTCAATTTCAGAACCAACCATTTTCAAGTTTTGGAACTCGCTTTCCAACCTTTTGACCTGGTCACGAGGACAATACTCATCCATCATGGCATCCTTAAATTCCTGCCAAGTCATAGCATTCGCTGCGTCGAGCCCTAACATTTGGATTTTGCGCGTTCCACCAAGTGAGGGCAGCTCTCTCGAGTGTAGCGGTTGCGAAATTGACCCGATTCGCAACTGGGCAGTTGCACATTGAGAATACCTTTTCTAATTTTTCGAGCCATCGCAACAAACCCACGACTCCTTCATCACCCTTGAATGTGTGCGGCTTACAATCCATGTAAGTTTTGAAGGTGCACTGATCCGGGCCTGGATTTGTTTCATAAAATTATTTTTGAGAATAATTTTAGAGAGTGAGAAAAAAAAATGTAGTCAATTTTTCGTCTGTTTTACTTACCACCGTTATTGTTTCCTTGCACTTGAGCCGCGGCGAGTGCTGCCGCAACATTTTCATTTATCAATGCTTGGATCTGAGCTGCTGTGAGGTGTTCAACCATGATTTTGTTTGTCATACAAACATTTTCATGATTAATATACCCAATATTAGTTTCATTATATACATTAGCACGCATACAATCCAGTAATTAATATATCCAATATTAATTTCATTAAGCACTAAACAATTATTCATGCATCCATCCATCACATGACATTATTTTTTAGAAACACATTGGAAAAATGAAGATGTAATATCCATTACAAAATTTAAATCCAACCATGATGTATCTCAGTATTTGAAACATTCAAAATAAAATGAACACCCAGTCAATTTAATTCGAAGTAACAAAATAAAAGAAAAGAAGACAGATTAGATCAAGGATCGATAACATGTGGTTCTTCCTCCATGCCCTCTTGAGGCTCCTCCTCAAAAGGTTCCTCCTCGAAGGGTTCCTCCTCTTCTTCCTGAGCAGGAGCACCTTGAATATGCAGGGCTGCCATTTGTGCTTGGAGGGTGGCGACATGCGCCGCAAGTGTCGCGTTTGAGTGTTGAAGTGCTACGTTGGAGTGTTGGAGCTCAACAATCGGATGTTGGGCTTGATGCAGTCCATGCTGCACATATGCTGGATTGGGTGGCGACTCAAGCTCAGTGACCCTGTTACGGATACCCATTACCTCCTCGGACAAGTTGTAGTGGTAGGTATCTCTCTCCTTCTGTTCATCCCACACTCGCTCGAGTTCCATATCGCGGGTGCGATTGCTGATGAAATTTTGTATGGTTTCTCCAAGAGTGTTGTCATAGGCTGCTATCAGTCCCGCAATGACTCGCTTCAAATCAAAGGGTAGGTCAACCCTGTTCGGCACATGAAGCCTATTAAGCAACCGATATGTTGTCGGATTCAGCCAGCTGTAATCGTCTGGTGCACACCTATCAGGGCGTAGGTACTGATCCCGAAGGAAGTCCATTATCATGTACTCAGGCTGCTGAGGCTCGCGGCCTTGCTGGTTGGAGGATGATGACTGTTCGTTGGCAATTTTCTTTCCCTTACCCCTCGTGTAATCATGTGGTGCCATACTGTCAAAACCCAGACAGACACAAACAAAGGAAAAACAACCTAATGTGAGTAATCGATTTTTGGCACGCGAAAAGGAAATGTTTTTGGGAATTGTTGTAACTAATGTTCAAAAACAGTTACAGTTTAGAATTTTTGAAAATTCTAGTTCTCTGCAACCAAGGGCTCTGATACCAATCTGTCACACCCCCAATTTCCACTAACGGAGTTTTACCGTGTGGGGTGTGAACCAGACCAGGACCCGAGTTATTAGTTACATCAAACATAAGTAAGGGTTCGAAATGTAAATATATTTCCAAACGGGAAATATCAAACCAGAGTTAAAGTTTAGCGGAAGCTTATGAAAGTTATGTTGCGCAAAACAAGCGCCCGATAAGTAAATAAAGTTCAAGTATAGGGTTTTAAAAACGAGTTCCCAAAAATAAAGTTTAACCAGTGTACGTGCCCAAAATCCGATTCTCCTTAGCGTCCTGCAAAGCATGCTTAAGAGCAAGTGTCAACTAATGTTGGTGAGTTCACATAAGCACATAAGTGTAACTAGTATAGTTATGCAGTACGAATACAACAGTTTTTATTCGTATGTAAGCATGTATATTAACAGTACAATCCATCGTAGGTAGCGAGCCTAAGTTCATGTCACTAAAACGTTCGCAACCCAAGCTGACCAATTAGTTGTAGGAATAATTCCTTACGTGGTTTGCCTTCCCCGTGTCTACTCGATCACGGTAAGTTTAGGCTAACATTGTCCTCAGTCCGACCGCCAGTCGGGTGGTGCATCTCGTGCCCGCTGAGTGGGGTTTGTCAGACCCCAGTAGTACTACCCAATATCCCCTCGCTATAAACTATTAACGGTTCGATAAGTAAGGACTTTCAAAGATAAGCATTTTACGTGAACATGTGATATATGTTGGATTTCTACTTTAATCATACATAAACGTTGTCGTGTTATCACCCTAACCCGGGTGTAACGTGTTTGCGTGTGTTATCGTCCAAAACCAGATGTAACGTAAAGGTTGTGAAACTCACCTTAGGGTGCGCTGCTACAATTTAGTAAGACTCCGAGTCTTGCGTAACTACCAAGCACCTATTGAATTTATATACGTAAGTGTGTGTCCGCACATGAGTAACATAGCCTAGACGACGGTATCGATAACAAGTAGTTCCAAATATGACGTAGGTGATAAATAACCATACGTGATAAAAAAACCGTTTATTCGAAATGAGTCGGAGACGACGTTTAGCCATAAAGACAAGAATTTACAAAACTCGGTACGAGTGTATCATTCCAATAATATATGTTGAAACGATCGGGTGAAACGTGTAAGTTCATGTATAAAACGTCATGGCGAATCCATAAAAATATGTATACCTTGCATATATATATTTTTCGTGTCAATAATTCAAATGCATATATTTATTTACTTTGCCATCAAAAATTCACGCAATATACACATGTATAGAAGTCTTGATAATAAATCATATATTTATATATATATATATATATATATATATATATATATATATTTTAAAACTATGCTATAACATCAAAAAGAAAATATAATAATAATAATAATCACAATAGACAATTTAAATTAATCCATTTAAACCATAATGTTTTTAAAAAAATAAGAATTCAACGAGTATCCTAACGGGGTCTACGAAAATATTTACGGATCAAGGTTTTATAGAAAACAAATGGTAGTTTTGGGTTATGGGTCAAAGAATGCTTGAAATCCCTAAAAATAATTAAAACAATGAAAGTGATGGTCATGGGACTCGAACCCATGACCTCTGGGTTGAAACACAGCACACCTACCATTGGGACAGGTTGCTGTTTTGTTAATGGATTTGACCAGGAAACATTTTGTCTAATCAGTCTGGTGCGAAAACAGTTCACAGAAAATAAATAAAAGAATTGAGGCTGGGGAGGATCGAACCGGGGACCTCTTGAATCCATACACGCAGATTGCCACTGCGCTGCCACACAGTTTGTTTTAAAACTCCGCCCGAAATAATTATATTAAGAACCGGTCGCGGGTCCATCTCCTTCCTCACAACTCCGGTGGCCGGAGTTTTATTCCGGTCACCGGAAAAATCGCGAAACTAAGATTAAACCAAATAAAAACGTGCGACTAATATGGTCAAATGATTACCTTTGATTAGAGATGAGGAATGACGAGTTTTTTTTGAAGCCGAAACGAAACCGAATCTCGAACCGGGCTCGAACTCGATCAACCCGTTGGTGAGATGCCCACAACTCCTGTTGATGCTGCGAGTGGTTGATGACGACGGGTCAGGGAGGTCAAGTCGTGGCAGTACGGTGAGGCTTGGCGGAGTTTCACTTCGGTAGCGGTGGTTACTCGGTTTTGAGAGAAAACGAGAGGGCGAGAGAGATAGGTGATTGATTGCAGAGAGAATGAGGGCATAGATCGAATGATGAGGCTTGATAATTGCAATTGATAGTCTGATGGTTGAGAAATCGTAACCGATATGTTATTTGAACGGGTGACGGATTCTTCGATTCCGATGTATAAACCGTCGGGACCATTTAAGTCATTAGGTTGACTTTACAGATTTGTCAACATCAACCCCTCCCTTGTTTTACACAAGGAGTGAAGTTTGATTTTCTTACAAGATCAGTCCCTGCGACTTTTGTTAGCTAAAAAGGGTGGTTTAGAAAATTACAACAATGACCCCTCAAAGCTAAAATATTAAGAACTCACTAACGGAGTTAACGGAGGTGATTTGATGATGACTATTCGAGTATACGTCAAAACGTATTTTACGAACGCAGTTTTATAAAAATATAACTTATATATATTTCGCATAAAATCATAGTTGTAACTCAATAACTATACATTTTAAATTCATATAAAAATATAGAAACGCTTCACGTAATTTTACGCAACACATCATCACATAAAATCATAAAACGACGTGCGTATATATATGCATATGTACCACGTAATAATAAATATAATTGTCACATAAAATCACAAAACGTTTTCATGAAATTATAAAATATGATTCACATAAAATCATAAAATATAACTATTCAACTAAGTTAACCGACGTCTAGACTCATGTGCAATGCTCGTGTAACTATTCTAGTTAACCGAAGTAACGGACGTTATCGAAATATAACACAAGTTATTAACGGAGTTAACCTGGGAAATTGCCGGTTGTCACAAAGTACGTGAGCATCGGATCGTCTACTCGATCTAGCTAATCTGGATATGTAACAAGTAATTAACCGATTGTTTTACTGACCAAACGAACAATTACAATCAGTATCACAGAGAAATAGAGACTCAGAGAACACCGTAGAAAATACACACTTAATACTTGATCTCACACCTTCAGTCCCTATATACAAAGCACAAAAAAAACTATATATAGCGACTGGCTGAACCTCAGGTGAAGCTGAAGTTCGTTTGATCCAAACCTCAGGTTCGGACCAGGTTCGGCAGGCAGCTATCCTTTTTCTTTATCTTCATATTGTCTTGACTTGATACTTCACACGCTGCACATATCTTATATCTACATGAGCTGCAATTTGCTAGAATAAGACAAGCAAACACACTAGGAATGTTTTGAAATCATGTTTAGCACCAGAAACACTTAGAATTTGAAGAAATTGATGAAAAAAGAAGAAACCCCAACTTTCTCTCACTACAAACTCAAAAATTGACCAAAACACAGCAGTAGAGCAACCTAGATTACTCTGATACCACTTGTAAACACACGGAATGATCTTACTACTGCGAGAATCAATCAATCTAGTGAACATGAGAATGTAAATAATAGTTTTCTTATTGAATCACTTGAAGATACAAAGAAGAACTCTCTGGTTTCTCTCTCTAGAACACACACACAAAAGGTGTAGAAATGACTCAGAGTTGTAAGCTATAATTTTATCACAACCTACTTATAGGTAACACATTCTGGCTAGCGTACCATCCAACGTACCATTGGTACGAGCGTACCATTGGTACGAGCGTACCATTGGTACGGCGGACCAACGTGGTACGCTGCCCCCTAAGACTCACACACTAACACGCTCACTTAGATACAATACACGAGACACTCTATAGCATAGGAATATGAACTCCAGGTCCGGACCAGGTTCGGTGTGTAGTAAACCTAGCTTTGGACTTGTCTTGATTCAACTCGATACTTCACACGATGCACAGATCAGGTATCAACAAACTCCCCCTCATCGTGTGCAGTATCTCTTTGACATCCTCAACACTGTATTTTCAATCAAACTTCCCTCAAGTGTAGAATATGTTTGTCCAATGAAATAAATCTTCAAACAAACTATTCCTCAACTTGATTGTAGCTTGATCTTGAATACTTCACAATGTCTGGTAATTCTCTGGTCTTTATCAACAGCTTTAAAAGACTTGAAGTTGTGATATCTTTCACTTTAGCAAGCTGCTCAAACTTTAAATATTCTTGGCGCAAAACGTCTCTTCGAGACTCCAAGATATGATTTTTGAAAATTGAATTTGTATCACGTGTTCATCAGATCGAAAATAAAGCAGAAACAAAATCTTTTTGGCTTTTAGAAAATTTATATCAAAAAAACTTAAAATCCTTTTGATTTTTCAAAACTTTTTCTAAAACACACCAAAAATCTTTTTGTACTTTTCTTGAAATGAAATGTAAATGCAATACAGAACCAGACACTATTTTGGGTATGAGAAAGATCACTATTATGGGATCATATTGAACATGACGCACCGAACTACACTTCAATTTCAACTAATTGAAGCAAATAAGTCATGCTGATTGCCGGTATAATTTGTCCATCTTAAACTCAGGCAGAATCATACTCATAACATCTGGATATGTTAAGGTATTGATTAGATTTTGCTTTGACAAGTGTATCCCACACTATCAGACATATTCAGACATTTTTCTTTTTCTTTTTCTTTATCCTTTTCTTTTTGTGTGATTACACTTGTGAATTTTCACAAAGTATAATATTTTCATGATATCGTCAACTGTGTTCAATGCAAAAAGAAATAAGAACGTTAAATCGTCTACCTTAAGGTCGATCTTTCGATACGCAGATAAGGCCTCAGATTTAGCAAAATAAGAAAAATAAAAAAAAGTTGAAATTATAACCCAACAACAATCAGGTCGGTACTCCTGTAAATGCAGAGAAAGTCCGATGAATTATACGAAACACCAAAGAAAATAAAGCAGAATGTCAAAAGAACAACAATCAGGTCGGCCTTGTGAGCACGCAGAGAAAGTCCGATCGTTTGACAAAATTAAGAAAATCAAACAAGTTTAAATCTTTGCAAAATGAACACATGTATACACAGTGACTTCTCATTTTGATTTTCACACTTATTTTTCTTTTTTTTCATGAAATACGCATCAAGATGTTATCCACATGGTGAACCATTAGTATTTAGTGTTTATCATATCTGAATACTTTCTGATTTCCCGAGCCTACCAAACATATCAAACAATGATCTTATGACACTTTCATCTACTCTATCCCTCTTACATGCATTTCTCCCCCTTAAAATGAAAACTCTATTTTTGGATTATTATTTTTACAAAAACAAGACGCTATTCTTGGTTTTTATCAATTAAAAACGCATAAAGAAAGACAAATTGATCAATCAACACGGATATCTTGCAGTTTTTTTAGAATTTTAGAAAATTTGCTGGTTAGAAAAATATATTGCAAGCAACTTAAATTAAGCAGAATACTCCTCAATCAACAACTTTGCATTCGTCGATAGGTCTTCTAGAAGTACCTGCACACTGGTCAAAATCATTAGTGTTTAACGTAACACGAAGCAATGGCTTCATGTCGACCAGTGTCCTTGTTTTGCTTTGACACCACCTTTGGTTTCCAAAATTGTGATTGTTTTGGTAACTCAGTTTTTGATGAATCAATCACAGGTGACTATGATGAAGAACCTACATTGTGCACCTTTTAAAACACATGAACAAAACGTTTTTGTTTTAGAAAGAATGTGGGTTCACATTCATCAAAAACTCTGCCTTGTTCATTAACAAACTTTGGTTTGGCAGAGTTACCAAAAACTGGTATCTTTTGAGACCTTTGGTTTGATTTCGCAGGAAATGGACAATCTTTTGCCATATGCCCTTTTTGGCGGCATACATATCATATCTGTTCAGATTTGTCCCACGTTTTAGATGCCTGCATAGAATTACAAACATTGATATCTCGAACATGATCAGAAAAAGAATCATATACCTGTCGGTAGTGATCACGAACCCATTTGGATGTTGGGCTTCGAGAATAAGAATCTTCAGAAGAAACTTTCGCTTTTTAATTCTTTATGTTTGATGAAACAGCATCTTTGACAAATACTTCTAAAATCTTTCTTGCATCGACGCAGTGAAGAGGAAATTCTTTATCAGAAAAAATATGTTCTGAAGTTTTGAGCTTGTAGAATCTCACAGGTTGAACTTCGTCTGCTTTGAAAATCTCCTTTTTCACTTGCTTCATCTTCAGATTCTTTAGATTCTAGAAAGTGGAACCTTGACCACTAGCATTTGCATCAAGGTTTTGAAATCCCAGACCAACACTCTTTCCAGAAATCTTTTCCTCAGAATTTGAATTCTGGTGTCCATTCTTCGCCAGTCTTGTAAATTCAGCTTTGACGTCATTCACATTCTTCTGTTCATAGAATATCTTCTCATCAAATTCAGGTTGAGAACGAATCTTGTCACTTGAAGTAGCTGACTTCTCATTTTCAGCTGAAGATGGACCAGAAACAAACTTTGGAGCAGGAGGAACTTCAGATTTATTTTCTTTCTTCTTTTTATTCTTCTTTGATTTCTTCTTCTTCACAATCTTCTCTTCTTCTCCAGTAGATGATGAAAACTTGGAATAATCATAATCTTCAACCTTTTCCTTCACCTCTTTGAAAGAATCTTTGATATGAGAAGGAGGTGATGCAGTTTTATCAAACATTTTTTCAAAATTAGCATCATTAGCTAGAAAGCTTGTGAACAATTGAGAATTAGAGACATTATTCAGCAATCGATTGGCATCAATTACTTGAATCTTTAAATTTGAAATTTGTTGTTGAGCTTCAGATAACTCCTTCTCAGTAGCTATCAATCTTTTTGCAACCTTATGTGTTTCAAATTTCTGCATTCGAAGATTTTCTAGCCCTTCAAATAACTCCTTCTTCAATTTATCTTCATTACGCTTTTGAATTTCCAAATTCGTTGTTTGAACCTTTATTCACACTTACCAATTCACGCTTCTCATCCAAATACTTCTCCATAATAGCTTGATAACTTGCAATCTTAGCAGCAGATTCTTCAGCATCCTTTGTAAGAAGATCAAGCTTGATTTTTGACTTATCAAAAATATTTTGAAAATCATTTGCAGCGTCTTCTGCTTCATCATTCCATGTCTTGAATTCATTAACTAACTCATCCCTTTCTTCACAGATCTTTGCATTTGCAGCTTCAATATTCTTTCTATCTTGTTTCGATATTTCTAAAACTTCATTCAACAATTTAATCTCTGTAATCGAACATTCATTTTTCAAAACTAATTCCTTCTCATGTTCCTTAGAAACCTCCAAATCTGAACCAACCAGCTTAAATTCCTCAGAAAGCATTTGAATTTTATTAAATAACGAAGCATTTTCTTTCAACAAACTTTCCATGTTTTTAGCAGATTCATAGGAACTCAGTGCTGAACTTGTATCTGAATAGTAATCTGCTTGTTGATCATGAGTGACAATCAAAGCAGATGAATCAAAATGTTTACCCCAATCATAAACACCATCATTATGACTCGTTAAAGTTGGCTTGGTTGCATTACTTGACGATGGTTGAGTAAAACCAGGTTTGCTTCCATGAGTTTGTTGACATTCTTTAGCAAAATGTCCAAGCTTTGAGCACTTGTGTAACACTTCAACTTGGATTTATCAAATCCCGATTCGCTATTAATATCAGATGAACTCCTGCCATGTTTCTTGAAAAATCATTTTGATCTTTGACCTAGCATAGCGTATTACCAAGCTAAATCTAATTCGTTCAATTGATCATTATCAAGTTCATCAAGATCATCCTGCGTAACTTTTGCATCAGCAACATTCTTTATAACCAATCCAAAAGATGATGTAATTAAGGCAGAAATCATTTTAGCATAATCATCGGTTGTTTCAGCAGACAAGGCATTCTGATTTGTGAAATTTGGAATGGTGAAATTGCAACCTTATGAAGAATCAGAGTTTCTAGAAGCTCCACCCATAAAAGCAACACTTGGTGCAGAACGCAGATTTGGCTTAGCTTTAGCATTAATGCTAGTAGTATTCTCTCCATGATACAACTTAGGATTTTTAAAGTAGCAGTTGACTTCTTTGAATTTAACATTTCCATTTCCCGAGCATGAAATTTTCCAGTAAGCTCATGAAATGTCAATGTAGAGTATTCTTTATCATGAGTGAGTAACAAAACATATTTTTCCCACTTTTCAGGCAAAGCTTCCGTAATCTTTTCTTTCAAGTCTGCATCGGTTTTCTCAATTCCAACTACCTTTAATTCACTAATCAGATGTGAAAACAGTGAAACAAGAGCGGTAATGTTTTCATTGTCATAATGTTGAAAATTATCAAATTCTTTATTCAACACCTTTCTTCGACTCTTCTTCTATTCATCATTCCCCTCACATCTTGCTGATAAAGCATCCCACAATTGTTTTGATTTCTTGCACGTACAAAATTGATGTAAAAACTCAGTGGGTAATGCCATTGTAAGATAACCGAAAGCTTTTTGTTCAAGCTCATATAATTTCCTTTCAGCAATGTCGAAGGTATGAACTTCCTTAAAATCTCCTTGATCAGTCGGATGTTGATAAAACTTTTTGATTGGAATCCACAAATCAATATCATTCATGCTCATGTAAGCAGAAAATTGTTGCTTCCAATAATGATAATCTTCCAACTTCAATAACTTGGGAACCTTCTGACTTGTTCCAATTTCGTTATCAAAATTCATCATGGTATGCATCGCACTCTGCATCGCGGCAAAAGCTTGAAATTCCGACATCGCTGACAATTTTAAGTCTGATCGTCCGAACCCTATCCGAACCTAAACACCTTGTCCGAACCTGTTTTGAACTCTCTCCGAACCACAAACGATAACCGAACTTCAATCGAACCTAACAATGTCGAACTATCACCGAACTCCTTCCGAAACTATACCGAACCTATTCCGAACTTGTTCCGAGCACAAACCGATCCGAACCTCGACCGAAACAGAGAAGTATCTGAACTTTGACCGAACACAGGCTTCGGAGCATTTACTCTGAACCTGATCAGTAACCTCCGAACCTAAACAGAATTATCTCAAAACGCTCAATTTTGAACTGATTTTGACGAGATTTCCAGCAGTTGATCAGAAAAAGTGATGAAAAAATGATTTAGGAGCAAAATTTTCACAAAAGACTCGTTCGAATTGATTAAAAATTTGCAAAAACACTAAAAATCACTCAAAAATACTCATTTCGTGTCAAAAACCCGAGAATAGCAACCACAGATCAGTAGAATGTACCAGAAAGCTCTAATATCACTTGAAAAGTTGTGAGCGTTGGATCATATACTCAATCTAGCTATAATGGATACAAAACGAGTAATTAAGAGTTGTTTTATTGATCAAAGAACAATTACAACTCCAGACACTTAGAACACAGACTCAGAGAATCTCACCATAGAAACACACTCTTAAGATTGACTCTGCTACACAATCGTACACAAAAAGAAGACCAAACTCACTATGTATACACTGTTGGCCGAACCCTGTCCGAACTCCAGGTTCGGACCATGTTCGGCGTGCAGTAAACCTAGCCTTGAACTTGGACTTGTCTTCATTTAACTAGATACTTCACACGACGCACAGATCAGGTATCAACAATGGCTCATAGTACATGACAACTAGTAGATTTGATATTCATAGATTAGAGGGATAGGTGGAGATGTGGTCATCTCAAGACCATGCTTAATTCACTAACTTATCAAATAATTCTAATTAGTTGTAGGTTAGATGCCATGTATGCCATGTTTTATAACATGTCATGTAGTGGGGGGGGGGGGGGGGTTATAAAAGGAAATGAAGATGATAAATCCATTGGTCACAATTTTTATAAAAACTAGTTAGGTTAACCCTTTTATAAAATTAATGCAAAGGTGGTGTTAATTTATATAAAAGGTAATGGGCTTATTTAAAAAAAAATATATAACCCAAGGTGTTTGGGTTGGAGATTGAGCCGAAAATCCAACAAAAATGGAAAGTGGGCGGTTTCTCAAGTGGGCCAAAGGGGTCTAGGGTGCCAGGCTCGGTCTGGGCCGATTGGGCCATGGATCGGGCCTTCGGTTCGGGTTGAATGCTCGATTAATCGGGCTTAATCATCGGATTCAAGTCGTGGGCTCGATTTTATAGTTTTGGGTTCGTTGGGCTTGTTCGGCCGAACTAGGCCCGAACGGGTCTTCGGTTTTCAGTTTTGGTTAGTCTTGACAACAAAAATGTTTCATTATATTTTTAGTACATAAAAATATAAGTCGTGTCGGTTATCTCAGTTTTTCAGAAGGTTGATTTAGCATATAGTTTTTCATACGTGTGATCGTTAACGGATTTTATTTCGTTTGTTCGCGTCAGTTTTAAGCCTGATTATCAAGTTTATTTAAAACTAAGTTGTTTTAAATACTTAATCGCTTAACATTTTGTTGTGTCATTGAAATAAATCTGCGACACTAGTTTTTGGTAAAATATAAAAAGTATATTATTAAATTTACATTTGTATTATTAAAGTTCCACGTTTATTATGTGAAAACTCTCATATTTTACCGGTATATGTTTCCAGTACAAACACATGATTTATTTACGTCATCGGTTGTCAGTTACCAGTTTTCAGTTAGACACATTAATTTAACAGTTTAAGCAGATCATTTAATGCACGCAATTCCTGTTTTCCATGTTGTTTGTCACTTAAATTATCTTTTATGTATATTAATTATGAACATATGATAGTCACACACAAATCCTAGGTAATTAATTTGTGCAGTCTATCAAGCATGATAATTCCCTAATACATATTTTCACATACCCATATCCAGAGTTTTGATTCTTTTCTCAAGACTTGGTTGAGAAGAGAAAGAACAGATCATAAAAGATAAGGATAATATACATAGACTTTTATGATTTCAACTCAGAGGCGTTTTTCAGTCAGGCTAACCTTTCATCAAACACATAAGCCTAGTCACAAAGTCAGGGCTAATGAGTTTTGTTTCAAGCAATATCATATTGCATATCCACTTCAGACAGTGTTACCTTTTCTGCTGATTTTGTTAGATTTACATCTCACAAGGAGAACATACCCACCATTGAGAATTTGCATGTCATGAAGTGGAGAGATGCTTCCCATCCTTTGCCTGGAACAATCACTATCACAAAGAAAATGTTAATGAAAGTTCTCCTTGACTGTTCCTGCATAATGTGAGAGATCAGTTAGCCATAAGTACCCAGGCCATTGTGGTTCTGGGTAGACTTGAAGAGTCAATGAAAGATACTTCTTTTAAGCACATCCCTTTGAGAAATCAGGAATTGGGGGTGGAACTGTTTTTTATTTTGGTTTCCAAATTTCAGGTGATATAACAGTTGTTTTAGTCACCTTTGGGGTTGTGACTTTGGGTAATTTAAACTGTTTCTTTTAAAAATCATGTTTCAAAACTATTATAGTTGCCTTTGGAGTGGCAAATTTAGGTTTCTCAACCTTTTCCTATTTTGGTTTGCTCACCTTTTTAAGAAAATTATCATAATTTGGAAAAACCTGCTTTTAATTAGGGAGCTTTCTTTGCTCTTTGGCAGCCCCCCAGTTACCATTTGAAGGTTTAACCTTAGGATTTACAGTCTTCATTGCCTTTGGAAGTTGCACCTTCATTGGCTTAGACTTATAGAAATCCTAAGATGAAAACTTCTGGTTCACAGGATAACAATGCCCATAGGGGTGATCAAGACAGTTTCACGCAATGTGACCATGAACTCCATAGTGGAAACAAGTCTGCTTCTTCGGGTAACAGTCAGATGTGTATCCATTTCCAGGTTTACATTGCTGCAAGTTGGGTTGCTTCTGTTGTGGAGGTCTCAGCACCGTTGATTTGTTAGGTACTAGATTTTCAATTAGAGCACTAGCCTGGAAAGTTGAGTCTTTGGACTGCTGTTGTTTCTTTTGACAATATGACTGATATGGTCTATGCAAACAATTTCGGGCCAATTGTCCAGGCTTTCCACAAGTGTCACAGGACTGTTTCTTTGGAAAAGGGGGAGGCTGGGAAAATTGTCACCCAGTGGATTGCCATTTTGGTTTTTCAGTATTTTTTTGAATCCAATATGTTTTGCCATCAGGACGAGTGGACAAAACATACTCCCGCTTTATCAGATGGTGTTGGTCATAAGCATTATAAACTTCAGGATACGGGACAAAGTCTTGGGGTTTAGTTTCCCTTTCATGTTTCACATTCAACACATTATCAGGTTTTCCAAACACAAATATACCAGGAGTTGGGGAACCAACAACCAGTGGTCCCTTCCCCTTTTTCACATTTTACATAAGCATTAGTTTTTCCCACAGAAAACACACCAAAAGATGTTTGTTCAGCAAAAACATTTAACACTGAAAGTTTTGACATGGACTTTGACGCGTCAGTGACAAACTTAATAAATTCCATATTGTCAATTTTAGAATCACTCAAAACACTAGATTTATGACTGCATTCACTGTCTTACTTTGCAACATCCTCAACAGTGAAAGAGCGTACGGCATTGGATTGTGATCAACTTATGTCATTCGTGTAAACAAAACAATCAAAACACAAGGTAAATAAACTCAATCTTTGATTTCACTCAATAACAAAGGTACAAAGACTCGGAGCTATTACACCTTTGATAACACATACTTAAGCAAAACGTTACAAAATTTCTAGCCTATCAACCATTATATAGATACCTGACCATCCGAACTAGGGCTCAACCGAACTGAGAGTTCGGCTGCCAGTTCGCCCATAGTTTGGATGGGGTTCGGCTAGTTAAGGTTTTGCTTGAATTCATGATTTCTTCAAAGTCTTTGTCTGATCCAGCATCTTGCCATCAACATGTATCAACAAACTCCCCCTTGGCAAATTATGGTCAGTTATTGATCATTCTTGAGCTCCAGCCTCCATCCCAACCCATATCTTCTGGTGATTATGCCCGACATATATGTTGAAAGCAAAACATATCCGAATCAACCTCTAAAATTGCAAAGCCTGTTCCATATAATCAGGATGAAACAAAATCTGATTATGGTACAGCTCATCTATGTCAGCCCTGGATAAGTTGACCATCCACATCGGATAAAACACCTTCACAACCTTGTTATTCTTTTCCAACACTATCACAGCTTCTCCGATCTTCTCATTGTAGTACCACCACTTCAAGTTTTTGATGAAATACAATTCTATCTTCATCAATGGAATATTCTTCATAACTTTGGGCTTCTTCTTGAAAGTAAGTACTATCAGCTTCTTTCCTGTTTTCTCATGTATCTTGGTCGGATGTTCACGCCTTTTCTGTTTTTGAGGCTTTAGATATTGAAATCCAAAAGTACATTCTTTCTCTACTTGATGCTTGAAGTATTGACCCCTCCAATCATCTCCGTAGTTACAAAAAGGTTTTCTTGTAAGCTCCTGAACATCCCAAACTGGTAAAGAACTAAAGTCTAATGCAAGCTTGAAATATTGAATACCATATTGGCGTTTAATTGCATAACACTTCAAACTTGCTGCATACATCCAGCCTTAAAATTTCACCTGACGCTTGACCCTTGAACCTCACATGCCTTCTCTGTTTGATTGGTTTTGGAGGTGGAACATAATTAGCATGAAATATTTTCATGTAAGCATTGTAAGCCCATCGTTGTTTCTGTTCCTTAACCTCTTTGGCAACAGGTTGTTCAGGTTGTGCAGCTTCTTTCTTTTTCAACGCTGCCTCAGCTTCATCACCCATTTCCTTTGGAAAAACTCCAAAATCATCATCAGTTGAGCTATTGTTGTTGAAGTTTGAATACAGATCTTGATACTCCCCCTCTGTTATGTCTTCAACCTCAATCTCTTCATCAAATATATCTTCTTCAGCCTCTGATTCTGATGATTTATAAATTTCGGGTTCAGCCTCGGCAGCTTTCTTCATCTCCTCGTCGTTTAAGTCAAAGATCAATTGAATTTGTTCTGGTTTGAGTTCACAGACAAACTCAACATCTTTAAGTATAATGCCAATATCGTTTATGCTTTTTGCAGCTTGATTCGACGTAACTGAAGTAACTGGCACTGCATCTCTGGAATCTGACTCGCCCTGGGCTGTAAAAAATACCAGCACCCAAGCTAGATGCTCCAGTTGGGCCTGGACCTCCACCAGTATTGCCTTCCAGATCATTATCAGGTTCATCATTTAAATATTGCAGCCCATTATCATCTTTTCATCATGAACCAGAACCTATCTCCCCCTGAGCATTAAACTTCCCTAGCAAGAGTTTAATCTGCTCATTCATCTGTGCCATAAGAGCATCCTGGTTCAGACTGGCTGTTTTCAAACGTGTTATCTCGTGAGCTTTGGCCTCTTCTCTACTTTTTAATTGAAAATAATCTCTCTGCAAAGCAGTTATCAATTTTCTCTGAGATTCATCTCTTGCTTTCAGCTCTGTAATCATTAGGGTTTTCTCTTCATTCTTTCTCTTTAACACTTTAATGACTTGTGATTTTTAGCAACATTATTCCTTAACTCTTCAATTTTTGTCTGACAATCCAGAAGAGCAGTGTTAAGCAAATCCACTTGAGTAAAGGATATCGGCCCTTGAGAAACAATGAATTTAAGATCCAGTGTTGAAGGAGCTGATGTTGTAGTTGTTGCAGTTGTGAATTTTGGTGTAGATGTGGTACCCATCGGATGTTGAACATATTGGGCACCAACACCTGGTGAAGGTGCTATGTTGGCTGTTATAATAACTTCGGGTAAAGACACATTGAGACCATCAGATGAAGATACACTGGGACGACGTTTGAGTAGAAACTATGAACTTTTATGCTTCTTGGCTCGTCCACCGGTAGAAATCGACTTCCTCCTTTTTGATGGTGTCAAGAAAGACGAAGAGATTGTCAGCTGATTACCCTTGCCATGACCAACATCGGCATCCGGGTTGTAGTCTTAATCTGACTCAGATGAGGCTTTATCATCATACACACGATCCTTATAACGATAATTTCTTTTGTTCAAACTTGTTCTGTAAGCCAAATATTCTTCACTTCCTTTTCTAACACGAAAATTCTTGGATTAAACCTTGATGTACACAAACGGATTATCTGTGTCTGAAACATCTTCAGAATTACCTAAATCACCAAACTCTTCATCATCTGATTCTTCTTTATCTATCAGAGTGTTAACTGCTGGTGTCTCAATCACGCTGACAATCGCATGGACTTCCGGTGCTGAAACAACGGGTTTAGTGACAGCAGGTTATGTTACACTAGGTGTTGCAGATTCAGTAGCAACCGGTTTTGATACTACTAGTTCCTGTACAACGGGTGGTGTCTGTGTCTGTCTTCTTGGTCTTTTAACTTTTGGTTGATTTGGTTGCTGATTTCTTTCTTCCATCCAACTGTAATCGAGTTCATCAGACGAACTCCCTTGCTCATGATAAGGAGCACCCTGAGGTGGTGCCACATAATTAACATTACCCGGATGGCCAATCAATGTCTTCAACTTTGGGTAATAACTTGGTTTTTCTTTTGATATGTTACCAATGCAACCACATTGGCCACACTTATAACTTCAAATTCGTTATCTAAGCTTCATCCTTCACCATTGTCGGATACATATCATTTAAGATCATCTTGTGTAAATCTGGGATACACCAACGCCTTCTTATGCCTCTGAGTCAGATTCTCTTTCATATAGTAAAAGATCAGTCCAACATAGTTGTATGGATGATTCAGAACTAAGGCATTCATTTGAGATAACATATTTGGTCTGATTTCATCGTGTCTAAAAAATATATTCCCAGACAGTGCAGCAACCCATGAATCAAAAATTTGTAGGGAACAGAGAACTCTAATTTGTATATCCAATCACGATTTGGATCCTTAGCATACCATAATCGTTTTAGCAATGCAACCTTATCTGCTTGATCAAATTCGAATGGGACATTTGTTGTATCATCAGTGAGCTTCAAAACCCATCTAATATCTGCTTCTGTAAATTCAATGGTTTGATTCTGAATAGTAACAGAAATCCAAATCGCCCCATCAGTTAAAGTTCTAGTAGTGGTCCAGAACTCGGTTAAAATATCACCATACGCATTACACTTGTGTGTAATAGCGTAGTGAATTCTTGATCGTTTGAGAAAATCGAAAATCCCGGAACCACCAAACTTTGCCAACTTTGTTCTTGCAACTCCCAAATATGCGCATATTTTGTGTTTCTTGTAGAGACCGTGAAAATATGAGGCTTTTTCATTAGATATTTTGTGGGTTAGTTTATATTGTAATTGGGCTAACTAGTTGTGTTTGTTTGGGTTAATAGGGTTCGGTCGAGTATAAGGGTCTATGGGCCAAATTTTTGTTAATAGTGGTGACTTGGTGAACAAGTTGGGTTACCACTATATAAGGAACATGTAATTCACTTTATTAAGGTTGTTGATTGTGTGTTTTGACAAGGGTGGTCATCGAAATTCTCTAAGAGAATTTTGACTTTCTCAAGGTGTGTGGTAATCGAATTTCATCAAGTATTATTCAACTGGTTTGTGTTGTCATCTTGTTTTCATCGTTTCTTTACTGTTTTATTCGATTACACTTGAATCATCTATAATTACCGGATTCCGCACGGTGATTAGTGGACTAGATATCGCGTGAGGGGCTATTTAGATCCTTACAATTGGTATCAGAGCCAAGAAGCGGAAGTTTCGAGGCTCTCGCGATATCAGATTCAAGTTTTTGTGGCTAACGATTTGAGTTTTCTTGGTGATTTTCACCTTTTAGCATGAAAAAGAAGTGTTTTTGCAGGTTACAAGTGTTTGCAGAATCAAGAAGCTGTGTTCCATAAGCTTTTCGATCAAAATTTGTGGCATTGACCCTTATTTGATCGAAATTCAAGCTTTTCGATCCAAAGTTATACTTCTCGACCGGCTTTTCGATGGAAGTATACTTTTCGATCACCCCCTTTTTGACCAGGTTCAGTGGCTTTGACCCGTTACACCTGATCGAAAAGGTACTTCTTGACCAGTCAACACTTTTAGATCGAGCCAAACTCTGCCTGATCGAAAAGTAGGTTTTTTGACTCTACTGTATGGATCGAGAACCACATCTCGATCAACCCTTCTTCTGATCGAAAACCACCTTTTCGATTCAACACCCTTCCAGCCGAAAACTCCCTTTTCATCCCAAATCACTCTTCGATTCCAGATCCCCGACCGAAAACCCCTTTTCGATTGACCTTCGTTCGATCGAAAAGTATTTTCCGATCCAAGCTTGTTAACCGAAAACCCCTTTCCGATTCAATCTAGATTTTCTTCAATGGCCTTCGATATGTCAAGCCTGTCCAGTGCAACTCTGGAAATGGACACTAAGATCGGAACCAACGCCAGACCTCCTCGTTTGATGTCTGGAACATATTTCATGAGCTGGAAATACAGATATGTGAATTATGTAAACTATAATGATCTTAAGATCATGCAAAGTGGGTGACTATGTTCCTAAGCCAACTCCTGTAGTTGGTCAGGTGGGTCAACCCAAAGAAAAGTCAGTTTGGACCGAAGATGACTGGGAAAAGGTTGAACGTGACAGGAAGGCTTTGGCTGATTGAACATATACCTTATCCCGCGATGTAGCTGAAGCTTTCAAAGTGTATAAATATGCTAAAACAATCTGGGATGCTCTCGTTTTTGCATATGAAGGAAATGATGTCATGCAAGAATCTCGGAGGGAAAATTTTAGGGAACAATTAAATGAATTCAACTATGTGCCTGAGGGAAACATGGAGACCCAACTACAGAGATTCATCAAGATTGTCACAACCATGAAGGATGCTGGGGTTACCTACACTCAAGCTGAGGTAAATAAGAAGTTGGTGAACTCACTTCCACCAAATTGGGACAGCACCATAGAGTTAATCGAGAAGACTGTGGCAATGATTACATCACCATTGAGTGAGATCATGTCTACTATTAGAGCCTATAAAGAAAAGAAGCGGAAGAGAGCTAGATAGTTGGGAAATGGTGCATTGATGAACCAAGTCAACCAAGCCTTCATCTCAAAACCAGCTGCATGTCCAAGAAATTCAATCACTAATCAGACGGCGTTTGTGTCACAAACCCCTGGGGCTAGCTCATCCGGTTCATCCAATTTAATCTCTTTAGATACCAACAATCTAACCAAAGATCCTAGCTTTGCCCTTGGTGTAGGTATCATGAGTTGCTATCAGGCACTCGTTGTTGGTTCTCTACTTCCCACCGACTTAACTCCTGATGATGTCAATCAAGTAAACCCTGAAGATCTGGAACACATGGATATTTCCTATCAGATGGGGATGTCTGCCTTAAGGGCAAAACAGTTTATGGCCAAAACAGGGAAGAAGGACTGGAATGTAGGGAAAGGAATCAAGTTTAGTTTCAACAAGTGAAATATGCGGTGCTATAATTGCAACGAGTATGGGCACTATGCTAGAGAGTGTACCAAGCCAAAGGTGGAAAGGGATGATAAGAGGAAGGAAGCAATGAAGAAAGAGGCTTTGAAAAATGACAGAGCACTGGTGGTACAGCACACACCTGGGTATGATTGGACTAGTAAAGTGGAAGATCTGAGCTTAACGCTTGATCATGTGGCACTCTTGGCTGAAGAAGAAGCGGAGAAGAGAGCTGCTGAAATTTTTCATCATGCTTTCATGTAAACATTGTTCCAGGTTCTGAAGCCAACCTAAGCAGTCATGAGGTATGTTCAAATTCTAACTGTCAATCTGTGCTTAAAGAATGTATAGAATGGGAAAGTAAGTTTGTTGATGAAACCCTAAATCACGAATCAATTGCTAGAGACATTAGGGAGTATAAAGATAAGACTAGAACTTTTAGAGAGAAACTGGAAGCTGCTAAGTTAGATGTTAAGAATATTAAAACTAAGGTGAGTGATAAGAATACATTTCTTGAAATTGCTAACTCTAAAGTTGAAACTTTAACCAAGGAAGTAGAGGAACTTAAAGCCAAACTAGGAACATCACAAAGCAAAATTGAGCGGAACGACAAGATTGTTTCTGAAATGTTGAAGGCTAGTTCCCTATTTTACAACACTGATGCCAGAATGCTGCATGTTAAAGGCAACTCAGGCTTGGGTTTTGATACTGATGAAAAGGATGAAAAATCCACACACTCTGTCCCGATGCCATTAATGCATGAAATGATCCCTAATCATGAAATCTCTAAGACCACTTTAGAAGTTAAGGCAGAAATTAATAGAAAACTTGCTGCTTGTCCTATTAAAATATCTGCTCCTATCTCTAACACTACTAACAATCCTACTTGTTGTGCAGACAAAAGTAATAAAGAAGCAGGGGTAGTGGATAGCAATGAGTTTCCTAAGAGTCCAAAGAATTCTAATTATAATGATTTTTACAAAAACTTTGATTTTAAAAAACTTGAATCATCTGTTATGTCTGAGTCAAAAAATTCAGAGTCTGTTTTGTTTGATAAAACTTCTGTGTTTGATGCTTTTAACATTGGCAAGTGTGATGTGAAACCATTAAAACCCTTAAGAACTGTTAAAATCTTTAGAAGAGGTAGAGGACCACATGTTGGTGGTTCCAAACCCTCAACTGATGGTTTGTTTAATGTGAAAGCTTGTGAAAATAAGAATTATTATGTTGACCAAAATATGCATAAAGTACGAGACGCCAGACCTCATGATTTTGTCCCGTACCCAGAAGCCAATTCTGCATATGACCAGTTTAAGACGATACAACGGGAGTACATTTTGACCACTAAGCCTCATGGTAAAACCCATTGGATAAACAAAAATTGTTCAAAACCGACCTCGATATCCACTGGGCGTAACCAACAGCAGGCTCCTGCGTATCCCAAAAAGCAGTCTTGCCATGGGTGTGGTAAACCAGGACATTTGACAAGAAACTGCTTGCACCGACCATATGAATCCTTCTATCCCAAGAGGGTTCATCAGAAACCTGTCCCAAAGGTCCAAACACAGGGTGGCCCAGGTCCAATGTCTGATTCTTCAAAATCCAAGGTGCAGAAATCAGCACCTCGGAAAACACAGGGACACGGAGTGAATCAAAAGCCCAAGTTACCTAAGTAACAAGCAAAGACTGAATTTAAAGTAAGCAAATTGGGTTAAATTTTTAAAAAATCAGTAAAGGTTGTCAATCCTCTTAAACCTGTTTGGATTCCTAAATCTGTTGGATCCTCACATTCGGTTTCACACCCAAAGCAGGTCAGCTTTTCTAAACCACCCATCCATCCAAAACCAGTTGGCTTGTCAAAATCAACTGGCTGCCGGAAGGATGACAGGTGGAATGTACCAAAGCTGGTAAATCTCTCTTTCAAGCCTACTGGAGTGTACAAAAAGCACTCCAAACAATTCCAAGAGGTAAATTTTCAAAATCTAAATAAAAATAAAAATCAACCAAAAAGGCATCTAGAACTCGGGAAAGAAAATCACTGTCCCAGAAATGTCAACACCAAGGACATACGTAGTCCAACCAAAACAGGCCCACCTTCACCCAGACCCATTAAGGCCTGGGTACCCAAAACTAACTGATCTCCTTTGAATGCTGGAACAGCCAAGGAGGACTATTAACAACCTTTGGTATGTTGATAGTGGTTGTTCCAGGCATATGACGGGTGACATATCTCTACTACAAGACTTGGAGAAATTTGATGCAGGATATGTGTCGTTCGCTGGAGGAGTTGGAGGATATATCAGTCAGAAAGGAACAGTCAGAAATGGATGTCTTAGCTTCCATGACGTCAACTATGTCGAGCAATTGAAACACAGTATGTTAAGTGTTTCATAAATCTATGATAGGGAGTATCCGGTACTTTTCACCAACAAAGAATGCCTAATTCTAAAACCTGGATACTCCATCCCTGATGATTGGGTGTTAATGCGAGCACCAAGATACAGCAACTCCTATGTTCTCAACATGCAGAAACCCCCACAACTGAGGTGGCATGCCTTCTCTCTAAAACAGCTGAGAATCATGCTCAGTTGTGGCACAGACGTTTGGGGCATATGAATCTGAAGAATTTGAATCGGCTTGCAAGAGGAGGACTTGTCAAAGACCTTCCAATCAAAGAATTCGTGATCAAGGAGAAATGTGTGGCATGTGCAAAGAAGAAGCAGCACAAACGCCCACACAAGCCAAAAGTGTTCAACAGAATCTCCTCTGTACTGATGCTGTTTCACATGGACCTTTTTGGTCCAGTCAGTATAAGCCTTAACCGTTGTGCATTTTGTCTTGTTATTACTGATGATTTTTCTCATTTCACGTGGGTATTCTTTTTTCCAAGGAAGAGTGATGTTGCAGGAATGTTGATAGCCTTCATCAAGCTCATTGAAAATAAGCTAAACTTGAAAGTGAAGTCCATCAGAAGTGACAATGGGACAGAGTTCAAAAATCATACAATTGACGAACTTTGTTTAGAGAAAGGAATTGAACATCAGTACAGTGCACCCTATACTCCACAGCAGAATGGTGTGGCAGAACGTCGCAACAGAACAGTGATTGAAGTTGTCTATACAATGTTATGTGATTCTAAACTGCCCACCATGTTCTGGGGAGAAGTTGTTAACACAACCTGTTGTGTGCAAAACAGGGTTCTCATCTATAAGCGACACTAGAAGACACCTTACGAATTAATCTATCATGATAAGCCCATAATTGGGCATCTTCGTGCTTTTAGGTGTCTTTGCACTGTTTTAGAAAATACTGATTTGCCAAAATTTTCAACAAAACAACCGGTATTGTGATGGAGTCTACCAATGTGGATTGGATTGAAGAAAATCCCTCAGATGGTGGAGTGCGTCCCACGTAAGCTTCTGACTACAATCAATTCTTCCTTCCATTTGGATTGGATCCGGTTATTGTTGAAGAACTTTTTGACGATTCAATATCAGGACCAATAATGACTCATACGATTTTCAAATCTCCGGTTACTACCTCCGACGTAGATACAATACCTGCACATGAAACTGTTGATGCTGGTGTTGATGATGAGGCAGAGAACAACCCCGGCATAGACACTGTTCAATCTCAGGTAGCTGATGCAGAGGCCGTTGCTGAAATTAATGAAGAACCAGTTCAGACAAATCTACCTCCAGAAATTTCAGTTCAAGCCGTTTCTGAAACAAGGATCCATAAATATCACCCCTTGGACAATGTCATTGGCCCTTTAGCATCTGGGGTGATAACAAGAAGTCAATCAGGGGACATCAACGACTGCATGTACTCTTGTTTTATCTCTCAAATTGAGCCCCCAAACATTACAATGGCTCTAACAGATCCTAGCTGGGTGGAAGCCATGCATGAAGAGCTGAACCAATTCTCAAAGCTTCAGGTATGGAGGTTAGTGGAGAAGCCTGCTGATAAAAAGGTCATCACAACTCGATGTCTTTATAAGAATAAAAAGGATGAAAACGGTGTATCTGTCAGAAACAATGCAAGGTTGGTGGTTCAAGGGCACAAGCAGGTCGAGGGAATCGATTATGATGAAGTATATGCACCGGTTGCTCGTTTAGAGGCAATGAGAGTCTTTTTGGCCTACACATCCTACATGAATTTCACTGTCTACCAATTGGACGTGAAAACTGCATTTCTCTATGTTGAAATGGATGAAGAGGTGTATGTTACTCAACCTCCTGGGTTTATTGATGAAGAACACCCCTACCATGTGTATAAGCTAGACAAAGCACTGTATGGCTTGCACCAGGCCCACGGTCGTGGTACAAAACGTTAACTGATCATCTTCTAGCACACGGGTACACGAGGGGAATAGTGGATCAGACACCGTTCATGAAAGAGGTTGAGGATGACATAATCATGGTGCAAGTTTATGTGGACAATATCATCTTCATATCCACAAATGAGGATTTGTGCAAGGAGTTTGAAAAAGTGATGCGGACAAAGTTTGAGATGAGTCAAATAGGCGAAATGGAATTCTTCCTGGCATTACAAGTGAAGCAAAGTGACAGCGGCATCCTAGTTCATCAAGCCAAATATGTGACAGAGATTCTGGAAAGTACAAGCTGGCAGACTCAAAGCCTGTTTCCACACCCATGGCAGCCAGACCAGCACTCACAAAAAATCCAGATGGTGAGCCGGTCAGCGAGCACATGTACCGGTCAATGATCGGATCACTGATGTACTTGACGGCCAGTCAACCAGATATTATGTTTGCAGTGTGCCAATGTGCACGATATCAAGCTAATCCTAAACTCTCTCATTTATCTGTTGTTAAACGAATTTTCAAATATTTGAAGGGTAGGCCAAGGCTGGGCCTCTGGTACCCTAAAGAGTCAGGGTTTAATCGATATGCATTTTCTGACAGTGATTATGGTGGGTGCGAGCTTGACAAGAAATCAACATCTGCAGGAGCTCAGTTTTTAGGACATAGGTTGGTGGCATGGCAAAGCAAGAAGCAGCACACGGTGTCACAATCGATAGCCGAAGCAGAATATATGGCTGCATCTGCATGTTGCTCACATGTGGTATGACTGCAGCATCAACTGGGAGATTACGGTTTGAATTTCTTTGACACTCCCATATACTGTGAGAATAATGCTGCTTTGCAAATTGTTAAAAATCCTATGCAGCACTCGAAAACTAAGCATATTGATATTAAAACGCATTTCATACGAGATTGCTATGAGCGCAAGCTCATTCATTTAGAACGAGTGGAATCGGATGAAAATGTGGCGGACATGTTCACCAAACCCCTCCCTAGTGCTAATTTTGAAATGTGTCTCAAAGGCCTCAGATTGATAGCCTTTAATGAGTAGTCTGACAACTACTATCTGTTTATCTGTTTATTATTAATAAAAAAAATTCAAAAACTGAAAAAATACAAAAATAGTGTCTATTTTTCGTCAGTGTGTGATTACTTTTTAAAAAAAATAGTATCTCATTTGTTAAAAAATCTAAAAGCAAGGGGAAGATATAAAATAAACATCTTGATGTTTCCTCAGATTTCTGTGTGCTTTTAAATTTCTTACTGGTTTTGCGAGACCAGGTAAGGAAGTGATATAAATTTCCAGGTGTTTGCTGACTGACACGTGTAAGGTGGATGTGAAAAGCTATGATTCATGGCTGATATGCTTGGTAGGCTCTATTGTCAATCAATCAAAATGTATGGATTATCACAACACTTGAAGATAACGTATGATGCTTGATAGGAAACACATACTTAGGTTAGTACAATCTCTATTTGATTGTGTACCAGGAATCCTAAGACACACGCCTGATTCTGAGTTTTGATGTTATGCTCAAAAAGTCTCATTCCCTCTGCTTTGCGTAAGCAATGACCTGGGAATGTTGTACGTGAGTCAGGACTCCTCTATTCCGCGGTAGCACAGACTTGGAACCTCTCTGATCCACATACATCTAAGATCGCATTGTACATACATAATAAACCCAAAAGATGCCAATATGCACAACCAAAAGAGACCCTCAAGTGTCCAAAACCCTCAGCCTTTGTCACTGGTGAGAGCATTATCAAAAATGTTTCAAAAATTCAGTTGACGTTGTATATTATTGATGAGTGACTTAAAAGTACTCTTTATACATATATTAATCATCCCCTAACACACCGAGTTGGGGGTAAGGTATATTAATTTAACCGGTTTTTGTAATTAATATGTTACGGTGTGAATGAGCTTAAGTGATATGAATAAATTGAGTTTGAGTCGTAACGTCTTAAAAAAGTTGATTTCATACTTACTTATGTATAAATATAAACTCATATTTGTTAGTGGCTTTAAGACTAAATATTAGAAGAAATAAATTATATATGATATGAACTTTTGTGAGATGCAGGTATGTTTAAGAAAGTTAAGCAAAGAGTTCACGTGGGTTTTAATGAAGCAAAAGGAAAACGAATTGTGGAATGGAGTTATGCTCACGTGAAGATCACAAGAGATTCAAATAATTATTTAGCCTTAGTGTGAACACAGTAAAGGGAAGAAATCCAAAATTCATGGCATTCATGCTAATCGTGGCGCGAGAATTGGAAGGAAGACACCTCGCGACACGCGAGGGGTATAAGTCGGCAAAAATCGCATTTTTTATCGAGATCCATATTTAAACAATCTAAACTTATTTTTAGGGTTAACTTCGGCTGTGGCCGACCAGAACTCTTCAGAGATGAATTCTTTCATAGTTTTTCATAGTTTTCTTAGTTTTTAATCATTCAATGATGTTTGTGATGTCTGGCTAGATCCGGTGATTACCGACGGTGAACGGTTAGTGTATTACTATTTTTCCAGTTATTCTTTATCTATTTTTTAATTCTATAAACAAAGTGACAACGTTTGATTCATATTGATGTTCAATTTAAGTTTATTAAAAAAAAGTTTGATTGCATATGTGCCCCCCACTCCTGGACTACCTTTTATAGCATAGCTCTCGGACTATACTTAGCACTTGTGTGATCTGAATGTTTGGTTGAAATGGGTTGAATTGATTAACTGAATTGGATTAGGAATTAGCTAACCGGGATCCTGAGGTTGTCACGTTTTAATTTTCTATTTTTTAGTTCAAGTAAGCATTAGTTTTCTTTACTTTTTAATCCATTCAAATTAAACAGCCAAGAGGCAACTTTTTACAATTTCAGTATTTTGGTTTAGTTTAGTAAATCTAAGTTACTGACGGTAATTTAGATTAAGTAATTAGGATCACTAATAACCACCAACTCCCCTGGATTGATACCCGACTTACCCTGTCTATAGGTTAGTTAGGATTATTTGTATAGCGGTCACGACACCCGTTATCAAATTGGCGCCGTTGCCGGGGAGTACGTGCGCTTGTTAGTGATTTTAGTTTTTTTAGTTAATTTCTTGTTTTGTTTGTTTTTCTAAAAACTCAAAAAAAAAAAAACCAAAAAAATATTTTCTTTTTTTTTGTTTCTGCAATTTTAAATTTTCTTGTCTTGTCATTAGAAAAAAAAACCCAATTTTTTTAAAATTTTCTACAATTTTTCATTTTTATTAGTTTCATTTATTTTCAAAAAAAATAATGTTCATAAAATTTGTCCAACATTGCCCAGTGGAATTCGAATCGTGGGCAAGGAAGAAAATTGCTACAATTGCGGGAGTTATTATCATCGAATCAAGTTTTGTTCAACATTGCCCAGTGGAATTCGAATCGTGGAGGATTCAGAGGATGAGGAGGAGTATGAAGAATCCTTTTACCCATATCAAGAACCTCGCTCATCCTAGTATCAGGGATATGCTCAATCAGGGGAGTATGACTATTTACCACAAAATATATATTCTAATAGTCATGCATTTAATGTCGTGTCTTTTTCAGGTTACCACGAGGGATATTAAAGTAATTATGCCCAGTCATCGTACGGGGTTCCGTATGAGTTTAACCATGGGGGTAGAGATTCGTGCTTCTGCTGCGGCTAAGTCCACCTAGATGAGGATTGCATTGTATTTTGGGAGGACCCAAACTATTGGAAGGAAAGAATCAAGGCTGAGAACTATTTGATTCCATATCAAGGATACGACCAAGGCTACAATCAAGGTTATTATGATCAAGGATGGTACCCAAGGAGTTCATACAGTTAAAGTGAAGTTCAAGGGGATTCATATAATTATGAGGATCAACAACCAAGCCAAGTCAATGAAATTAGTGCTCAATTAAATGACATCTTGGAGGAACTAAAGAGAATGGATAAAAAATTTGATATACAAGACAGAGGCATGAGGCATGAGGCATTGTCAAAGCAGATGGCACAATTGGCGGAAGACATGGCCAATTTAGAAGTGGAGTATTGGGAAGTGCCAGAAGATGAAACGGATGAAAACATGTGTTTATCAAAACCTGAAGGAGAAATTTGAAAGGAAGATGAAGAGGTGATTGAAGTTGAGTGTGGTGTAGTGCCTTCAGAAGTTGAGGTTATTGAGGAAATGGCAGTAGAGGTTGAGAGTACAAGTCCATGATTGAAGGTTTGAAGAAATGCTGCCTGCATTATGCATTCACTGCCAATTCAGTTATTTGCAAGAGGATGCAACAAGAATTCTGGAAGACAGCTTTCGTGTTAGGTGATGAGAAGCAGATTATTGCAAAGATCCAAAGCACACGTATTGTCTTGACTGAAGAAAACTTTAGACAGACTCTCAGATTGAAAGATGTTGCTGCTGATCCTATTGCATTGGAAAAGGAGACTGTAACCCATAGCTTGAAAGAAATGGGTTATCACACTGTGTCTCCACCCACCATGAAGGCTCTTATTCCACCATACTGGAGAATGTTGGCTCATTACTTGCAGAAATGTATCATTGCTCAGAAGAGCTCAACTGATCAGCTAAATCAGGTGCACACCCATGCAATGGTCTCACTGGTCAGAGGTTTAAAGTTCAATTGGTCCAGATTAATATTTGAAGACATCAAGGTTGTTGTGATAAGGGACAAGAAGTTTGCTGCTGTCCCATTATTTGTACAGCTAGCTCAGGATTCGAGATATCCAAATCTGAGGAACTCGAGTGATACTCATGATACAAAACCAATGGGGATTGAGGTCTTTCGAATGATAAACCCTAAGAAAAAGCTAACTGATAAAGTCCCATTTGGAAATAAATTTGGGGAATTTGATGCGATAGTGAGAGAGGAGGTTCCCATTCAAGATCATGATTAGAGGCTAGAAACCGTTTTGTGAGTTTGATTTCTAGGGGGAGAAGTTTTGATCTTGTTTTTCAGAGAGTTTTGTATTCTAGATCATGATTAGAGGCTAGAAACGAGTTCATTACATGTAATCGTTGATTCAATTGAGCTATAAAAAGAGTTTAATTTAGCTTTTGTGTTCTTGAGTTTTGGTGAAATTTCGATCTCAATTTCGGTGTACAATATCACTAGATTGGGACGAATTATGTTTTCTAATTGGTATCAGAGCAGTCCAGTCTGTGATTCTACACATTTTGGATCGATTTCATGGCTTGAATCAATCAAATTCGTTGTGTTTAACTATTTTGAGTCAAACTGCTCGGTTTTTTTACTCTGAAATTGGATCTCAATTCGTGTTTGTTTGTTCGTTTGATTGATTCCATGGTACTTTCTATATCAACATGGATCTATTGCAATTTACAGAATCAAAATTGGTGGAGGTTTGAGCAAATCATAAAAATCACGTTCATGTTCTTCTTTTGAGGTCATCAATGGTCGATTTTCGTATTCTCGATGCTATTGATGGAATCTGATTCGGTTCTGATTAGTTCTTTATCACGATTTCAATGATATCATCAGATATTGATTTAGTTGAGTTTTGAGTTAATTACAAAAGGTCCAGATTGTGAGTTTGGCACTATTGTTCCTGATCATCGTTGAATCTCCAAAGTAACACTAGACTGCATCAATTAGATCTTATTTTTATCGGATTTCATTCTCGAGTTTATTGTTTCTATTATTTTCGTGATTTCTTTAAGTTTGGATCGAATTTAGTGAACCAATTAATCAAGTATAAATTTCTGGTTAGTCTTCTCCATTTAGTTTCTGTAGATCAATGTCGAACCATCAAAAACATATCCAACCACTTCAATCTTGATGCTAATCTGATCGGAAAACGATTTCAGTTTTTCTTTGAGTTTTCTCGTTGAAATCACAAGCTACAGATTGTGTTCTTCATGTCCTAACCATAACCGTCATCGTGTTCACTTTCGATTCTTCAAATCATCGCAAAACATATTGACAATGGTGCTAGTTTGATCCGGTTTCTCGCAACGAGTTCAACTTAATTTTCAGATGAATTTTTTGTCAAGAAATAAGAAAGATATCAGAGGTTGAAGATTGAGGTTTTTGTTCATCGGAAATCTTTGGTTCGCCGGAAAACTAATCGGAAAAACGAGATTCATACGCTACATTTGATTTGAGAATTGGATTTTTTATTTGTTTACAAAATAATTTGTTTAGTACCTCAAATTCATGAAAACAAGCTTTTAAAGAGTTAAGTCATCAAGAAGACAACACGAAGCTGTTAGATGCTAAAGCTGAATTACTTCGTGAAAACAAGCTTTTGAAGCAGAATGTTGAGATTTATAAACAAAGAAGGGAAAAGGTTGTTCAAGAAACATATGATGCTCATGATCAGTTGAGGAGAGAAAAGTTTACTCTGAATAGAACAACAAAAGACCTTATTGCAACACAAAAAGAGTTGGCTGAAGCGCAAAAGAAAATTGCAGATATGAAGACCGAGGTTCGTGATTTCAAAAGACTGTTGCATAATCTCAATAATTCATCGTCTTTCACAAATTTTTTGTGCAAAAAGGAGAATTTTCAACAAATTTTTGATGATGTTATTCTGAAAAATGTTCCACCTCCTGTGGTTATTGAAAATTCAATCAATACTTTGAAAGCGATTAAAGAAGTTCATGATTATTCAAAGTTTGCTGATAATTCTTCTGAGAAGAAGAAAAAGTCAAAGTCGTAGAAGAAAAATGAAGAGAATTTTGATGCTAACAAGAGAACTAAATTTGTCTCAAGTTCCGTGTTGCTTGATAAGGAAAAAGTGTTTGAAGGCGATCCATGACATGTTAAATTGACAAATTTTCAGAGATTGTGATTGATGGATCTTTGCTTTCTAATAAAGATGATCTGAATGCCATCAAGGATGAGTTTTCTCGACTTGCTTCACAAGGTCATGAGAAACCTGTGAAACTAGATACGGATCTTACTACTAGATGAACTGATCGATCTAGTGTAAGAGAATGTAAATAAGCTTTGTTTTATTGATTCACCAAGAAAACAATTACAAGGCTTTGGTTTCTTTCTCTAAAAATACACTTAGAAACACACACTTAGTGGAGATGATATGATCAGAAGTTCTAACATGCTAAACAGGTCAACCAATTTATAGGTGACTCAAACTGCCCAGCGTGCCATCCAACGTACCATTGGTACGTTGGCTCCGTACCAAATGGTACGTACCATGGTACACTGTCTCTAAGACTCACACCATAAAGCTCTCACATAGATACAATACACGAGACAAACTGAAGCATAGGAATATGCTCTAACAAACTCCCCCTTAACGTGTAGTGTATCTATGCTAACTAAACTTCAGTCTTCAATCTTCAGCATCGCTGCATCCGATTTTCAACTTGAAATTTCTTGTCAGCTATAGAGCTTGCATGGCTGGATCACTTCTTGAACAATCTTTGAACTTCAAGATCCATTTGTGAAAGATACTTCATACTCCCCCTTTCACCATGGTTGAGTCTTGACAGCACAAAACTTGCAATTTCAGAAGACAGAAACGTGGTTTTCCATTTTCAAGCCAACATAAGTTAATCTTGGCGCAAAACTTCTCTTCGAGAATCTAAGATATATGATTTGAAAAAGTTTTTCGTATCTTGTGTCGATCAATCGAAAACAAACAAGAAATAAAATCTTTTTGGTTTTTTATGAAATTTATTCTAAAACACACCAAAAATCTTTTTGATTTTTCTGAAATGAAAAATAAAATGCAATACAAAATTAGACTCTATTTTTTTGATATTTTGCGAGAAAGATCACGACGCGAGATCATATCTGACATAACGCATCTAACACATTTCAATTTCGGTCTTATGCAAGCCAAGATAATCGCAAATACAACATTTATGTTTATTTCAGCATGCACCAATCATTTTTATCGTTTTTAGATATGTTTAAGGTAATATTATCATGCACTGATAACTCGGCTCCACTCTATCAGAAATACAAGCAAATCATCATGTTTATCATATAGAAGCAAATTTTCTTCGAGATTTAATCATCCTTGATGAGTTATGCAAAAATAAAGCAGAACCCCATATACCTAGAAATCAGGTCGGTCTTGTGGACACGCAGAGAAAGCCCAAGTATTTGAGAAAATAATAAAGCAAAACAAGTTGAAATTGTATAATTCAACAACGATCAGGTCGATACTTCCGTATACGCAGAGAACGTCCGATGAATTATACGAAACACGAAGAAAAATAAAGCAGAATGTCAAACGGACAACAATCAGGTCGATCTTTCAATACGCAGAGAAAGTCCGATCGTTTGACAAAATAAAGAAAATCAAACAAGTTTTAATCTTTCAAAATGAAAACATGCATTCATCAGGATATCTCTTTATTCTATTTTTGTCAGAATCATCACACAACATTCATCAAGAAGCAAATAACCAAAGATCATCAGGCAAGATTTATGTTTATATCTTACTTGCAGATATCAAATTAGTCATGCACATTCACAGATTATGCAAGTACCTACAGCCTTTAGACTTAATCTATCCATGGCAGATAACGTGTATGCTGATGTACTATCATTTCTCGCATTTGTCGGATCAATTTCTCAATTGTTTTTATTTTTTTTTATATTTTCCAATTTCTCCCCCTAAAATTCAAACAAACACTATTTTTTGAATTTTCAAATCCCCCCCCCCCCCCCTAAAAATATGAACGAAAGAAAATGAAAAACAAAATGAAAATAATGGATCAACATTTGACACATTTTTGAAAATGATAGTTTTGAAAATCAGTTGGTTTCAAAGATAGAAATAATGCATTTTAACTTAAATCAACAACAAGTATTCCACTGTCAGCAATCTTTTAATCACTAACAGGTCTTCTTGAAATACCTGCACACACTGGAAAATAATAAGTTTGTAAAAACCCGACCCTCATCCACATTGGTGATAGGTCGTCTAGTGTGTTCAACAAAATCGATGTTAGTTGTGGAGACAACTTTTGGTCTCAATTCCTGTTTTGGTTTTAAACTTTCTGGTGAACCATTGTCAACTTATGAATGACAATCAGAACTACTACCCAACTTTTCAAGATTAAATTTCTTTTTACAGAAAAAGTTAGTGTTGGGTGTTGGTTCACCAAAAATTATTGCCATCAGGATCAACATATATTGTATGTTTGGCATTTGATGATGAATATTTAGTTGTCGTAGGACAATTATTTGCATAATGACCCTTCTGACGAAAAACATAACAAAGTCGACTACCAGTTGAATTGATTGAAATTGGTTTTCCAAACTGACCAGTCAAACATTCATCAAAAACTTTTGAAAAGACAGGTTTAGATTACTTTGGTTTCTGAAATTTTGAAAAACATTTTGGAGAATCATAAAAACCAAAATAATCTCCATAACCAAAGAATTTATCTTGATGATAAAACCTGTTCGATTTAGCAGAATAAAATGAATCTGAATGGTTACCGCTTAGTGGTGTAGCATCAGATATGCAAGAAAACTCTTCAGAAGAAATCTTTTCATCTACAGATGGTAAAGATACTTTCTTCTTCCAAAACTGAGGCTTTCTATTTCTTTTTCTGCTTAGCTTTGAATTCCTTCTTGTTGGAATCTATAATTGGAACATCTTTTCCTTCATATCCCAAACCACCATTCTTCTGCTTAGGATGTTCTTTCACAGAATGACCTTTTGATGCTAGACGAGAAAATTCATCTTTGATAGCTTTAACACCGACTTCTTGATTTAGTAAAGATTCGTCAATCACAATATCAGAAAAATCAGGAACTTTCATATGACATGGATTTCCTTCAAAAATCTTTTATTTATCAAGAAATACAGCCTTGGAATTAAACTTCAATCCTTTGAAATAATCAATCTCCTTTTTATATTTCTTAGGTTTTGACTTCTTTGTTGTTCCAGACTTAACACCATCTCCTTCAGGATAATCTTGCAATTTCTTGGTTGAATTATCATTAGATGATGTTTTCAGATCAACCACTTGAGAAGGAACTTCATGATTATCAACTTCTTTGCTTGGTTTGCCATCTTGTTCCTGATGATACAGATAACTCTGAAACACACTTGATGTATTGCAATTCTAAAGTTTTCTTTGCAAGTCAAGCATTTCAATTTTTATCTCAGAAATCTTTGTATTAGCTTCCAGGAAGTCCCTCTGAGAAGCAATAAATTTCTCAGATAACTCGTTATACTTAAGCTTTTGACTTTACATTCTATCACATCCAGTAAGAACTTCTGTAGTAACCTTCTTTACATGTTTCTTATAAGAGGCAAAATCTTGTTTCAAAATGTCATTTTGACTTTGAACCTCATAATTTTTATCACGCAACTTTGTGAGTTCCTCCTGAAGTTGAATTATTCTATCAACAGCTTCGACAACCATTTTATTAACTTTTTCATATTTCTGTTGAAGAGGATAACATTTCGCAAATAACACATCAAAATCTTCAACAACTTCCTTTTCATTAGCTTTAGCTTTATTGCATTCTTCAATTAACACTTTTATTCTTTCTTTCAACTAATCTTCCATAATTTTAACAAAGTCAATACACGTTGTACAAGAGGAAGATGCACTCTATTGAATTTTTGCTTTGTAATCATCATGCATTTTATTTTTCCATTCCTCCAATTCTTTTCTTATAATATTATTTTCTTTAGATAAGTTCGCTTCTTTCTTCTCTAACTCTTCATTTTTACCTTTAAACTTCACCTCTTGATCAACTGTTTTCTAAGAAATTGTAGACATATGGTCCTCACACTGTCTCTTTACAAAATCCCATATCTGTTTTGCTTTTCCATAATTTCTTACTTGACTTATAAAAGATATAGGCAAAGCTAACATAAGAAGTGCAATAGCTTTTTCATGTTGATCATATGATTCCCTTTCTTTAGGTGAAAAATCCCATCTCATCTTAAAATTACCACCAAAAGTTGGATAATGATTATCATTTGAAATCTGTAACCACAACCGTTTATCCAAATCAACAATGTATGCTCTAAAATTTGTTGCCCAACCATGATAATCTCCAAGATTTATCAACTTTGGCACACTCTGACTATGACTTCCAAAAAATGCATTAATTGCATACATTTTGAAAATCGTGATATTGTATATCAAAACTTCAAACTCGAAAACGAAGGTCTTAAAGACGGATTTTAGGGGTCAAACCGAAGGGTACTAGCTGTTAGGCTAGTAAAAGTGTAGATCTCGTCGAGAAGAACGTTTTGGCTGGTATTAACTCTCGTAACTCTTAACGGTTTTCAAGTTACGCCAGTTTTAGTGAATAGCACTTTTCTGCCAGCGTACCAAAAACAATATCAGCGGACCAAAATTTTGACTTTCGTACTAGTCTTTTACAATGGACCACCAGCGGACCAAACACTCCAACGTACCAAACAACGGACTAGAAAGATCAACGTACCAGACCAAGCTGCGTAACAACTTGGTACGGTTTAACCGCTAGCATACTAGGTAGTAACCGTCGCGTACCAGACTTGAAGATTGCCTTCCGTACCACTTATCAGCGTACCACCAAGCTGATGAAGATAGGCATGCGTACCAAAATGTTCTTCGAGCATACCAAAAAACACATTCAGCGTACCAACGACGTACCAACATAATCTTGACTGATATTTGAGAATTTGGACGTATTGGACTGTAATTAGCAGAAGTATGCTTCAAAAACACTCTAGGAAGGTTTTGAAATCAGTTTTGACACTAGAAACAGTTGGAATTGAGAAAAATTGAGGAAAAACCAACGAAACCCACTTTCCATCTGCTCAAGATTATCTAGATCTATTTGATCAAAATCTTCTTTAATCAGATTAGGTGTTGGCAGACCACCATTTAGCAACCCATAGTACGAAGATAATAAAGCTAAAATCAATGCCAAATGTTCATCAGTTGTTTTTGCAGAAAATGAGGATTGACTTGAATGATTTGGAATAGTGAAGTTACACCCTCTTGATGAATTTTCAGAATTTCCTGAACCATGACTAGCAACAAATGATGTTGGAGCTGGATTTGATGATTCAAAACCAAATGATTTAGATCTGGCATTCAGACTTGCAGAATTCTGACCATGATACAATTCAGGATTTTGCAATTGTGTAGTTGATTTGTTTGAAGTCATCATTTTCATCTCTCTAGCATGAAGCTTTCTAGTTAGATCATGAAATGACAATGTCGAGTACTCTTTATCATAAGTAAGCAATAAAACATAATTCTCCAACTTTTCTGGTAATGCTTCTAGAAATTTCTCATTCAATTCCTCTTCAGTCTTCTCTATTTTAACCACTTTCATCTCACTTATCAGATGTGAAAATCTGGATACAAGAGCAGGAATATTTTCTTTATCATAGTGTTGAAAATTTTCAAATTCTTTGTTCAACACTTTCCGTCTACTCTTTTTGTTTTGACCATTGCCTTCGCATCTTGTAGATAATGCATCCCACAACTGTTTACTTTTCTTGCAAGTGCTGAATTGATGCAGTAATTCGGTGGGTAATGCCATATTAAGATAACCAAAAGCTTTTTGTTCAAGTTCATAAAGTTTTCTCTCAGTATTTTCAAACATATGAACTTATTTGAAATCACCTTGATCAGTTGGATATGCGTAAAACCTTTTAATTTGAATCCACAAATCGATATCATCTGTGCTGATATATGCGGAAAATCGTTGCTTCCAATTTTGATAATCTTCCAACTTCACCAACTTGGGAACTTTCTGGCTTGTCCTAGTTTCGTTATCAAAGTTAAGAATAGCTTGCATCGTGCTTTGCATAGCCACAAAATCTTGGAAATTCGACATCTTTTCCGAAATATGATGCTTCAAAAACTTTAAACTCAAAAACGAAGGTCTTAAAAGTGGATTTTGGGGGTCAAACCGAAGGCGGCTGTTAGGCAAGTAAAAGTATAGATCTCGTTGAGACGGTCATTTTGGCTGGTATGAGCTCGCGTAACTCTTAACGGAACTCAAGTTACGTCAGTTTTAGTGAACACCACTTTTCTACCAGCGTACCAAAAAAACCTTCTCAGCGTACCAAATTGTTGACCAACGTACCAAAACTTTGACCAATGTACCAAAAACTATCAGCGGACCACCGACGTACTAGACCTTCAACGTACGAAGGACCGGACAAGAATAATCAGCGTACCAGACCAAGCAGCGTACCAACTTGATACGGTGTAACTGCTAGCATACCAAGAAATAACCGTCGCGTACCAATGATGAAGATTGCCGTGTGTACAACTAGCGTACCAGTAAACGTACCAAAACTTCGATAAAGATTGTTCTACGTACCAACCGGCGTACCAAGATATGCATCTAGCGTACCACGTCATTCTCGAATGATTTTTGAAAAATTGACCGTTTTGGGCTGAAAATACGTGAGCATCGGATCATCTACTCGATCTTATGAAAAAAGTAATTTACCGATTGTTTTATTGATCAAATGAACAATTACAATCAGTATCACAGAGAAACAGAGACTCAGAGAACACCGTAGAAAACACACACTTAACACTTGATCTCACACCTTCAGTTCGTGAATACAAAACACAAATCAATTATATATAGCGACTAGCCGAACCTGTAGTTCGTCTGATCTGAACCTTAGGTTCGGACCAGGTTCGGTTGGCAGCTATCCTTTGTATTGATCTTCATATT
>JBCNJP010000009.1:37307108-37348777 GCA_039602395.1 Deinandra increscens subsp. villosa
ACTTGCTGGAACTGATGTGCTACTTCCTCCAGAGTTGTAAGTGTATTCAGCATGATGTGAGCCCATTCCAGTTCCTGAATTAGAACCATGTCCAGGTAGGCCTCCAGCTACAAATGCCGTAGCCGGTGCAGAACTTGTTATTTTTGCCGACTTTCCTGAAATAGTTGCTGCATTTGATCCGTAGTAGACATCCCGATTCTGAACCGCTGCTGGAGTAGTATTCACATTCTTCATTTCTAGATCTCAAGCTTGTAACTTTCCCAACAGTTTTACAAACATTAACGCAGAATAATCCTTGTCATTCATGATTAGCATAACATAAGACTCCCATTTAGATGGTAGACCTTCTAGCAATTTCTCCTTTAGCTCTTCATCATCTTTCTTGATTTGGACATTGTCCATTTCAGACAGCAGGTGACAATATCTTGAGATTAATTCTGGAACACCTTCACCGTCAAAACACTTGAAGTTGTCAAATTCCTTGTTTAACACTTTCTTCTTGCTTTTCTTATACTGTTCATTACCTTCACATCTTTCCTTCAGAGTTGACCATAATTCATGATAATGTTCACAGGTTTTAAATTGGTGAAGTAACTCTTTAGGTAAAGCTTGAGTGATTAAACCATAAGCTTTCTGTTCTCGAACAAAATCAGCCTTTTGTGTAAGATCCATATTCCTTTGCATAATAGGAACATTGTTCAACCCAACAGGATATACATATGGAGCATCCATAGCAATCCATAGGTCTGGATCCATTGTACCGATATACGCTTCAAATCTCTTTTTCCAATTAGGATAGTCCTCAAACTTAAGAAGTTTGGGAACTTTCTGTGTTGTCCCAATTTCATTATCGTAATTCAGTAGTGTTTGCATCTGCGATTGAATAGCAGCAAACGCGGAATAATCCGACATGTTTGGAAAAATTCAAGATTCAAGATTCTGTCCACCGAACTAGGTCCGAACTTATAATGAACTCCGAACTTGCTCCGAACTTAAAACAAGCTCCGAACTCTCTCCGAACCTCCACCGATCTGGAAAACAAACTCCGAACTTCCTACGAACTTAGCACCGAACACAATAACTCCGAACTCTCTCCGAACCTGGTCCGAACTATCTCCGAGACAAAATTTCTCACCGAACTCTCTCTGATAGATCACCGAACTCTCACCGAATCGAAAGTGTGACCGAACTCTCACCGAATTCGACACTCGGAGCGGTTTCACCAAACTTCAAGTTCGGCCGACGTAAAAAACTCAAAAAATTTCAGATCTCACTGGAATATCCTCACAAATGGACTCAAAACACTCAGATGACTAAAGACGAACAGAATCAAGGAAGCTTGACACAAAACATGATGATATTCACGTAAATTTTCAGAGAGCAACTTGAAAAATGAACTTCGATATACGAAATGCAACAAATCGAGCCAAACAGCACCAGATAGCTCTGATACCACTTGAAAGTGCGTGAGCGTTGGATCGGTTTGGACGATTACAAACGTATACGTGAGAATATAGTGTGAGAAAATAATACACGCAAGGTAAATAACTCAATCTCTTATTAATATTGGATTACAAGAGACTCAGAGTAACACACATAAACTCTCAGACAAAGGTTCGCTCAGTTCACTCTTCAAAACTTAACAATTACAAAAACACAAACATATATATATAGCCTACGGGTGTCCGAACTCCCTGGCTTGTCCGAACCTCAGGTTCGGCCAAGGCTCGGCAAGGGTTCGGCCAGAGTTCGGCCACCAGACCAAAATCCTAAATCTTCATGTCTTCGTTTGATCCAGCTCATTGCCATATCGTGTATCAATAGGAAGCTCTACCCGAAAACTAGGAGAATTTTGTGATGATGTTGTCTAATGAGCCAAACTACTCAAGTTAGACATTCAATCAGCTGATAAGCAAATTACAAGCTCGGGAAATGGAATTACTTGTGAAAAAGTCAGCAACTCCATCTGTTCAAAATCCTGAAATATATTTTGGGGAGAATTCTGCTACTGTTCATGCTAAAACAAAGTCACATTCTATTTCAAGCAGTAATCCACCAGTAACAGCTTTTCTTGCTAGAAAGTCTGAAAACACTGGTTATTCTTCGGGTTGCAGCTTTACTATTCCTGATAGATCATCAAGCAAATCTACTTCTAATCAAGCAACTGAAGATCTAGCTACTTTGTTATGTGCGTTCATATCATCTTCGTCTGGATCCATATTTAGTCAAATTGGTAATTCTGGTTTGGTTCCAGAGGATCTAAAACAGATGTATGATGATCAGCTAAATAAATTGGATTTAGATTGGCAGTTGGCTATAACTGTTGAAAAAGGAAGAAGATTTTTGAGAAAACATGGCAAGAATTCTGTTATGGGAGGAGCCATACTGGGTTTAGATAAGTCCAAACTGAAATGTTACAAATGTTCTAAATTAGGACATTTTGCTCGAGAATGCAAGCAATATGCTTCTAAACCAAGTAATTCGGATAATCATGATCACAATAAAGAGGCAAAGGCTCTAGTGACTGAGGGAGGTTATGATTGGGATGCAGATTTCCGGATGAATCAGCATTTTTAGTTCGCTCTTCAGAAAATTATGGATTAATGGCTAATATTGAGGTTGAATCGAGTGGAGTTGAATCTAAGTCCAATACATCTGAAACAAGTGATTCTGACGTTAGTGGATATGAGTTAACTTGTGAATTTTGTGCTAAAAAGACGAAAAGATTCGAGAATTGATTTCTGAAAAGGAAAGGTTGGTTGTTGAATATGAGAAGAAAGAGGAAGAGATGGAAGATTACAAAAGAAAGTGTGAAACTTCTAATGAAATTTTCAGAGCTAATGTCATGTTGGAAAAAGAAAAGAAGGTGTTGATAGAAGAGGTTTTAGAGCTAAAAGCACGATTGGAAGAGATGGTTAGTGTCAATAACGAACAGATCATGAAGTTACAACATGAAAATGTTGAGTTAGTTACAAAGGTTGAAAAGTTGGAATTCGAAGCAAAGGATGCTGTTGGAGATTTTGATGCATTATATAAGAAATCAAAAGCACGAGTGGAATCACTTCTAGTTACTAATTTTGAACTTCAGAAAGCTTATGATGAAATTATGGTTTCGAATAATGATTATCAAGTCCTCCAGTCAAAATTACAAGACAAAGTCACTGATTTGACAAAAGAAAATAGATTGTTGACGAGAAATGTAGAGATTTATCAAGGAAAGGTGGAAAAGGTCACACAAGAGATGTTTGATGCTCATGATAAAGTGAGAAGAGAAAAGTCTTTGTCTAACAGAGTTTCAGAACGACTGATACACTACTAGAAAAAGGCCCTTCCTTGACGCGCAAACAATGACACTCAGTAATTTATGACGCGCAAAAACAAGCGTCATTAAAAAACTGTCGTATTTTACAAAATTCTATGGGTAGATGACGCGCATTTTTGCGCGTCATAAAAATTGTGTCATTTGAAAAAAAAACACGGAGGACAAAAAGATGGCGCGCGTCAAGTGTAAAAAATAATGTGTCGTTTTTTATTTTTTTTCCCGCCCAAAAAAAGTCCCGATATAATTGACGTGCCCGCTCTCCACTTAGGGTTTTTTCTAGTTTTCCCCCAAAATTAATCCCGCTCACAACTCCTTGCCGGCGAATCGCTCCTTTGCCCTAATTCGTCCCGCTGACCGGCGACCGCCGACCTTGCTCCTTTGTCGGCGACCTAGATCTGGCAATCGTGCTCCGTTAATTCCATCTTTTTCCGGCGACCTAGCTCGGTCGGTTCCCTCGTTCACTCGCAATTTCTGGACATGATGGTGACAATATATTAGGGCTCAATTTTCTTTTCTCTGTACGCATCCTCTGCCGTCGTTCAATTTGAGGTATGGGTTCGGTTCTCAGCTTCACTCGTTCTTCTTCTTTCCCTCCTAATTTCACTCTACAACCACAAATTCCATGGTAAGTTTACATCTTCAATTCATATCATCAACAATTGTTTCTCGCAGATGACTCATCGTGGTTTTCATCAACATCTTCTTCTTCTTCAGAAACCGCTACTGATTTGCTGGTGACGAATGGGACCATATACACCAGCGATTCCTCTCTTCCTTTTGCTATTCATGATGGGAGAATTCTTCGCATTGGTAACCATTCGTTTGTTCAGGTATTATTACATATTCTTCTTCTTCATAACACAAAGTCAAGTTTGAATGATCAAATAGTTTCTTTTAGGGTTGTGAGGCAGGCTAGGGTTATTCTTTATAGTTGAGCTCATTGATCATCTTGATTCCAAAATAGTAGCTTAATTAAAAAGATTAAGAAAATGGTGATTGAAGTCCATGTTTATTAGCCATCAATAACTCATGGGGATATGTATCAGAAGATCTCACTTATATGTGTATGCAGGATGTTTCTGGATATGGAACGAAAGAGTTAAATCTCAAGGGCAAGATTGTGGTTCCTGGTTTTATTGATTCTCATGTCCACTTGCTCAAATTCGAACCAGTTCCTCACCAATTCACTTTGTAATCTTTCAATCCATCTCATCTAAATCTGTTCATTTGTTCATGTACGCGTTTTAATACCTTTAATCTTTTATAACTTGCGAAAATTAAATGTTTGAAATCAGCTATCGTGCTAACCGATCTGTGAAGATTTTTTAAATTGAGATATCTAATTCTGTTTTTTAAGTTGTTAAATAATTCGTTTGTGTTTAATTCTATTGTTTTGTGTCCTGGATCTCGGAATATGAATGTATGTATGCGTTTGATATGTTGTTACAGTCGATCAGTTAGCTGCATGTTTTAAAAGTGACTGTGATATTGAATATTCAGAATCATATAATTAGGCTCTAGAAAATGGTGTTTATATGTGGTTTGAACTTCCAATAATCAGATGTGTAAGTGTTTAGCAAATTCTCACCATTTAAACTTAAAAACTGAGTGTATAAAATGACCAAAATAACATTCGAGGGAGAAAAGTAAAAAGACCTTAGGTGAAATAATGGTAAGTATCTCAAATTAGGTTTAAAAGAATGGATAAATTAGAAATTGTATTAAACCCTTAGATAATCAGTTTCATTGCACTGGTATGAGGTATCAAACTGATTATAAAAGTTATTTAGATGCTTAGTCTTAGGTCAATAATATGTTAAATTGACTTTGGTAATCTAAAAACAGATATCTGTTATGAATCATATAATGTTTTGAAATTTTGGTCATCCCTGATGGTATCTAAGAACAAATATTTGGTAATGTCTTAAAATATGTATTATTCAATTTACCTTCTTGAACTTCAACTAAATTACACGCCCAATATGATTTTGAAGCATGCTAACTAGTCCAGATTTTTAGCAATTAAACGGTCATATGTGGCAATGGCTGTAATTTTTTGTGAAGGTCAGAAACTACATGTTCATGCCACTTTTGATACCTAATTAAATAGGTTAGTACGTAATGGTTTATACACACATGTTGCACATTATTAATGAAAAGAATCTCCTGCTTTTCAACATTTCCTATCATTGATTGCAGAATTATTGTTGAATTTGCAATCCCCTGTGAGAAACCGGGTTCACGGGTGTTTCAAGGATTCACAGTGGGTTTTCATCTCCGGTCATGGAAAATTGTAAGATATTATATAATTCTCCTTTTTTTTTAATCTTTATATGCCTGATTGTTTGTTGATGTTGTTTAGTGACTTTAGTCCTAAATTCTTATATGCCTAATTGCAACAGATCATATTTGATTGGTCAATGGTCATATATTAAAATTCTTTGACTTTATATTTCTTGCAACAAGCTGCATGCTATCTGCTGATGGGTGTCAACTTCTGGAATCATCAACAACAGCTTGGCCAATGGAAATCTTCAAGATGCAGGTAGCTATGGAGCGAAGGTACCAAAGTTCTAAAAATAAACCTACCTCGGTTATTAGGTACCCGCCTTCTGATTGGCTACTCACTGTAATTTTGTATCACACTGGGGACTTCAATCAGGTCTTTATTTCATATTGCCCTCGAATATCTCCCATAGAGCTCTCAAGTGCAACCAAAAGTTACTTGGCCCTGACCATATCCAGGTTCTTTTACTTCTTCGGTATATAACTGCTGCCTCACTATATATCTATGCAGTCTTGAGTTTGTTTTTTTTTTCTCGTTTACTCGCTTTTTAACTGCTGGATTTAAAAATACCTATATGTAGTCCTGAGTTTGGCTGTAAAAAGTGAAGCTGATTACACTAAAGAGCTACAAAGAGAGCAAGAAGAAATTGACACCATACCTGATACAGGTTAATTCTTACTTTCATTCATAAATAAGATGCATACTCGGTAAGAGCACTTTGATAAATGGGCATCTGATTCAGTGTACAAACAGTTTGTGTTTTCATATGACGTCAATATGATATACGTGAAAGAAAATTGTGTTAACCCATAAATGGGTGCTTCTTTTTTAAGCCATTGTATGTCAGAACTATAATCATGTGTTGTATCTTAAAATGAAGGTGTCCTACTAATTTTGAACTTTTGATTTTTTAGACATCGTAGATTCATCTGTTAAAGAGCAGTACTTGTCTATTACACTGTCATTTTTTTTCAAGTTTCAACCATGTAGTAGTGCAATGTAAATGGCCTTGATAATGCAAGTTTTTCCCTTCCTGCTTCTGCTGTTTTTCCTTTCCTGCTTTTGACCATCCTTTTTCCTTTTTGTAGATGGGCTTGATAATGCAAGTATGGAGATGGAAGAAGCTAAGGTTACATGTAGTTAGTGCAATGTAAACTAATGTTACATTTGTAATGTTTCCTCTATATATGAAATTTATTATTTTGCTACAAGTGTATTGTATTTTGATTAGGAGGTTGATTGTCATTAATGTGGAAATTAGTGAATCTACAAAAATATTTTTTTTTATTTTTTTTTTAAATTCATGACGCGCATTTATGCGTGTCATAAGCATATTTATGACGGGGGCTTTCTTGACACGCTTTTTATGACACGCTTTGCGCGTCATAAAATGCGCGTCATTGTTCGCGCGTCAAGAAGCAGATGACGCGCATTTTGCGCGTCAAGAGGATTCTTGACCCTACCTTCCTTGACGCTTTTTTGCGCGTCATCTGGGCCCTTTCTTGACGCCCAAAAAGCGTCAAGAAAGGCCATTTTTGTAGTAGTGATAGAATCAGAAAAGGCTTTGGGTGAAGCTCAGAAACGGATATTAGATCTAAACGTTCAAGTTTTGGATTTGAATCGTCAACTAAATAGTTTGAAGAATTCACATTCGTTCAGAAGTTATTTGTGCAATGATGAGAATTTCAAAAGAGTGTTTGGTGGTGAAGAATTCAATCAGTTACCACCTCCATTGGTTTAAACTGATCCTCTGGCTGATGTCACATCTTCTAAAGTAACTGGTGATTATTCTGAGTTTGCTACTACGAAGTCTAACTTGAAAATATCAAAGAAGTCAAAGGAGAAAGTGGAAAACGAGGAGAGTTTGGTTGATAAATTCACAACAAAGTTTGTTTCTGGTGGATTGATTTCAGAAGAGGGAGTTGGTTCTGTTGGCAAACAAGTGGAAAAGGATGAAAAGCAGGTGCATGAAGAACAAGTTGCTGCTAAGCTGGTGGAAGCTAACAAGTTGAAGGATATTAAAGCGTCATTTAATCAAGCTGCTAAAGCGGGTCCTTTTATTTCTCAGATTGATTTATCAAAACTACCGGGTTACAAACAATCAGGTTTAGGTAGTAAAGGTAAGAAGTGTGCAAAGAATATCCAGAAGATTATGCCTAAGAAAGTTCCAAAGGAAAAGAAAGACACAAGCTTGGAACAAATCTATTATTTGGCTCAAGTGTTCATGTCTACAATGGAAAAGGGATTTGGAGGGAAGGTTCAGAAGAAGGTTTTGTCTGAAAGTTCTTCTCAGGATGCTCAAAAAGTTAAGGATTCTTCGTCATCTGGATCTAATTCCACACCTCGAAGTCCTACTTCTAAATGGGTTCATTCCAATCGTTTTCAGGTTCTTGATAATGATTTTATGATGAATTTGAGTCTGCTGATAGGTATAATGCATTCCAGGACAACTCATATATTCAACGATCTTATCGTTTGTGCTATCAGTGTCGCCGACAGGGACACATGGCAAAGGATTGTCCTGAAATGGCAACAAGATCATTTTCAAAAAAATCTGCCACTGTTATTGATGAATCGGGCAGAATTTTTACTGAGTCAACACCATTCACATTAAAATCTAAAAAGAATTTTTTTTTTAAATTTGATTCCAGTGTTGATGGTTCATCACATGATGATGATTCAGTTAAAAATGAAAAAACTAAAATGCAGTGGCGACCTAAGATGGTCAGCAAGGCTACAAATGATTTTGTGGAAGACACTGGTCGACCAGAAGCTGTGTGCTTTGGGTCCTTTGAAGTCTAATTTTTAAATCCAGTGTGCAGGTTTCTTCAAGAAGGCCTATTGGTGATTGTGAAGTTCATGCTTTAAGATATTGCTGATAGTGGAGTCTCTTGTTTGAACTAAAATTTTGGACGAACAGGATACGAACTCTATCCGAACTGAAGGTTCAGAGTGGTTATTTCAGGCGAACTCCAGGTTCGAACGACGATTATTTGGCAGACTCACGAGCTCTCAGAAAATGGAATTTTCGAACGACAAAGTGATCAAACAACAATGTAGGACTCGAATATGAACATTTTGAAGTGTAAAACACGTAAAAGTGATCGGAATTTCGAGAATGAATGTTTTTTAGAGATGAAAATGAGATGAAAACTCCAAAATACTTTGTTTATCAACACAAAATGACAGATATCGAGCTGAGCAATCACCAGAAAGCTCTGATACCACTTGAAAGGGCGTAAGGCAATCAAAAGCAAGGTAAATAAACTCAACCTTTGATTTCACTCACTTAAGCAAAACGTTAAAAAATTTCTAGCCTATCAACCTATATATAGATACCCGATCATCCAAATTGGGGCTCAGCCGAATGGAAAGTTCGGCTGCCAGTTCGCCCATAGTTCGGATGGAATTTGGCTAGTTAGGGTTTTGCTTGGATTCTTGATTTCTTCAAAGTCTTTGTCTGATCCAGCATCTTGCCATCTGAAGTAAGAGGCAGATAGATCATGTCACACATTAAAAGGGGGGGGGGGGGGGCAGTGTGAGTGGATGGTTCAACGTTGCTTCGGAGTAGAGTCCTAATCCTGATTGAGCTTTCACATGTCTAGTTCTTTCATTAGTGTTATAAAAATGTTGATTGGCTTCCATCATCTTTGAATGAATTGTCTGATGTTTGTCTAAGGTAGATTGGGCAGTGCTAAGGTTAGTTCTAAGTTCTAGAACTTCTTTATTTAACTCTTCTACCTTAGTTTCAGATTTTCTCAAAAGAAACTTGTAATCACTTAGTTGGTTTTCAACATATTTATGTTCCTGTTTGGCAGCTTCATACTTTTCTCTAAAAATCCTAGTGCGATCCTTATATTCTCTAACTTCATGTTCAGTTTTCTCGTGATTCAAACATTCATAAGTAAATTTAGATTCCGAATCTTCAATTCAAAATTGACATGTGGGATTGGAGCATTCCTGAGTCTGAGTGCCCATTTCTACAAAAAATGGCACAAATGGCAAAGCTGTGGATAGTGTTAAAAAAACTTCAGACGCGAAAACAGAGGCCTTAGAAGTGGATTTTGGGGGTCAAAATGGAGGACACTTGTTGTTAGGCGGTGAAAGTGTAGATCTCTTCGTGACAGTCGTTTTAGCTGGTATTAGGCTTTCTAACTCCAAAAGGTTCTCAAGATACATCCGTTTTAGTGAACATTGGTCAAAAGTACACGTTTGCCGCAGAATGGAGGCCGAACCGAAAACTCCAAAACCCGAACTGAGAGCTCTCACCTGAACCGAGAACCCAAAGGCCCGAATCGAGAACTTAATTTCCGGACCAAGAACTCTCAGAAACAAACCGAAAACTCAAATCCGAGCCGAAACACGTTTATCCAGACCGAGAACTCTCAGAAACGAACCAAAAAACTCAAATCCAAGCCGAAAACACCTTTATTCGGACTGAGAACTCTCATAGACGAGCCGAAATCTCACCAATAGGGTCGAAAACTATGAGTTCAGTACGAAAACCTGCAATCTTGAGAAAAAAACGATTCATGACCTACAAAACTCATTAAAACTCATTAAATACTTGAACCAGATATCGTGTGAGCCTCGAAACGCCTGCTTCTTAGCTCTAATACCATTGTAGGATCGAAATCAGTCCAAACACGATATCTAACACCTCTAAACATGGGTAATCCGTTTAGAAATGTGATTCAAGAATAGAGATGATTTAGAAATCGATATAAACACAAGATAAATTAAAACAATTAACCTTGTATTGATGATGCACGCGCTTTTGCTTACAAAACGTCTGGTACACCTCGATTCCTTGGAGAATTTCGAATTCTCCTTCTCCTCTCTCTGTCTCTCGAATCTGCTCTCTCTAGAATGGCCAACTCTAAACTAGAAGGCTTATTTGTGTTTATATAGACCCACACATAAGCTTAGAAATCTATCCAAACCCACTAAATCCAACCAACGTATATTTAATAATAGAAGCCTCTAAATGTTCTTGCCTCTACACTGTCCTTGACCCACAATTGCAGAGAGTGTCGAACTTCTTTGACAATGCTTCTAGTTGAGCAGCCACCATAGTGTCTTGACTAACCTGATGCACCCTTGCCTTGAGTGGAACATTACTTCTGATAGAGGGGTATTGGAAGTCGTTGAGAGGCATTTCTTCAAGTAATGTCTCGTCCTTATCGGCAGTCTTCTCGTCGAGTGCTCCTTCAGCAGTAATGTCCACTAACTAATGGGTTTGTGGGCTGCCCATTGTAGAATGTTTAGATTTTCTGATAAAGCTCCAACCCATGGTTAGGACATTTTCTTACAAGTTCCTTGAAACGCTCCCAAGTTTCAAAGAACGATTCTCCATGGTCCTGCTGATACGCGTAGATCTTCAGTCATAGCTTGGCGGTCTTACCAGGAGGGAAGAATCGGTATGGGAACTTTTCTGCTAGGTCGTTCCAGTTAGTGTTCGAACCTACAGGTTGTCCATCGAACTACGACGTGGATTTTGATCGGAGATAGAATAGGAACAGGCGTAGTTTGGTCGCATCGCCGCTCAGCCTGGGAGCTTGGATGTGACATACACCTCGAGGAAGGCCCTGATATGCGCATTGGGATCTTCGTCCGTCAATCCATCGAGTTCCGACAGAGTTCTTGATCATAGTGATGACCTGAGGTGGAATTGTTGGGTTTCAACAGTGGTATACGAGTGCCCGGTGATGTTAATTTTTTTTACATTTATTCGAAACATTACCGGTCGGGTTTTAGCAAATCAGAGTTAATTTTTTTTACATTTAGTCGAAACATTACCTGCCGGGTTTTAGCAAATCAGAGTTAAAATGGATTAAACTGGTAATCCATTACGCATTGGAATAAACGAGCTTACTAATTAAACTTGTAAACCTTTAGTGTCGTAATTTTGTCAACAGGATCATGATCTCCAAAAACCACACAAATACCTATTCGTGTTAAACCGGTTAACCCAAAATAAATAACGATAACAAGATCGAAATAAAATAATCTAAACTAAAACGGAGTTTAGATATACCTTTCCGGTGTTGAACAAACGTTCAAGACATCGAGTTTCAACAAATGAGGCACTAGGTTTAAACGGAACAAAACAAACCACTTTCGATCTCCAACAATTTCGCGTATCACGATTATTCTCGTGGTCCAGTATCGCGCACCGCTACTGGACTGCGTTTATCACCCATGGTCATTACGCGTCGCGAGAGCACGTCTTGACTGACGTCGCGTCTCACGAGACTATGAGATCAATCATATTCGAGTCTTATTGCAACCGGAGATGGCGTCAGGCTCGCGTCGACAGGCGATGGTCAAGCGACGGCAGTCGAGCGGCGATAGTGGTGGCGGGTGACGATGGCGGCGAGCGTAGGTGACGAGTTACAAGGTGGTGATCAGCAGTTTTGCAGTGGAGATTGGCGGCAAACCAAGCGGCAGATCAAGGCGTATGAGGCGGCGATCTCATGACTGTAAAGTGGTCTACAAGCGTTGACTGATGGAACACCCCGACTAGCGATGACCACCAAGATATGGTGGCTCGAAAAAGGCAACCGGACGCAAAGCAGTGGCAGCGATCGGCGCGGAAACAAAATCGGTGACGGGCGATTTTCCTTTCTTGGCTATTTGAGTCGAGAGGAAGAAAAGAGAAAAGTTTTTCTCTCTCTTTTTCTTTTTCCGTCATCCGTTCTAATCTAATTAGGTGATTAGGGTTTTATCCCTAATCATCTAATATCTATTAGATAATCCCGCCCGTCTCGAATATAAAGCCCATTTTTGTACGCGAGTCCACGAGCCAACGTTAGCAAGGTTTTCACTAACGAATAACTCGACCGTGAATTTAATAAAACCACTTTTATATTAATATTGTTCACCCATTATTATTAAGCCGGTTAATAATAATATTATTGATTATTAATTATTTATAACTCGTTAAATAATATATATAATCAAACATTTCTGTATTTTTACCGGTTAACTATTTAAGCGGGTTTAGAGTTCGTTGCACTCGGTGTAACTCTTACGGGTCGTAACAGGGTCGAGTTCAAGATTTGTCGGGTCTGGACACATAATATCCAACAGTCTCCCACTTGGACTGATCGCGACAAGATCTAAGAAACAGACAGAGGTGCTCTAGCTACACATGACTGTCCCAACCAGTTATGACACTTCAAGTCAATAACCAAGGCATATCTGTTGTGAAACAACTGATATTAGACTTGTGGTATTTCGAAGTTATTAATTCCTTTCCGTACAAGACATCAATTGAACAAGAGATATGGATTCAATTCATTCTCTTTAATGTTCAATCATTTTATTTCTTGTGTCTGTAGTTCGAAGTGATATAATCAAACACATAGTAAGTTTCGGTAAGGCCTTAAACTTAATACTTAGAACTCACGAGAGGGCCCACGATGTCTAGCTGTTGCATTATTAGTGCAAGAGTACAGAATCTCATCTTGAATACATACAACTCCCACTAAGCTTTAGATCCATTCCCAAAAGTAGCCCTAATTACTGGCAGTTACGCGACGGCGTTAGACTACAATCAAAGATCAGTCTTTGGCAAACGGGAGGTAGCATATGTATCTCAGGTCAAAGGACAATATTGAGTATACCATTCAATCAAATTCATCTTATGATTAAATCCATGAAGACAATTTGATATGAGTTACGACACAATGTCATTCCCTAATGAGGTATGTGAATCTAGATAGTCAACCGTTTGAGTCTAGAGTCAGAATAGTCATAGATCAGTTTTGTTCCCACAAATTAGATTGACTACGGAAGGTTTTAGAATATTTCACAAAATATTCATGGATATTTAAAATGTATAAAATTCGAACACATTTTGCAGAATTCGAAATCTGCATCTAACTCTTTAGATCAGATTGAATGATGTGGTACAAACGTTAAAGTTCGACATCCCAACACTAAATTAGAACATCAATGTAGCGTAGAATTCAGGTAATATGTGATATTCTAAACTCATTGATCAATCTTGATCAACAGAACTGTGAATTTTGTGCTATGTTCTTGACATGTGTTTCAGTTTTGCCTGTTGAAGTTGTTTCATAAGTTTTGGTGTTTCTCATGGACAGCAAAAGTACTTAAGTGAATTTGAATGTGTGATAAAACTTGTGCCCTTTGTATGCACATGGATTACTGTGTTATCACAATGGCATGTTAATTGATTATCAACAGAATCAAATTAACCTTCTTCGAATGTACCCTTACATTAATGATTCAAAACTTCACTTAAGGTGGCTAGTTGTTCAGTGAATATACGAGAGTACTCATCATGAACATTTTGTCATCATCAATACAAGTTGAGATGATTTGGTTTCTAGCTTGTGTAATTGTGTAACCCTATATACAGTGACACCCATTGCAACATCCATATGTTGGAAGTTACTCGTTTCATAACTAGTATATACGACTCGTTTCAAGAAATTGAATGTATCTAAGGATGCCATTCCTGAGATGACTTCAATTGTGTGTGGCTCTTGATATTGGAGATAAGTTGAGGCTTCATTACAAGTTTAATCTAGTAAACTTCAATGAACTTTGGATCAACACTTAATTGTTACCTGATAAGGACTAGTGGTGATGCTCCCACTTGCTTTATGTAGACGATGCATTCTTATAATCATCCTTCTTTCAAACCGTTAGGATATTGTTTTGTAAGAGAACTTTCTTAGCAAAATCACTTCGTTTTCAAGAATGAAGTTATTAAGTTTCACAAACACAGTATGAATCTAAATTGAATTTATCCAATTGTCATGTCACATACATGCGATAGCAAGATGAAATCAAACTGCCAGAGTTTGATGGTATCCTTGATACAATCATCTTTGCGTTTGAAAAGAGTTGCATGCTAGAGGCTCCGATGATTATTCTATTAGAATGCCGAGTCTGATTTAGGATTGACAATTCAATCCAATGACCAACCATTAATGGAAGATTATAGGCAAGTAAAATTGACGTCGAGTTCCATTTGGAATTATCAGTCATTTAGAATGCTAACATGTTTTTACTATAGTAACAACCGTTTGTTGTGAAAAGATGTTTGTCTAACGAGTATTGCTTAATTACAAGAGTCACAGTGCACAATCTGGTAATTCTTATAGAAACTAAGTTTCTTTGATTAGGAATTTAGATGTCCATGCATCTTTGAAAGTGGACATGCATTACTCAACCTTGGTCTCCCGCAAGACTTCATTTGGAACCAATTTGAGTCGCAAGTGATCAGTTAAGAGGTGGTTTTTGGGTATGAGATGTAAATGGAAATAATCGGTATGTCATCAGATGTGTTTGTTAGTTTCAAACTTGAAACTTTAATCCTTAGGATGCCAGCAACAACAGGTGCTAAACAGGATTTTAACATATATAAGTATAAGCTAGTTGTAGTCTTCGACTTTCAAGGTGTTTGTACGTATATATCTATTCATGACCATCATGGTCATATGCACAGGACTTAGTACATTCATATAACATAATCATCCAGGTAATTGCGTTGCATAAGTAGAGCTGGTGACTTTAACTTTTGTAAACAAGTGTTTGAACTTAGCAAAGGTCCTATTGTTTGAATTGACGAAATCAAGCAAGTGATTTCATAAAAGCTCAAATTTGATTTAATGAATTCTCGAGCTACGCGATTCCAAATCATAAGGTTCTATGAATCATGGTAGGTTATTATTCCTATCGTAACAAATATGATGAGAATAAAAGACATCATGGCCTTTATGGGATTTGAGTGAATTAACGTTCTTCTATTCTACCAACCAAGTGAAAAGATATATTTGAATAAAAGACATCATGGCATCATGGCATAATGCTAGTCTTGTGTTCATTAAAATAGGGATTACCAGGTACAGTGTCATGTTATATATATTTGAATCTAATCTACCAACCAAGTGAAAACATTTTCAAGTGTAGATAAGACCATGCATATCAATCAAGTTTAAACCAGAAACTTAGTGCATGTCAAGATTCAAACCAAAAGCAAAATCGTATCCATCCTGGACCCCGCCAGGGAAAAACAAAACAAGTAGGTTGTTAAAGGATACTACCAAGAATTCATAGTACGACATTAACTTTATTCAAATTTTCCATACATGCAAAGCTGTCATGTCATCTTGGTTCTTTTGCTTTCAACGACTTCATGTTCGTACAAAATGTAAAGTATGTCAAGCATATATTTTGAAGGATCAAATGAAGTGGTCTATAAGATGAGGTTATAGATATATACATTCGGAAGAGCCTACATCGGCCTTCTTCCCTTTCACCTTGGCAAGATAATCAGGGCAATTTTGTCTACAGTGCCCCCATCTTGTTGCATTGAAGCACTGGCGCTCATCTTGCGGCGTTTCCTTCCAAGCCCTTGACTTGCCCTTTCCGGTGCCACTAGAACCTCTAGCAGCAACGCCCTTGCCTTTCTTTCTTTTCCCAGGTTTCCTCTTAGCCTCAAGTTTCTTGACACCTCTTGATCGGATGGCGAGCACATCATTCGACTTGCCTTTGTTCTTGTTGCTGAGAAAGTCAATCTCAGCAGTTTTCAGCATACCGTGAAGCTCAGTCACTGTCTTAACCAGGCAGTTCATATTGAAATTGATTCGGAAGGGAGTGAATGCGCTGGAAAGAGAGTGACGGATCAAGTTCGTCACCATTTCCTAATGAATGACGTAATCTAGCTTTGCAAGTCGGTCGATGTAGCTTTTCATCTTACGGACATGGGCGCTAACAGGACTACCTTTAGCCATTTGACAGGTGATGAGCCTGAGGACGGTTTTGTAGCGTTCCTGTCGGGCCTGGGTTTCAAACATTCCCTTAAGTTCCCCGATCATCTGAAAAGTTGTCCTGTCAACCATGCTCTTTTGAATATCAGTAGACATGGTGGCCAAGATGAGGCACATCACTGAATCAACATCCTTCTTCAGTGCATCGTTTGCAGCACAAGCAACCGCAGAGTTATTTGCCGGTGCATCGGACACCTCTTATTCCAACACATGTTGTTTGTTGGCGATCCGAAGGACAATTTTCATATTACGATACCAGTCGAGGAAATTGGTTTCATCAAGCATCTCTTTCTCAAGGAGAGACTTGAGTTGGAAAACCTCATTGTTTGCGACAGGTGTAGCTATCTAAAACAATAGGCAATTTGTTTTAGTGTTTCGATGTAGTATTCGTATTCAAAAACGACAAGCATAATCTTGAATAGGAATGTGGGAACCCAATTAGTAGTTCACCCACAAAGGCAGCGCTAAGTGCAATCACCGGTCAACTAAGTAATCGGATGGACAACAATTGTCTCTTGTGAAAGTTGGTCACAACTCCATTTTATGAGGCTTTCGCAAATTAATTCGCGAAATACGTTTATCCTCATCCATGCTAATTTTGTCTACGAATGACCAGATGTACGGTGTTGAAATACTCCAATACACAAGGTATTCGTAAAGAAAATGATAGATGTCCTCAGTGGTCAGTGTACACGTACGGTGTTGAAATACTCCAATATGTGCACCTTGGAAGATACCCTGAACACCAAGTGCGATGTTGAAATACTCCAACACTGATCCGGTAAATATGTTCCAAGTTAGACTTGACTAGGATGGCACAATCTACCCATTTTGCAGCTTACCAGATAGGATTGTTTAATCAGTGTTTTAATTAATTAAACGTTTGACTAAGTACATACTAGAACCCTATCTCACTCGGGACAGTTAATTTAATAACCTCCTTATTAGAGACTATGCTTCACGAGGCATTAACCAATTATTTAAAAGTTTGATATTCAAGATCGAAAAATTCGAGATCACAGTCAAATAAAATTGGTTATGAAATTTCGAGTCTTAATAATTTTTAGGACTCAAATCAATTGATTGTAAAACAGTTTTAACCGTTTAAAACTTAGTTTGGAGTTTTAGTTAGCGCGTTAAACGAGTTAATACAAGAAACCAAAACGCATATGCAAACAGACACATATTCGGCTTAAGAGGTTTCGACATTGTCAGAACCTAATGACAATGTCGAAGAAGGTCTGGGACAAATGGACAAAATCAACCACAAGGATGAATCTTGAAGAATCATCCGGTCGACTCTAACGCTTCCACTGGCTTCATAAGCTCTCCTTGGTTGATTGGAATTCGTCGGTCTTCCAGTCGTGGATACTTGCCATACTAGGAAGTGTCCTTAGACAAGAACACTCGCCACGATGGGGTAGTCGCAATCAATGGTCGTCACGTTCGACATGGGCGAAGGCAAGCATTCAAAAGAAAATAGAATAATAACCTAATCTATTTTAGATACAACTTTGAACCCAAAAACAAGTGGGCCAATCCAAAACCAAAGCACAAATGAGCCAAAATGGGCCAAACCAAAACACGACAACCAATCATAGCCACAATATGGGTCTAGTCGAATATGTGTGTTAAACAATCAATTAACAAATTCACTAATGTTTGGTTGAATTAAATCGACCAAACATGTAGAAAGGCAATTCGTTTGACATTTGCGACTTTCGGGTTTTAACCCCAGTTTGCGAAATCCACCGGCTTAAAATTTACTAGTTAGGGTTTGCGTGGGGTGATCTAGGCTCTGATACCACTGTTGGGTTTCGACAGAGGTATACGGGTGCCTGGTGACGTTAAAAAAAACTTTTACATTTATTCGAATCATTACCGACCGGGTTCTAGCAAATCAGAGTAAAAACAGATTAAACCGGCAATTCGTTACGCAGCGGAATAAACGAGTTTACTAATTAAACGCTTAAACCATTAGTATCGTAATTGTGTCAATAGGATGACGATCACCAAAAACCACACAAACACCTATTCGCGTTGAACCGGTTAACGCGAAATAAATAACGATAACAAGATCGAAATAAATAACGATAACAAGATCGAAATAAAATAATCTAAACTAAAATGGCGTTTAGATATACCTTTGCAGTGTTAAACAAACGTTCAAGACACCGAGTTTGAACGAACGAGGCGCTAGGTTTAAACGGAACAAAACAGACCACTTTCGATCTCCAATGGTTGTCGCGTATTGTGATGATTCTTGTGGTCCAGTGGTGCTCACCACTACGGGACTGCATTTATGACCCGTGGTCATTACGCATCGCGAGAGTACGTCTCGATTGACGTCGCGTCTCGTGAGACTACGAGATCAATCAGATTCAAGTCTGATTGCAACCGAGATGGCGCACGGCGAAAGGCGTCGGGCTCGCATCGACAGGCGACGGTCAAGCGACGGTAGGCGAGCGGCAGGTTATGGTGGCGGGTGATGACAGCGGAGAGCGGCGGCGACGAGTTACACAGTTTTGATCGGCAGCTTTGCGGCGGCGATTGGTGACAAACCAAGCGGTGGCGATCTCTAGACTGTAAAGTGGTCTACGGGCGTTGACTGACGGAACACCCCGACTAGCGACGACCGCCAAGATATGGTGGCTTGAAGATGGCCACCGGAGCAAAGCGGTGGCGGCGATCGGCGCGAAATCGAAATTGGAGATGGGCGATATATCTTCAGGGGTATTTGCGTCGAGAGGAAGAAAAGAGAAAAGTTTTTCTCTCTCTTTTTTGAAAGAGCATGGGACGGATGAATCATGTTCAACTCATATCAAATGTGTAAACAAAGTAATGAACAAACATGTAAATAAAGTTCAATCTCATTCAATAACCAAGTACAGATTATAAGGAGACTCAGAGCTAAAACACGTTCAATTTCACACACATAAGAAAAATGTTGCAAAAATTACAAACCTATCAACTATATATAATCACCCGACTGTCCGAACCTGGCCATGAGTTGAACTGCAGTTCGCCCAAGGTTCGGACAAGGTTCGCCCAAAATAGGTTTTTCTTTTTTTTCTTTTATTTCTTCCAAGTCTTTGACCAATCCAGCATTTTACCACATTATGTATCAACAAACTCCCCTTTGGCAAATGCTGGACCGTTCTTTATCACTCTTGAACTTCAGCCTCCATCCCAGCCCATGTCTTCTGGTGATTATGCCCGGCATATATATCGAATGCAAAATATACCTGAATCACCCTCTGAAACTATAAAGCTTGATCCATGTAATCTGGACGGAACAAGATATGATTATGATACAACTCATCAATATCAGCCTTCGACAAGTTGATCAGCCACATTGGGTAATAAACCTTCACAACTCTGTTTTCATTCTCCAGCACTATCACAGCTTCACCCGTCTTCTCATGATAATACCACCACTTCAAATTCTGTATGAAATCCAATTCCATTTTCATCAGCGAAATCTTCTTCATCACTTTAGGCTTTTTCTTGAAGATAAGTACTATCAACTTTTTCCCTGTTCTCTTATGTATCTTGGTCGGATGTTCACACCTCTTTGGTCTTTGAGGCTTCAGATATTGAAATCCTTCATTACATTCTTTCTCAACTTGACTCTTGAAGTAGAAACCCCTTCAGTCATTACCATAGTTGCAGAAAGGTTTTCGTGTAAGCTCCCGAACATCCCAGACCGGTAAAGTACTGAAGTCTTTTGTAGATTTGAAATATTGGATACCATGTTGACGTTTTATCCCATAGCACTTCACACTTTCAGCATACATCCAGCTAATAAGTTCTCCTGATGCTTGACCTTTGAATCTTACATGCATTCTTTGCTTCATCGGTTTTGGAGGAGGAACGTAATTTGCATGAAATGTCTTCATGTATTCATTGAACATCCAACGTTGATTCTGTTCCTTTGTCTCCTTAGCAATCAGATCATCAGGTTTATCAACTTCTTTTTGTTTTAACTTCTCTTCAGCCTCAACACCTTTCTCTTTAGGAAATACCTCAAACTTATCACCAGTCTGATTATTATCATTGTTGAAATTGGAGTACATATCTGTATATTCCTCTTAGGTTATATCTTCAACCTCAATCTCCTCTTCCCAAATATCTTCTTCAGACTCTGGTTCAGATGACTCGTTGTATATTTCAGGTGTAGTTTCAGAAGTTCTCTTCATCTACTCGTCGTTCAAATCGAAGACTGCTTGAAGTTGTTCTGGATTAAGTTCACAAACAAACTCACTTTCTTCTAACATTCTTTTGAATTCATCAATACTCTTTGTAGCTTGATTCGACAGAATTGAAGTTATCGGCGTAGCATTCTTAGAATCAGACTCCCCCTGAGATGTAGAAGTCCCAGCACCCGAACCAGTGTTTCCGGTTGGGCCTAAACCTCCACCAACAGTTCCCTCTGGGTCTTCATTATCAGGTTCATCATTCAAATACTCTAGGAAATCATCTTTGCACCCAAAAGCTATAACCAATCTCCCCTTGAGCTTGAAACTTCTCCATCAAGAACTTTATTTGCTCATTTATCTGTGTTAGTAGAGCATTCTGGTTCATAGTGATTGTTTTCAGACGTTGGATCTCCTATGCTTTAGTCGATTCCCTTTTCAATTGCATATAATCTCTTTGCAATGTAGTAATCAACTTTCTTTGAGATTCAGTTCTTGCTCTCATTTCTTCATTTCTTGTTCTCAATTCTATAATCAGTTGACTTTTCTCTTCATCTTTTCGCTTTAACACCTCAATCACCTTCGATTGTTCATCATTCTTAGCTTTTAAGTCGACAATCTATCATTGTTGATGAATTAAATCACAGTTAAGTAAACTGGCTTGAGAAAAAGACACATATCCTTGATCAAGATTGAAATTAACATCTGGTGTTGATGTGGTTGAAGTTGTAGCTGTTGAGAATATAGGAGTTGTAGGTGTTGATCCCATTGGTTGATGTACATATTGAGCACCAGAACTTGCTGAAGGTGATGTGCTAGTTTTTGTAGATCTTGTTGAACTCATAAAATCTTTTAGAAACCCTGACTGACTCAACCCTTGAAGAATATCAACTTGTGCTGATATTGTAGGCTATCAGATAAAGATATATCTGGGCTATCAGATGAAGATGCACCGGAACGGCGTTTCAGTACAAACTTTTGATCCTTATTCTTCTTGCCTCGGCCACCGGCAGCAATCGACTAATTCCTTTTTTATGGAGTCAATGAAGACGTAGAAGTTTTCGGTTGCTTACCCTTGCCATGACTAACATCGACTTCTGGGTTATAATCTTCATCAGATTCAGATGGGGCTATATCATCATACACACAATCCTTGTAGCGATCGTTGCTTTTCTTCAAACTCATTCGGTACGCAAAATGTTCTTCACTACCCTTCTTTACCTTTACATATTTGGAATTTACCTTGATGCTCACAAACGGGTTGTCTGTGTCAAAAACATCTTCATAGTTAGCTCCCAAATTCATAAACTCATCATCATGAGACTCTTCTTCATCTATCAGGGTATTAACAGCTGGTGTTTCAGTCACTGTGACAGTCGCTTGGACTTTGGGAACTGAAACAACAGGTTCAGTGACAGTTGGTTGTGAAACAACAAGTGTTGTAGATTCAGTAATAGCCAGTTCTGAGACTACTGGTTCTTGTACAACTGGTGGTGTTTGTGTCTGTCGTCTTGGTTGTTTAACCTTTGCTTGTTGGTTTCTCTCTACGACCCAACTATAATCAAGTTCATCTGATGAACTTCCTTCTTCATGACGAGGTGCACCCTTAGCTGGTGTAACATAGTTAATATTACTAAGATGACCAATTAATCGCTTCAACTTTGGATAATCGTCGGGCTTCTTTTTCTGATATGTTGCCAAGGTACCAATACTTCCTTCGGTCAGATGTTTCAGCTCCATCTTTTGAGCATCAGTCTTAACCAAAGTAGGATACATATCATTTAAGATCATTTGAGTAAATCTTGGATATAACAATGCCTTCTTATGCCTCTGAGTCAAGTTATCTCTCATGTAATAAAAGATCAACTCAGCTATATTGTATGGACGATTGAGAATCAAGGCATTCATCAGAGAAAGCATCTTTGGACCAATCTCGTCGTGTCAAGAAATTCTATTGCCCAAACACTTGCAGCAACACATGAACCAGATACTTGTATGGTACAGGAAACTCGGCCTTGTAAATCCATTCTCGATTCGGATCATCGGCATACCAAATTCTCTTTAATAAGGCAGCATTATCAGGTGGATCAAACTCTAATGTAAGATGTGTTGTATCATCAGTAAACTTTAACACTCTTCGAATACCAGCTTCAGTAAATTCAACAGTTCGATTTTGAACACTTGCAGATAATTGAATTGTTCTATCAGTTAGACATCTTGCAGTAGTCCAAAATTCATTAATATATCACGATACACATCACACTCATGTGTAATGGCATAGTGAATTCTTGATCGTCTTAGAAAATCGAATATTTCAGATCCTCCAACTTGGCTATTTTCGTTCTCGCAATGCCCAGATGTACACAAACGTTATGTTTATCACCAACTTTTAAATCAACCGCCTTTTCTGAAAACACAAAACATGAAACATTCATTAAATTCAATGTGATTATCAAAAATATTGACCAAATTCATCACCAAATTCATCAGTTATTTATCATTCGCGTAAAAGATCGACTTTTGTGCAAAAATCAATTTTAGGCGAACTGGATCCGAACTGGATATTGCTATCCGAACTTAGTCCGAACTGAGAATTCTTGGCCGAACCTTGTCCGAACTGGACTAGGTTAAACGGAAAACAGTTGACTTGGTCAACGACCGAACCTCAGTTGGTCAACATCCAAACCCCAGGAGAACGGGATCCAAACTCCCGTTCGGCTGATGAACATTAGGTTCGCCTATTTGCGAATCTGAGAGTTTTAATTCCTCTAACTTTCAATCTGGACCGAATTAAACCAAGAAATTCAAACCCTATGTGCGGTTTTCGACAATGAATTCATAGAACTAAGTTTTCAGATCTAAAATTATCTTGAAGATGGTTAATTTTTAGATCTAGACACTGAAGAACACCGACAATGTTTTAAAACCGATTAGATTATTTTTAACTACTCAAAATGACAACAAGACGAAACTCATAACCTACTAGAATCTAGTCACCAATCGCATCAAATAACTATAAATCGAAAATTCAAAATTTTGGCGGAGTTTGGCTATAGTTCGGAGATTTGAAACAGTGAATGAATCCGAACTCTAGTTTGGCTTTTTATAGGCTCTCAGTTCGGCTCATCCGAACCTATGTTCGCCTAACCGAACCCTTCCGAACTTCATCTTCGGATCAATCCAAACTTTGTCCGAACTTGGCTTCGGACCATCCGAACTCTCAGTTCGGCTGTCCGAACTCCAGTTTGGCAACTTTTCAGAATTTTCAAATGCAACCCTGATCGAATTTTAAGACTGTTTGGTTGTTTTTGGCATAAATTTGATACTTTTCATCATCGAATGATCGAAAATAAGATAGAATCAAAATCTTTTTGAATTTCATAACATTTACAAACACACGAAAAATCTTTTTGATTTTTCACAAAATTATGCTAAAACACTCCTAAAATATTTTTGAATTTTTCAATAAGCAATAAACCAAACAAACTTGAAATTCATATAAGTTAAATCTCTTTGCGAGAAAGATCCGGACGCGAGATCATATCAGACATAATGCATCAGACACATTTCAATTTCAGATTTAATCAGCATGCAAGCCAAGCAGGCAGAGAATACAACTTTGCAGTTTGTTTCGGATTAGGCAGATCAATTTTTATAGCTTTCTAATATGTTTAACATATATGATTTAGCAGGCATAGATAGTATGAAAACCCACACAATCTGGAATACTGGCAATATGACTTATTCTATTTTTTTGTATTTTGTGACAGAATTTTGATTTTCCACAGAGATTTACCATTCATGGTGTTTCATGTAAAAATAAAGCAGAACCCTAAACAAACAACAATCAGGTCGGCCTTGTGAGCACGTAGAGAAAGTCTGATTTTTTAGGAAAATAAGAAATAGAAAATAAAGCAGAAATTGTATAACCCAACAACAATCAGGTCGGTGCTCACGCACACGTAGAGAAAGTCCGATGAATTATACGAAACACCAAAGAAAATAAAGCAGAATGTCAAATGAAAACAATCAGGTCGATATTTCGATACGCAGAGAAAGTCCGATCGTTTGACAAATAAAGAAAATCAAACCAGTTTAAATCTTTGCAAAATGAAAACATGCATACACCAGAACATCTCTTTTATTCTGTTTTTATTATTTTCATTTTTATTGCCAAAATCATATAGCATCCTTCATGGTGTAACTGTAACGCCCTATACTTATAATGCGGAAAATACACCTTTAAAAAAAATCGGTCCCAGAAAATTTCGCCAGCTAAAACAACGTTTTGACCAAAAAGGTATAACGATGGTCATCCCAAAACTACATCTGGGTTAGAACACAACCCCTTTTAGAATATGCAATTTAATTAAACATCATCATTAAATTTTAACACATGCTCCTATTGGTGTTCGGTTCTCCCAAAAGCTTCGCCCGATCGTGACCCACTAGCGACCCATTCCTTTCCTGTCACAAATACCAGTAACACATTAGTATTGGTGACAAAAATAATCAACAACCCAAAGTACCCTTCCAAAAATGGGAATAACGACAAAAGATATAATCTCTGGTCCATCGCGTATCGCGAATGATCTCTCGCACCACGCTAGAGATCCAAGCGTATCGCTTGCAGCTTCATCACTTCCAAGCGATACGCTTGGAAGTAAATTTCCAGGGATCCTGACAGAATTAGCCAGTTTATCATACTTAGTTAAAGTTTTGGGCATATTCAGTTTGTGCTGCAAAAATACCCATTCATTCCCATTCTTTTGGCCATACGTGAACTACAATATTAGTCAAACAATTAATCATTTATTTTCATTCATTTCTACGGATTCAACGTATGGTATTCAATATAATGAATTCCCAACCCGTTGACCCATTTCACCATCATACATCATTAAAAAGGCCAATTATTACTCCACCTCTTATTCTCATCTCAAAATAACATTTACCACATTCCATCTTAGCTTACTAAGTATTCATAACATGGATAACATAAAACATAACCAAGTCACACCTTAACCACTACTTGCATATCAACCCTCAACATACTATTGGGTTTACTATTATTCCTTCTTAACATAAACACATATAACACTTGTTGCATTCTTTCACCCGAAGGTGCCACTTAGAGTATAAGAACTCATACATTTCTATAAACACACTTGGATTCATCCACCTTAACCCAACCGGGCTTTCAACATACTATATAAACACATACTTTGATTTATCTCTCTTAACCGAAAACGGGTCATAAAACATTCTTTATTTAATCGCATACTTTGATTTATCTATCTTAACCCAGAACGGGTCATAAAACATTCTTTATTTAATCGCATACTTTGATTTATCTATCTTAACCCAAAACGGGTCATAAAACATTCTTTATTTAATCGCATACTTTGATTTATCTATCTTAACCCAAAATGGGTCATAAAAAGTACTCTTTTTTTTATCATCTTACCCCAAACGAGACTTATTACACATTTTGTGTAACACATATTGGTGTTACACATCTTTACCCAAACGGGTCAAATTATACACTTTATTTAACACAATTTAGTGTTATTCGTCCCTACCCAAACGGTTCATATTGCATACTTTGTTTAACACACATCTGTGTTACTCATTCTTACCCAAACGGGTCATAAAACATACACTATATAAACACGTTTTAGTTTATCCATCTTACCCAAACGGGTCATAAAACATACTTTATAAAACACATTTTGGTTTATCCCTCTTACCCAAACGGGTTATAAAACATACTTTATATAAACACATTTTGGTTTATCCTTCTTACCCAACTTTATATAAACACATTTTGGTTTATTCATCTTACCCAAACGGGTCGTAAAACATTCTTTATATAAGCACATCTTGGTTTATCCATCTTACCCAAACGGGTCATAAAGCATACTTTAAATAAACACATTTTGGTTTATTTATCTTACCCAAACGGGTCGTAAAACATTCTTTATATAAACACATCTTGGCTTATCTATCTTACCCAAACGGGTTCTTAAAACACACTTTATACAAACACATCTTGGTTTACCCATCTTACCCAAACAGGTTCTTAAAACACTCTTTTTATAAACACATCTTGGTTTATCCATCTTACCCAAACGGGTTCTTAAAACACTCTTTATATAAACACATCTTGGTTTATCCATCTTACCCAAACGGGTTCTTAAAACACATTTTGTCTAACACACTTTGGTGTTATTCATCCTTGACCCAAACGGGTCATGGTCATTCTTTAGAAACACACACTTTGATTTATTCATCTTTAACCTTAACGAATTCTTAAAACGTACTTTATGTTAACACATACATACCGATTTATTCACCTTAACCCAAACGGGTCATAAAACGTACTTTATATGCACACTTTGAATCCATCTTACCCCAAATGGGTCTAAAACTTACTTTATATGCATACTTTGAATTATCCATCTTACCCCAAATGGGTCATAAAACATACCTTATTCATTCTACTTATGTTACCGATCACATTATAGGCAATTATAATGCTCCAACAAAATTGATAATCTCACTTGTGGTCAAACTACTTTATAACATACTTTGTAAGATAAGACTATAACAACTTATGTGTTACCTCGAGCCTTCCATTTTGCACTTGTTTAATGACATGAGCTCCCTCCTTGATTACCTATAAATACTTAAGCATTTAGCTTAACCATTTTCAATATGATCATACATGATTCTCAAATACCTCACTAACTATAATTTAGACAAAAATCCATACTTTCAAGTTCACTATTTCTTTGAGGCATTTTCACAAACACTTGGCGTGCTTAAAAATGCTTAATCCTACGCATTGGATTTTAACATACTAATTTACCACATTCTTGCTCACATTCAAAATCCAGTCACTTCCTCTTGACAAATTAGCAATATTCACAACAGCTATAAGCACGAATGAAGCTTAACTTACCAAACCTAACCCCACATATCACATAAATCGTTTTCTACATATGGAGCTTTAACCACTTTAAAATTTTCAACCATGACTAGCAAGTATACTATCATGCATACTTAATCCATACTTTAGTAGCACAAGAAGGCACATATAACCAATTTCTCACATCATTTAGCCATAAATATATGATTTCAATCTTGGCTACACAACTTAGGAAGAACTTACTTGGCTTACATCACGAAATTGAAGAGAAAATCATGTGTAGAACATGTTGCTTGCTCCAAATCGCCATTTTCTTCATGGTTTTCACCAATTCTTGGCCTTGAATCAAAGATTGCTCAAGCCCTAGTCTTCTTCCCCTCTTCCTTACTTGTCTGCGTATTTCTCCATGGAGAAATCTAGACATTTCTTTTTAATCCCATATTTTCATACTGCCCCCCTCTAATATAGACTTTTTGTTAACTTTAGCCACATACTTAGATTTTACACACAACACCCTCATTTTTCCATGACATTTCTATTAGTTACTTATAGGATTAGTAACTAGTTAAAACATTCGTTATTTCACATCGGCTCATCCATTTAAAAAAATACTTCACCCAATAGCCCCACAATTCTTATAATAAATAACGTAAATTCAAAACGGGTTTTGGGATGTTACAGTAACATCACAACTATCAAGCTCGAATTTAAGTTGATATCATACTAGCATATATCAAATTTTCCCTAACACATTCAACTAACCAAGAAAAAACCTATAGCCTTTATTCTTACTCTATTCATGGTTGATAACATATATGCTGATGTAATATCATTTCTTGTTAGGTCGGATCAATTTCTCAATTTTTTATTTTTCAATTTTTTAATTTTGGCATTTTTCAATTTTTTTTATTTTCTGATTTTCTCCCCCAAAATACAAAACTCTTATTTGGATTTTTGAAATAAAGAGAAATACAATGAAAAATCCTCGGAGATGCTTATCATCATGAGGATACCAGATCCCGAGATCTGTGTTACTCTTCAGATAAGCTAGAATTCACTTCACCGCATTTAAATGAGAAATCCTCGGAGATGCTTGGTACCTTGCACACAACAAACAGCAAATATAATGTTAGGTCTGCTAGCTGTTAGATACATTAACGACCCTATCATCGCACGATAAAGAGTGGCATCAATTTCTTCAACATCTTCATCTAGACAGAGACCATGTGACAGCTGAATCGGAGTCCCTGGTACACGAACGCCATCAATCTTAAAACGGTTTAGCACATCATGCACGTATTTCGTCTGATGGATAAAAATACCATTAGAAGACTGATTTACTTGCAATCCTATGAAGAATGACATCCGCCCATGGAACTCATCTCAAACCTTGTTTGCATTAACTACTCAAAATCCTTAGAGAGTTGTTCGTTTGAGCTTCCAAATATGATATCATCAACACAGAGTACACCAACCCACGCTGAAACCCGTTCTCCAGTAGATAAGTGGACAAGGTCTCGTACCAAGCTCGAGGAGCTTGATGTAGACCGTATAAAGCTTTGTCCAGCTTATAAACCTTCTCCGGATAATCAGGATCATAGAATCCCGAAGGTTGTTTGACGTAGACTTCCTCTTTAACTTTTCCGTAGAGATCGAAATGCACTCATTACATCCATTTGGAAGACTTTGAATCAACAATGTGCCGCATATGCCAAGAAAATACGTAGCGCTTCGATTCTGGCAACTGGTATGTACACCTCATTAACGTTGATTCCCTCTTCTTGAGAAAAACCCTAAACAACCAAATGAGCCTTGTTGCGTACAATAACTCCTCGGTCATCCCTTTTACATTTATATACCCATCGGGTACCACATGGCTCTTTGCTTCCTTCAGGAAAATTATCTAAATGCCATACCTCGAGTTTCTGGAATTGTAATAACTCTTCTTGCATCGCTTCTATCCATGAACCATCTTGTAAACCTTCTTTTATGTATGTTGGCTCAATTTGAGATAAAAAGCATGAATGAAAGACTTCATCCTGTATACCAGATTCCTTGATTACTAATAGAGCACTACTCTCAACTTGTCTTCGAGTTCTCACTCTATCATCTAAATCACTAATTATATTTTCTTGTGGGTGATAGGTGATTATCCGGTGTGTCTGATAAGCAGGAACAATGATCATTTCTTGTAAATTAGGATCATGATCTTCCTCCAATACCACATTATCAAATGAATTAGTGTCAGATTGTACAACAGGTTGGACATTATCCACCTCAACCACACCAGTACCACTAATAGTAGCTTCATTTCGTGGTTCGACTTGTTGGACACGAATTTCAACTTGATCAGAAACGGCTTCATGAAATACACGATCATCATCATATGACAGAATATCATCAGCAATTATGGATTCGTTAGTTGTTTCAGTCGCATAATTATCAGTGACACGCACAAACGGAGTAGACGGAGTCTCAATATGCATGACCGGAGCATCATCTTGCAGGTTGATATACACATGAGTATGATGATCATCAGGATGTATCAGGAATTGATTCAAATGATTGAAATGATTCAAAAATATTCTTGTAATCAAACATCCATTCCGGTCCAACACCTTTGGGTGGCAACGTGTAAGATTGGAAATCAACAGGAAAATGTTCTTCCACTGCACCAGTCTATTTGTTAAATACTCGTTTCTTCTGATTCGAGTAACCGACAAATAATCCTTCGAATACCTTGTTGTCAAATTTACCCGCAGAATTTAACATAGTGCAGGGACACCCAAATGGTTCCAAGTAATTGAGATTCGGCTTATGATTTTTGAGTAATTTGTAACAAGTCTTTCCAAGCCATTTCACCGTAAGCACTCGGTTCAGCACATAACGCGCCGTGTTGACAGGTTTTGTCTAGAAATTCACTGGCAGCTGTGCATCTGCCAACATCATTCGTGCTGTCTCAATATTTGTTCTATATCTCCTCTTCGCAACGCCATTTTGCTGAGGTGTGTATGGAGTACTGAGTTCATGTACTATTACTTTTTCCAAACAAAACACCCTCATGGCATTATTTTTAAACTATGTGCCATTGTCACTCCGAATCCTTCGAACCTTCAACTTGTAAAATGACTCAAGTGTATTGATTAGATTGATAAGGACTCTTGATGTTTCATCCTTTGTGACAAGAAAATCTACCCACAAAAATCTAGAAAATTCATCAGTGACAACTAGACAGTACCAATGTCCGGAAATAGTTCTGCGATTCACAGGACCAAATAAGTCGATGTGAAGCAATTCCAAAGGGACATCAATGGAATGATACTTTTTCAGTGGATGAGATTTTCTTTTCTGTTTTCCTTTCTTACAGCTAACGCGGATATCATTAAATGTAATTGATGCTTCGGATCCCCTTCAACAAGATTCTTCCTCACCAACTCATTCATCTTTCGGTAGTGAATATGACCCATACGTCGATGCCATAAAACAGATTCTCTCTCGGATGCCTTTGACAAGAAACATTGACCCACAACATTAGCCTTTGCTGAATTCATGTCTAAAACATACAAATTGGACAAACGAGGTGCTCTCATGATAATACAATTATCAGGAATCTTGAACCCTGGCTTCAGAATCAAACATTCACTCCCTATGAAAGCTGATGTATACTGCTTATCACATATCTTGGAGACGCTAAGAAGATTGTATTCAAGTTCGCGTACATATTCCACTCGGTCGAAGGTAACAACACCATTGCTTAACTTACGAATACCCGTTCCTTTACCGCCTTTGTCTCCGGAAAAAGTGACACTTCCTCCATTGAATGGTTTAACATCGTGAAGTAGAGAAATATCACCCATCATATGCCTGGACGCCCCATTATCAACAACCCACAAATTGTTCACGGGCAATCGTGAAGCACCCTGCACCCAGAAAAAAATTAATTAGGTCGGGAAGAACCCAAGCTTGAAGCTTTGGGTCGACCGTCATCTTCGACAAAATCGGTTCCAGCAGAGAAACTACCTTTTGGTTTCCATTTGTCACTCTGCTGACTCGTTGACCCATCAAAATTTTTCAGAATTGATTTTACTTTTATATGTTTACCCTCAGATGTCTTGTCATGTTTTTTAGACACAAGTAGTTTCAAATTGTTATGCACACAACCCTTAGGATCAACAAATTTAACGTGTTTCTTCGAGTCAACAGATACTGGTTTATCAGAAATATATCCATCTGATACACAACTAAATTTTTTAGATTTGTTCTTCTTAAAAGGACAAACTTTATAAGAATGACCATGGATTTTGTACTTAAAACATTTGCGTTTTTCAATGACAACCTCTTAAACCGTGTTGTCATCCATAATGGTTTCAATGACTAGTTTTTGTTTCTTTAATTTTGAAATTTTTTGTTTAGAAACATGATGATAACTAAAGTCATCATAAAACCTAGAGTCATAACCATTCAAGCTATCTGGAAAATCATCACCATGAAAATAGCCATCATAAAATTATGGATTTCAAGCATAGTATCGGTCATCAAAATTTCCCGCATAGTATCGATCATCAAAATTCTGATGTCTTACCTCCAACCACCAAAATCTGATGGACCAACATCATTTTTGAATCCATCATCAAACCATCTTGGACCCTTCCCATAAACTGGTTGATTAGGCCCATATCCAAAATTGTCATAGAAACCATCATCATGATAAAATTGAGACTTCTTAAAGACAAATTTCGTTTTCTGAAATTTGGTTTGACATGCTCATGAAACATTTGTTTCTGAACCTTTGGTGTTTGGAAAACAGTTGGTGACTTTTTCACAGATTTTTGCACTCTTTTTACCAACCCATCAGAATTATGATCAGACTTTTCTGATTAATCCGAATCTAGTGTGTCACTTGGGATGATAAGCTTACCATTTCCCCTCCTAATTGGCACACTAGGAGCTTTCGGATCAAACTTAGGACCATAACCACCCGTGAAAATTTTATCAATCAGATTCGGATTAACCATATCCAACGGGAAATCCTTATCCCTGTACATCTTGTCTGAACCCTTTAAGCGATAAGTGGTCCATTTGGCATTTTTCTCAAAAACAATAGACTTGTTTTTTATAACGGGTTTCTCAGATTGACCGTGTGGTGCTTTTGAACTAGAACCCTGTTCAAATGTCTTAGCTTTTGAATCAAAGCCCACACCACCATTCTTTGGCTTTTTACCAACAACTTATTTTTCACGCGCAATATTTTTCTGCTCATATGTGCTTAAATTGGAAAGCTCAAATTTAATTTCTCCAAATTTGTATTTTAAGATAAGCTCTTCCTGATTAGGTTTGGAAACAATTTTGACCGACTCAGGCTCGGTTTCAGAAACTAAATCATCTACCTTGTCAAAATCCGACACATTATTAAACAGATCTTCAACCTCAAGATCAAGAACAGATTTATCAGTTGATTTCTTATCAGTTGTGGTGGGTGATTGTGATGTAACGGATACTTCCTTTTTGTACGAAGTATAATCACAATTTTCATCAGTTAGAACACATGATGGGATGTTTGTGATTACCACAGGAGCAGGAACTTGTTTGAGATTATCTGACCCATTTAAATTTTCAGAATTGTAAAGAAAATTTGTGAATGACAAAGGAATTTTAAACGTATCAATCTTATTTGTCAATTCAAAATTTTCAATTTTTAGGTCAGAAACAATCTTTTGATGGTTTGCCAAATCTTTTTGTGCTGTCACGAGCATCTCGGATTGCTGAGTAAACTCATACTTTTGTATGCGCAATTGCTCGTGAACCGACAACAATTCCTTCGTGGTACTCTCCTATCTAGTTTTGTAATTTTCCATATCAGCCTTGGTCACAGTAAGCTGATCTAACAACTTGGTTTTCTCATCTAAGAGATCACCTTTGACCTTAGCAAATAAATCACAATTATCACAAGAAGTGGAAGAAGATACCTTCGTAGTATCAGCCATCAACGCAACAACAGATTCCTTAAGATTATTTCTTTTCAATGCTCCATTCTCTAGCTTAAGACTGTTGTTCTCGTCAGACAATTTCTTCATTTCTTCTTGTAATGAAAGAATTTTATCACTTGCATCCAAAGCATACTTGTGAGCTTTCTCATATTTCTGCTGAAGTGGATAACTCTTTTGAAATAGAGCTTCAAAGTCGTTTGCAGCGTCTTGTGCTTTAGCTTTTGCAGTTTCACATTCTTTCATCAAAACCTCCTTTTCTTGTGTAAAAACTTCTAAATCTTTCTTTAAAAGTAAGATCTCATCAGAAGCATCATGTTCATTTATGTTGTTTGCCATAAAAGCAAACTTTTCTTTGAGCAACTTTTGAACATCTTCTAATGATTCAAGGATATCATTTGCTTCATCTCCTTCCATGGTAGATTCAGTCAATGCGCCCTCGTCCTGAACATGTTTCATAATCAGGCAGATGAATCAGCAAATTGATTACCCTAATTATAAGTTTTGTCTTCTTGAGACACTAAAGCTTTTGTATTATCAGATTTTGGGTTTGAATGAGAAGAACTCCTTGAATTTTTGACATTGTTGTTTCCAGAATCATTTGGCTTTGACGTATACTTTTGATACTATTGCTTCTTAGGCTGAGAACATTCTCTTGCGAAATGGCCAAAATTTGACCAGTTATAACACCTTACGTTTGATTTATCAAAACCGACACGCCCACCCGGATTTAGATCTTTTCGGCCAGTTTTCTTAAGAAATTTCTTTACCCGTCGAGCTAGCATTGCGAATTACCAATAAATATCCATAAACTCTAACTCATCTGGGTCGACCTGATCGTAGTCTTCTTCCGTCAATTCAGCATTGCTTACTTTTCCCGTTATGACTCCATAGTATGATGAAATCAATGCCGATACCAAAGCCATATAGTCTTCCGTGGTTGTAACAGACATAGCCATCTTACTAGAATTCACCATATTTCTTGCTGGTATTGACACATTATATCCTGAAGATCCATAACTTGATTCATAACTTTCTGAATTTGACATATTCCCCGAATTTTACATATTTCCAGAAACATTTCCAACCACAAAAGCAGTAGCTGGAGCAGAACTTGTAGCTTTCCCAGACTTTCCTGATATAGTAGCAACATTTGAACCATAGTAAACATCAGGATTTTGAACTTCAGCTGGTGTATTGTTAACATTCTTCATCTCTAAGTCTCTAGCTTGCAGCTTTCCTAACAACTTCACAAAACTCAATGTCGAGTATTCCTTATCATTTGTAAGCATCAAGACATAAGGTTCCCACTTTGATGGAAGTCCTTCGAGTAATTTTTCTTTTAATTCATCATCATCCTTCTTGATTTGAACGGTATCCATTTCAGACAAAAGATGACAATATCTTAAATTTAACTCAGAAACACCTTCTCCATCAAAGTGTTTGAAATTATCAAACTCTTTCTTCAAAACCTTCTTTTTACTCTTCTTATACTGGTCATTTCCCTCACACCTATCTTTCAAAGCAGTCCACAGATAATGAGAGTGTTTGCACATTTTAAATTGGTGTAGCGGTTCTTTTGGTAAAGCTTGTGTAAGAATTCCATAAGCTTTTTATTCTCTTGTGTAATCTGCCTTTTGTAATAGATCCAGGTTCCTTTGCATAATTGGTACATTGTTTATGTCAACAGGATAGATGTACGAAGCATCCATTGCAATCCATAGATCATAATCCGTAGTTCTGACATAAGCTTCAAACATTTTCTTCCAATTATGATAATCCTCAAGTTTGAACAACTTGGGAACCTTTTGACTTGTCCCTATTTCGTTGTCATAGTTCAACAATGTCTGCATTAGTGATTGAATTGCGGAAAATGCGTGTAAATCCAACATTTTGAATTTCTTGAAAACACTGTATATCCAAACTATATCCGAACTCTAAACAACTGTCCGGACTCTTCCGAACCTGGTGCGAACTCAGAAATTCAGGCGAACAACAACCGAACTCTTCTGAACTGTAGTTCTGTCAAATTTTACCCGAACGTTGTCCGAACTCAAAACTAGCCGAACACCTTCCGAACTTCAACCTATGAATAGTACCCGAACTTATCCGAACACGACTTCCTTTGACCGAACGTGAGTCGAACTTTATCCAAACAGAATCGAACTGAAAACTTTCAAGCGAACACAGACGAACTCAGTTTCAGAGCGATTACTAAGACGAACTCAAGGTTTGGATGATGATTATTTGGCATACGTAAACCTCTCAGAAAATGACGTTTTCGAGCAGAAACTAACCCAACCAAGCTCATGGACACGAATATGACCATTTTAAAGTGTATAATGTGTAGAAATGATCAAAAGATTGAAAACCGGACGTTTTTTAGATGAAAAATACGAAGAAAACAACAAAACACTTTGTTTATCGACACAAAAGATGAGTATCGAGCTTTATCAATCACCAGATAGCTCTGATACCACTTAAAAGAGCGTGGGATGCGTGAATCGTGATCAAATTATATCAAATGTGTAAACAAAGTAATGAACAAACATGTAAATAAAGCTCAATCTCATTCAAAAACCAAATACATATTACAAGGAGACTCAGAGCTCCAACACGTTCAATTTCACACACATAAGAAAAAGTTGCAAAAAATACAAACCTATCAACTATATATAATCACCCGACTATCCGAACCTAGCCATTAGCCGAATTGCAGTTCGCCTACCAGTTCGCCCAAGGTTTGGACACGGTTCGCCTAAAATAGGGTTTTCTTGTTTTTCTTTGATTTCTTCCAAGTCTTTGACAAATCCAGCATGTTGCCACATTATGTATCAATATTTTTCCTTTGTTGTCATCCGTTCTAATCCAATTAGGTGATTAGGGTTTTATCTCCAATCACCTAACATCTGTTAGAGAATCCGGCCCGTTTCGAATATAAAGCCCATTTTTGTACGCGAGTCCACGAGCCAACGTTAGCAAGGTTTTCACTAACGAATAACTCGACCGTGAAATTAAATAAAACCCATTATTATTATCTCGGTTAACAATAATATTATTGATTACTAATTATTTATAACTAGTATAAATAATATATATAATCACATGTTTCTATTTTTTTACCGGTTAACTATTTAAGCGGGTTTAGAGTTCGTTGCACTCGGTGTAACTCTTACGGATCGTAACCAGGTCAGGTTGAAGATTTGTCGGGTCTGGACACATAATATCCAATAGGAATAGTGTAGGCCTCATTCCCAACGGGTAGTGCGATGCTCGGGCTTACAACTACCAAGCTTGGCTTCGTGTAGGAGGAAACTTTTGTTTGTGGCTGATCGCCCATCGTTTGCCTCTTCTGTTGATGTCTGCGTTGAAACTCTCATCCAGGTTCGTCGAAGGGTATGAGTATCTCAGATTGAGAACTTCGATGTATACACCAGCGCGTTGCAGGATTAGAAATTTTGGCTAAACTAGAAATTTTGACCGTTTAAAGGGTTACCATTTCCCAGGCAACGACGCAAAAAACTTGATGTGTTGTTTCGTGTATATGAACAGTAGGGTTCTACACTATCGAATTTTAAAATTATAAACTGGTTATTCACCAGGGGACTATTCCAACACACTAAGGTAAGTATACCTATCGTGCGTAGCACAGTATTGGTAAACACCGGGTTGTCGAACCTCTGGGACACAGAGTTGTTAAAATAGTCTCAATTAATAATTGTTATCGAGTTTTGCTTTTTATGATTTTGAAAATTAATAAAGATTGCTAAAATAAAGCAATTTGGAATTAGCAGAGAAAATTCAATATTTTAGAGAGGATCGCTTAGGCATTGACTCATCCACCTAGGTTTGATAGACGCACAGGTTACGTTTATTCCTTCTCGTTATGGTAACTAGGAATGGTGCGAGATATGTGGAGAGCCCCATTATACACGAGATTGTTATTATTATCAAGGGCAACCCACATATCAGTATGAAGAACCATATCCTTATTTGCAACCATTTGAGGATCCTAGCATACCACCATCCCCAACTAGGCACAACCCATCGTTATATGAGATGCTGCAACAAGGAATCGATTTGCTTTCATATCCACAACCAATGATCTCTTATAGCACAGAAGTGGTTGAGCATGGGGAAATCAGTGTATGGGAATCCGAGGACAACTCCATATAATAGAGGCACAAAACATCGTGATTAATGACCTTTGTGCTAAATATTAACAAGAAAGTTCGTCTTGCAACACGAGTCTCATAATGGATAAAGAGCACCACGATGAAAGTCAAGTAGAACCTACCCTATCCTTTAGTGTGTTGAAGCAAACCTCAGAACTAGAGACGATAATGGAAAAAGTGAAATTTTTAAGCTCACAAAGTACAGCACGAGGCCCACCTCTAGTTCAACATGGATTCGATCTTCATGAGCCCCAATTCCTTGACCTTCACATGTTAACCAATTTTGAGTCAGATGTCGAAGTGGTGCATCTACCCACCTTGAATCAGATGATATGATGCAGGAACCACAAAGGAAAGGAAAGAAAAACAGGAGGATGAGATTGTGGAGGATATTGAAATGATTTTCCCGAGCCTCAATGAAGGGAAAACCATTAACATTATACCATCTTGGGAGGACGAGTTTGGGAATGAGTTGTTGGTCATAACACTCAAGGTGGAAAAAGAAGAACAACATGACCTGGTTGGTGATCTTAATGAGTTACAAGGATTGTTATACGGGAAGCCAATCGTTGATACCAAGGAGGAAGTGCACCAAAAAGATGAACCGCAAGTGGATGAGTTCACCAACGAACCAATGACTATGATGACGCCTTATCCACCGCTATGCAACAAAGATAGTCGACCCGTGATTAAGCATGATGATGATTTGTCATACAAATCCAACACACCACGGGAGAAGGCATATTACTATACAGACCACACAACTTGGAAGGCGCGATAATGGTCCATCAAGCATTGCAATACAACAACATATTGTCGGGATGATCACCTACTTCATTACTTAAGTTGTATAAGTGTTGGTGGCATGACCCATTTATATTTTCTAACTCATTGTTTTCTTGGTGTTAATTTTGTGGTTAGGGATGCGTGGTGTCACTCGGGCATGATTCGTGGTGAGATTTTGGTTCTGGACTTTATCGGATTATCTTCATAGGAAGCAGCACTACACTTGCTCTTGGGATCCATTCACATGGTCCATCTTTCATTATCCAGGGGAGTATTTCGGTTCCCTTTTCTTACCATTTTCTTTACATTTATGTACATTAGGGACAATGTACATTTTAAGTGTGGGGATGGGGTATTAAAGGGCTTAGATACTCTCATATTCTTAGCATGTCACTTTACACATGAAAATTTACCATTTTTGGCATGATTTTTTTTAATCGGCATCCATGTTACATATATTCTAGATCCTTATGCATAACTGTATTTTTAGTATTGCATACTAGAAGAGAAACCATCGAGTGTAAGAAAAATTTGGAATATCTCAACTGTGACAAGTTGAAAGAAGGATAATTATGCATGCACTTACATCTTTACCCTTTCACTTTCGTTTCCATGAGCATATTTTGAGCCTACTTGAGCATTTCACATCATGTTATATTGCTTGCTAACATTTTTGTGGACTTTTGAGTGTGCTGGGTGTAAAACCGAGATATGATCTTACTACTGCATGCTTTGATCAATGTAATGAACACGAGATGTAAATAAGAGAATTCGTATTGAGTCACTTGAGATTATAATGAAGACTCTCTAGTTTCTCTCTGTAGAACACACACAGTAAAGGTGTAGAAATGACAGAAGTGTTTTTCTAACATTCTAACACGAACCTATTTATAGTGTCAACATAAAAGTCTGCGTACCAACTGGTGGACCATTTGGTACGCTCGTACCAATGGTACGGCGAACCAGTTGGTACGGCCCATGGTATATTGACCCTATGACTCACACTTAGACATGCTCACATAGATACAATACACGAGACACAATGCAGCATAGGTATATGCTCTAACAAACTCCCCCTTAACGTGTAGTGTATCTATTCTCTAACTAAACTCTAGTCTTCAATCTTCAACATTGATGCATCCGATCTTTGACTTGAAATCTTGTCAGAAATAGAGCTTGCATAGCTGGATCACTCTTAAATAATCTTTGAACTTCAAGATCCACTTGTGAAAGATATAACAAACTCCCCCTTTCACCATGCTTGAGTCATAACACACATAACCTGGAATTTCAGAAGACAGAAACGTGGTTTCCTTTTCTTTTGAAAATTAATTTAATCTTGGTGCAAAACTTCTCTTCGAGAATCCAATGTCACACCCCGCCCCGCCGCGCCCTGCCAGGCGCGGGGGAGAGGACGTGGGACCGGCCGTCCGTACCAGAACTCGCGGAAGCAAACAGACAAGATACAAGAATAACAAAGGCTCACAACAGCGGACGACCCGTCCAACAAAACATAACTAAACCCCAAGGGTAGATAATCATAACATCATAGGTTTACAACCAAGTTTCACAATCAAACTAAGCCCAGGGACACTCTAAGGCTACAAGTACGGTGAGGGCACAAACAAACAACACAAGATAGTCATGACAGTCACAAAAATGACATAATAACAATATAATCCCCAAAACCCACAACACCATCTCGTCCCAAAACAAGAACGTGACTTCCGCCATAACTTTACTTACCTGCACATGAACCAAAAAGACGTCAACAACATAAAGTTGTTGGTGAGTCGTAGCGCATTTGACACATTTAAGCAACCAAAACTTGTTTACAAAAACACTGTGCCTGCTATAAATTCCTATGGTTAAACCAGCACGCGAGAGGGGTAAACGGACCAGTGGTCGTCACCGCTCCCCATGACTAGGCATATACGCCATCACCCGACCCCTAATGGATCAACAAGAACCGGTATGAGACACCTTGATCTACCTCTACAGCTGTATTGGTGCAATATATGTCTTTATGGCCCCACACGAACCCAAATTAACCATACTAATCTATTATGAACGTCACGTAACATGCAGTAAATTTATAACACGGTAATAAATACCTAAGCACAGTAACAAGTAACAACACAAGACAGGGTTCATGTACACCCCAAAACAGTTAAAAAAAGTAGGGGAAAAGTTATCAACTCACAGATTGCAATGGGCGGAAAACTAGAACGTCACCGGGCACGAGGAATCCAAGGTCCAACAAGTGTATCACAGATGCGAGTCTAAAATACATATATATAATAATATATCAGAACCTATCCAAACTAGAAGTGCGCACACGACACGTTGGTAACCGCAACGATAACAAACGGGGTAGTCAATGATATTCCCGAGGGATTCACCGAACGGCCAAAACACCCATACGAGATCATCGGGCCCAACAGAGTAGTAAAATATTCCCTACTGGTAATTTTACAGACCCTACTCGTAACCAACTATAACCGGGTAGCTCGGTGGTTCCAAAAATCATCCAACAAAACAACACATTAAACTGTCCAGGGACACATGAGGACATCATGCGAAACAGAAAAACACCCTGTGAGGTCCTCGTGGGTGGTCAACAGACCAGTTTGACTTTCTAGGCGATGAGGACCTCATGCGAATCAACAAACGAAATCCATGCGGTCCTCATCGACTATTTTGTCATTTAGTGAATTTTTCCCATTTTGCGTTTTTAGCTCGTTTCGACAACAGGGTTTTGTTCCAATTGTTCCCAGTAGCAAAATATTCAATTTTTAGGCACTGAGGCCGAACCAAACCAAAGTTATGAGTCCCGGTTTAACCCGATATCACCCGTAATGTCGTTTTTAACCACCACAACCACAATCACTAAATCCATCATACTTAGAAACTGATTTCAACAAAGTTTTGGGGTCTTGAACCCACTGAAAATTACTAACAACAATTCCACTACCTCAACATAACCAAAAACTCATTTTTCGGGTGAGAAAATACAAAACAAACAAGCACCGCCTCCACCCATCTACCAATCTCCTTGTAGGTGCCAATATGGACACTGAGATGGTGGGTTTCTGTAAGAACTTTATAGGGTTGGTGGCAACTCAAACATAGCATCCTTTGCATTTGTGCTCATGTGTATATCTTTCACTTTTGCTTGTA
>JBCNJP010000009.1:37349277-37435277 GCA_039602395.1 Deinandra increscens subsp. villosa
TCATGAGCCCCAATTCCTTGACCTTCACATGTTAACCAATTTTGAGTCAGATGTTGAAGTGGTGCATCTACCCACCTTGAATCAGATGATATGATGCAGGAACCACAAAGGAAAGGAAAGAAAAACAGGAGGATGAGATTGTGGAGGATATTGAAATGATTTTCCCGAGCCTCAATGAAGGGAAAACCATTAACATTATACCATCTTGGGAGGACGAGTTTGGGAATGAGTTGTTGGTCATAACACTCAAGGTGGAAAAAGAAGAACAACATGACCTGGTTGGTGATCTTAATGAGTTACAAGGATTGTTATACGGGAAGCCAATCGTTGATACCAAGGAGGAAGTGCACCAAAAAGATGAACCGCAAGTGGATGATTTCACCAACGAACCAATGACTATGATGACGCCTTATCCATCGCTTTGCAACAAAGATAGTCGACCCGTGATTAAGCATGATGATGATTTGTCATAGAAATCCAACACACCACGGGAGAAGGCATATTACTATACAGACCACATATTGTCGGGATGATCACCTACTTCATTACTTAAGTTGTATAAGTGTTGGTGGCATGACCCATTTATATTTTCTAACTCATTGTTTTCTTGGTGTTAATTTTGTGGTTAGGGATGTGTGGTGTCACTCGGGCATGATTCGTAGTGAGATTTTGGTTCTGGACTTTATCGGATTATCTTCATAGGAAGCAGCACTACACTTGCTCTTGGGATCCATTCACATGGTCCCTCTTTCATTAGCCAGAGGAGTATTTCGGTTCCCTTTTCTTACCATTTTCTTTACATTTATGTACATTAGGGACAATGTACATTTTAAGTGTGGGGATGGGGTATTAAAGGGCTTAGATACTCTCATATTCTTAGCATATCTCTTTACACATGAAAATTTACCATTTTTGGCATGATTTTTTTTAATCGGCATCCATGTTACATATATTCTAGATCCTTATGCATAACTGTATTTTTAGTATTGCGTATTAGAAGAGAAACCATCGAGTGTAAGAAAAATTTGGAATATCTCAACTGTGACAAGTTGAAAGAAGGATAATTATGCATGCACTTACATCTTTACCCTTTCACTTTCGTTTCCGTGAGCATATTTTGAGCCTACTTAAGCATTTCACATCATGTTTGTTGGGTAATATAACGATTTATCAATTTTAACACGAGTACGCAGCGGATTAATCCTATGAATTATACTAACTAACCGGATAGAATCATGTACCTTGTTAGCTCGGCAAGACTTGATCTTCTTGGAGGATTTGATGTAAATCCCTCTACGATTGCACACACGACACACCAATGCTATGTGCTAGCAAGACTCACGAGCTTCTTCTTCTTCTTGGTCACACCACAAAATTCGAACTCAATAAGGTTTAGGGAACCTTGGCCGAATTTAGAAGAGGGAGAGGAGGAGGAGAGAATTAGGGTTTAGGTTCTCTAATCTCTTGGATTAAAGGAATCAGTAAAACCCTTAACATAGGGGTTCTATTTATAGGGATTAGATGACTTGGTGAACAAGACTAGGGTTTCCTAAACCCCCCATGGGCTTCACGAATTTGTTTAAATTCGTACAAGCCATATGGGCTCCAATCATCTAGCCCAATTCCCTTTAATTAACAACTAATGGTCCGTTAACAATTAACTATTAGTTTTAATTAATTTCTCCTCAATAATTCGTGATAAATATTAATTAACTATTAATTAATATTAATACATTTGGTGTCGAGACGTGTGACCCCGTAGGCTTAAATAATTTCCAGACATACGCTTACTATTACATGATCATATCCCTACAGCTCCCACTTGAGCTTGCAATAGTAAAGGTAATAACATTGGTTAGCGTCTAGCAACACGCCAATGCTCCCAGAAATATTTAAGTACAGTTTCTCAAAGTGTATTTAAATGGTTTAGTCATTTATTATCCCTTTGTTACCGATACCGTGTTAAATATGGATATGGATCAAAGTCATTCCATACTTTAACGATTCTGTTTCTCATTCTCTCAACTAACTTAAGATTACCAAATTCAAATCGAGACACCTCTAGATTTCATTTTGGGCACGGCCATGCAAACATCTTAATTAGTCCAATGAGGGGCCCAGTGGTATCTGCTTCAACTTTAAGCTGAAGGAACAAATCCTCTTGACTACACGTGTCAAGTCACATACTTCACTACACCTACTGAAAATAGCCCTTTTGTACTACCTTATTCAGGATAGTTAGACCTATATCAAGTAGGTGCAATCCATACATGCATGACCTGCTTGTATCTCAAGTCTAAGGATAAATAAAGCAACCATTTACGAATTTCACTTAATGACGCCGATCCATAAAGTGACAATTCGTTAGTGGGTCAGTCCAGTATGCATCCAATGAATACCATGTGAGTTTGGTGGGACCATCCTAACCAATCACTCAGATTTTGTCTTAGTTTAACTATGCTCCCACATAGTTAATCGACAATGGACAATTTAGGATACTTAGTAAGTATTCATGGATTAAACATGCAAATATAGGACACAACTTAACCATTAAATGAAATCAAACATATCAAGTACTTTATTTCATTATACAAATAGAAATTGTTTAACATCCCTTATCCAAATACCGAACATCAGACATACATGATTTAACTAACTAATTTAAGACCCATGCCCTCGGCATGCCTTTCAAGCTTCGGCCTTGACAAAGCTTTCGTGAAAGGATCAGCTAAGTTAACATCTGTGTGAACTTTGAGTAATCTGATTTCACCCAGTTCGACCTGTTCACGAACATAGTGATATCTCCTGGCATAGTGTCTGGCGCCCTTCTGAACTCCAGGTTCTTTGGCAATGACTAATGCACCCGAGTTATCGCAGTACATGTCGATAGGTAAGTTACTTGTAGGGATCACATCAAGCCCACAAATATACTTCCTTATCCAGACAGCCTCCATTGCAGCTTCCGAAGCAGCAATGTACTCAGACTCTGTTGCAGACATAGCAACTGTGGTTTGTTTCTTGCTTTTCCAATCCACAGCGCCTCCATTCAGAACGAAGACGTACCCAGACTGAGACTTCGTGTCATCTCTATCAGTCTGAAATCCAGCATCACAGTATCCGGTCACTTTGAGCTCTTGATCTGGATTTCCCCCATACACCAAAAACAAATCTCTAGTAGCTCGTAGGTACTTGAGAATGGTCTTAACAGCAGTCCAGTGACTTTCACCTGGATTCTGTTGATATCGGCTAACGATATTCTGCGCAAATGCTATATCAGGTCTAGTGCATCTCACCGCATACATTATAGAGCCTACAGCCGAAGCATAAGGAACTCTTTGCATACGCTTCACCTCATCAGGTGTAGAAGCACCTTGTTTGACCGATAGACCAAGTCCTTCCTGCATAGGTACTGTACCACGCTTGGAATTCTCCATCTTGAATCGCTTCAAGATCTTATCAATATAAGCACTTTGACTTAGTCCAATCAACCGCTTAGTTCTATCTCTATAGATCTTGATTCCCAGAATAAATGCTGCTTCTCCCAAGTCTTTCATGGCAAAACACTTTCCAAGATGGGATTTTACATCTTGCAACATTGGAATGTGTTTTCCTATAATCAATATGTCATCTACATATAAGACAAGGAAAGTAACATTACTCCCACTAGCTTTGCGATATACACATGGCTCATCGGGATTCTGAACGAAACCAAACTTTTTGATTTCTTCATCAAACCGTTTATTCCAACTCCTCGATGCTTGCTTTAGTCCATAAATGGACCTTTGAAGCTTGCATACTTGGTTGGGATGTTTTGGATCAATGAACCCTTCAGGTTGATCCATATAGACTTCTTCATCTAAGTAACCATTTAAGAAGGCAGTCTTAACATCCATTTGCCATATCTCAAAGTCATAGTACGCTGCTATGGCTAAGAGAATCCTAATAGCTCTAATGTCTGCTACTGGTGAAAAGGTCTCATCATAGTCAACGCCAAAACGTTGAGTATAACCTTTCGCCACGAGACGAGCTTTATAGGTGTGTACATTTCCATCCATGTCGGTCTTCTTCTTGAAGAGCCATTTACTCCCAACGGTTCTTGCGTTAGGAGGAAGATCAACCAGGGTCCAAACGTGGTTATCTTGCATGGATTGCATTTCCACGTTCGCTGCTTCAAGCCATTTGTCAGATTCCGGATCTGATAATGCAGCTTTGAAGTTCGGAGGCTCATTGAGATCTCCTGATACGTTATCCTCGGATTCGACTAGACCAATCCATCTATCCGGTTCACGTACGACCCTTTCGGATCTACGAAGTGGAATCGCAACATCATCGACTTGAGGTTCATCACTTTGAACATTTTCCCCCCCAAGTTGATGATTGCTAGTTGTTTCAGAAGGTGACACATCTTCTAGTAGTTCTACAATTCTCCCACTGTTCTCTTGAGCTATAAAATTCTTTTCAAAGAATTCAGCATATCGAGCAACACGAACAGTGTTTTCGGAAGGATTATAGAAGTAGTAACCCATTGTTTCCTTTGGGTATCCCACGAAGATGCACTTAGTAGTTCTGGGTTGTAGTTTGTCAGGCGTATCGCGCTTCACAAGTGCCTCACATCCCCAGACTCTTAAGTAAGACAACACAGGGACTTCTCCATGCCATAATTGATATGGTGTCTTTTCAACCTTCTTGGTTGGAACCATATTTAGAATGCGTACAGCGGTTTCTAGAGCAAAATCCCAAAATGACATTGGGAGAGTTGTAAGGTTCATCATCGACCTTACCATTTCTAGTAAGGTTCGATTCCTCCTCTCAGACACTCCATTATGCTGAGGTGTGTAAGGAGGAGTAAGCTGTTGGACAATTCCACACGCTTTAAGATAATCCTTGAACTCTTGGCTTAAGTATTCTCCACCACGATCCGATCGAAGGATCTTGATGGTCTTTCCGAGTTGATTTTCTACTTCGGTTTTGAACTCTTTGAATGTTTCAAATACCTCATGTTTATGTTTAAGCAAGTAAACATAACCATAACGGCTGAAATCATCCGTGAAAGTTACGAAGTAGCTAGCACCTTTTCTTGACACATGTCTAAATGGGCCACAAACATCAGTATGGATGAGTCCAAGTAGTTCTTTAGCCCTTTGCGGCTTGTTCGGAAAGGGTTTTCTTGTCATCTTTCCTGAGATACAGGAAACGCATTTTTCAAATGATTCATCATTTGATTGTAAGATCCCTTCACGTTGAAGTCTTTCAATGCGATTTTTGCCAACATGGGCAAGACGACAGTGCCAAAGATAGGTAGAGTCCAAACTAGTTTTGGCTCGTTTGCTAACAGTGAACATTGAATTATTTGAATCACAACCACGCATATCAATTTCATAAATACCATCACAAGGAATAGCATCAAAATAATGAACATTATTTTTAGAAACTGAAATACCGATATTATTAAATTCATTAATAAATCCTTGGTTTTTCAACAAAGAAACTGAAATAACACCTCTAGTGATAGAAGGTGCATAATGACAATTGTCTAACACAATAATTAACCCAGAAGGCAGAATTAAATGAAATTCTCCTATAGCTTCCACTGCTGCTGGAAAACCATTTCCCACGTACAGCTTCAAAGCTCCAGGCTTCAGTTTCCTCCTCTTTCTAAGACCCTGTAACGAATTACAGATGTGAGTTCCACAGCCGGTGTCATACACCCATGAATCACACTTAGAAAAGGAAAATAATTCAATTGTGAAGATACCTGATGTACTAGCTCCGCTAGTATTCTTTCTCTTCTTCATCAACTCAGCTAGATAGGTAGGACAGTTCCTCTTCCAGTGTCCAACTTCACCACAATGGTGACAGATCTGGTCCTTAGCCGGATGCTCTTTAAGGGCTGGAGGGGTTTGCTTGGCTTTAGGGATATGGGCAACAGCCTTGCCTTTACCCTTGCCATCAATCTTGCCCTTCCCCTTTTGCGGTCGTTTAGCCTTTTGGATCTTACCCCCTTTGATCATGAGAACTTGGGGTGTTTCAGTGGCCTTTTTAGGAATCGTTTTTTCATACTCGACAAGCATAGCATGAAGCTCAGGTATAGTCTTAGTCATACTATGCATGTTGTAGTTGCGCACAAAACCCTCAAAATCCTTCGTAAGAGATTTGAGGATCATGCCAACAGCAACAGCCCGATTATACCCATAATTGAGCGATTCCAGTTTGTCAAAGTAGCTCTTCATCTTGAGCACATGACTACTGACCGATTTACCAGTTTCAAGCTTCAAGTCATGGAGTTCCACAACTAGGTCGAACAATTCGACACCAGCTTGCTTTTCATACATCTTCTTTAGCTCTTTGATCATATCACAAGGTGTATGAAACTCGTATTGCTTCTGAAGATCAGGAGTCATACTCGAGATCATCATGCAAGCAACCTCGTCGTATCTGCTATACTCTGCATTGTAGAACGCTTTTTCTTCAGCAGAAGCATCAGCAGCTGGCTCGGTCGGCCAATGATGTTCAAGGACATCAGTTCTCCGTTCAACTCGAAGGACAATCCTTAGTTGACGGTACCAGTCATTGAAGTTAGATCCATTGAGCTTTTCTCTTTCAAACATTTGACGAAAAGCATGACCAACATTGTTTTGAGTGGGGTTTGTCGCCATCTACAAAACAGATTAAGTTCAAAAATCAGTATTTTCGATAATTAATTCCTTAATAAATTTAATTACCCAATGTTTAAACACTTTAAACAATTAAGCTTATTAAGGCTAGGATCCTATTGACCTGCCATCATTTCATCAGTTGATCTGCTAGAAATGATGCATTCAACAGGTAAGTGACGATCAATAATTGTATTCCAAATACAATTCCTAGATTTTATGGGACCTACAACTTGCACCAAGTGATTTGTAGTCATGTTTCATCCCATCTTTTGCCACGGGCCAAGGGTCTCACCGCCTGGCTCGCTTTAAGTCGTCCAACCAAGAACGTACAAATTGTCCACCATTGTGTACCAATGAGTGGGAATTTGCCATGCGAATATCATTTTACCATTGTGTACCAATGAGTAAGATGACATCCTCAAGTGTCCTTTCAAGGTGGGTGGCAAAGACTTAAGTTTGGTTTGGGTCAAAACAATTTTGATGTGTGATCAAAAAAGGTTATGTGTGAAGATTCATGCATATCTTCACCACATAATGTGTTTATAAAATTCTTAGTTTGTCTTTCAAAACAAAGGAGCTCGGTAGCTCCATTCGCAACACACAAAGAAGCGTAGGGGTGAGGTTTGCAACTTTTGCAATTAAAAACCTACCCACTTTAGGGAAGCATGGCGACCCGACTTATACCTCTCTTAGAGTGTGTTCGAATGGGTGAGCCGGTGTTTCTTTTGAATTTTAAGACACAAATTTTATTTTATAAACAAAATCATATTTCAATAGTTATTAAACAAATTTCGATTTTCATAAAACAAATTTGCAATAAAACCTTTTATTATGTCACAATTATCACAAATAATCACATAATCTTAGGGTTTCTAATTATCTAACATAATTTTAATTTATTACATCTCTTGATATAAGTAATAACCATGAACGATTTGCATGAAACTTCATGGTTTTTACTTCCTTTTAACATTTAAATAAGGTACAACAAATAAAAACTTGGGTTCATAATTTTTATTAGATCACAGGAAACGAATTTTAGATCTAAATATAAGGGTTTACGATTTTTCAAGAGGTTCTCGATCCATATATATATGATTTCGATCGGAATGAGTGTTTCCGATCGTAAACGAAGGTTTACGATTTGCATCATATGTCATAAACACAGTTTACGATCGGAAACATAGGTTTTCCGATCGTAAACAGCCGCCTACCACAAGTTTACGATTTTGCATCAATATGGGTCGTAAACATAGGTTCACGATCGTAAACCCAGGGTTCCCGATCGTGAACATCCGCCGACTTCAAGTTTACGATTTTGCATCATGTGGGTCATAAACACAGGTTCACGATCGTGAACACAGGGTTCCCGATCGTGAACAGCCGGTGAAACATTAACCATTAACGATCGATTTTTGTGGTTTGCGATTTTTTTACCAATTTTGCGAAATCCGATTTTTCCAATTGTAAAATCGATTTAAGTGGATCGAAAAGCTAGAATCTAGATTACCCCCTTTCAAGTTTTTATTCCGGTAATTAGTTAAAACATAGGTGGCTCGTGATACCACTGTTGGGTAATATAACGATTTATCAATTTTAACACGAGTACGCAGCGGATTAATCCTATGAATTATACTAACTAACCGGATAGAATCATGTACCTTGTTAGCTCGGCAAGACTTGATCTTCTTGGAGGATTTGATGTAAATCCCTCTACGATTGCACACACGACACACCAATGCTATGTGCTAGCAAGACTCACGAGCTTCTTCTTCTTCTTGGTCACACCACAAAATTCGAACTCAATAAGGTTTAGGGAACCTTGGCCGAATTTAGAAGAGGGAGAGGAGGAGGAGAGAATTAGGGTTTAGGTTCTCTAATCTCTTGGATTAAAGGAATCAGTAAAACCCTTAACATAGGGGTTCTATTTATAGGGATTAGATGACTTGGTGAACAAGACTAGGGTTTCCTAAACCCCCCATGGGCTTCACGAATTTGTTTAAATTCGTACAAGCCATATGGGCTCCAATCATCTAGCCCAATTCCCTTTAATTAACAACTAATGGTCCGTTAACAATTAACTATTAGTTTTAATTAATTTCTCCTCAATAATTCGTGATAAATATTAATTAACTATTAATTAATATTAATACATTTGGTGTCGAGACGTGTGACCCCGTAGGCTTAAATAATTTCCAGACATACGCTTACTATTACATGATCATATCCCTACAATGTTATATTGCCTGCTAACATTTTTGTGGACTTTTGAGTGTGTTGGGTGTAAAACCGAGATATGATCTTACTACTGCATGCTTTGATCAATGTAATGAACACGAGATGTAAATAAGAGAATTCGTATTGAGTCACTTGAGATTATAATGAAGACTCTCTAGTTTCTCTCTGTAGAACACACACAGTAAAGGTGTAGAAATGACAGAAGTGTTTTTCTAACATTCTAACACGAACCTATTTATAGTGTCAACATAAAAGTCTGCGTACCAACTGGTGGACCATTTGGTACGCCCGTACCAATGGTACGGCAGACCAGTTGGTACGGCCCATGGTATATTGACCCTATGACTCACACTTAGACATGCTCACATAGATACAATACACGAGACACAATGCAGCATAGGTATATGCTCTAACAAACTCCCCCTTAACGTGTAGTATATCTATTCTCTAACTAAACTCTAGTCTTCAATCTTCAACATTGATGCATCCGATCTTTGACTTGAAATCTTGTCAGAAATAGAGCTTGCATAGCTGGATCACCCTTGAATCATCTTTGAACTTCAAGATCCACTTGTGAAAGATATAACAAACTCCCCCTTTCACCATGTTTGAGTCACAACACACATAACCTGGAATTTCAGAAGACACAAACGTGGTTTCCTTTTCTTTTGAAAATTAATTTAATCTTGGTGCAAAACTTCTCTTCGAGAATCCAAGATATGTTTTTGATACTTGATTTCGTATCACATGTCGATCGGTCGAAAACAAATAAGAAACAAAATACTTTTGGCTTTTTGAAACTTTAAATCAAAACCCACCGAAAATGTTTTTGAACCTTTTCAGATATGAAACATAAATACAATACAGAATCAGACACTATTTTTGTCTTTTGCGAGAAAGTTCACAACTTGGGATCATATTGAACATAACATGCTGAACTATACTTCAATTTTAATTACTTAAGCACATAAGTCAAGTCGATTACTGGTATAATTTGTCCATCTTAAACTCAGGCACAATCATACTCATAACATCTGGATATGTTATTGTATTGATTAGATTTGCTTTGACCAGTGTACCCCCACACTATCAGACATACTCAGATATGCATTTGCTTTTTATATCACACTTTGTGATTTCATTTGTGATTTAATCACATAATGATTGTATTTATGATATAGTCAACTGTGTTCCATGCAAAAAGAAATAAGAATGTTAAATCGTCTACCTTAAGGTCAATCTTTCGATTCGCAAATAAGGCCTCAGATTTAACAAAATAAGAAAATAAAACAAGTTGAAATTGTATAACTCAACAACAATCAGGTCGATACTTCCGTATACGCAGAGAACGTCCGATGATTTATACGAAACACCAAAGAAAATAAATCAGAACGTCAAACGAACAAAAATCAGGTTGATCTTTCGATACGCATAGAAAGTCCGATCGTTTGACAAAATAAAGAAAATCAAAAAAGTTTAAATCTTTGCAAAATGAACACATGTTTACACAGTGACTTCTCGTTTTTCTTTTTCACACATCTTTTCACTATCTTGATATATGCTTCAAGATGTTGTCCATTTAGTCAATCTTTAGTATTTAATGTATATCACATTTGAATACTTTCTGATTTAATGCCAAGCCTACCAAGCACATCAAACACTGATCTTATGGCTTATTCATCTATTTATCCATGAGTTAGACACATAAGCCAATGTACCATCATTTCCCAATCATGTTGGATACAATTTCTCATTTTTCAATGTTTTTGTATATTTCGCTTTTCTCCCCCTTAAAATGAAAACTCTATTTTGGATTTTCATTTTAACAAAAACACAAAGACACTATTTTTGGTATATTCAGTTTTCTCCCCCTAAACTACAAACACAAAGCGTTAAAGAAAGAAAATTGACCAATCGATAGAGATACCTTTGCAGATTAAGCTGTCAGAAAAACTTTTAGTTTAAAATTTTATATTTCTTGAAATTCAAGTTAAAACAGCGAAATACTCCTCCATCAGCAACTTTTCAATCACCGATAGGTCTTCTAGAAGTACCTGCACACTGATTTTTTTTAAAAAAATTTGTACGCAAATGACCCGAAGCACACAGCTTCTGGTCGACCAGTGTCTCCTGTAAAATCATTTGCAGCCTTGGTGACCAACATAGGTCGCCACTGCATTTTTGGTTTTTCTGTTTTTAATGAGTAACTTCCTATGGATGAACTATCCATACTTGAATCATATTTATAAAATTGTTTCTTTAAAGATTTAAAAGATGTGGATGTGGGCTCAGTAAAAACTCTGCCTGATTTAAAAATAAATGTGGCAGATTTGTTAGAAAATGATCTTTTGACATTTTCAGGACAATCCTGTGCCATGTGTTCCTTTTGGTGACATTGATAGCACAAACGATATGATCGTTTAGATTGTGGTTTGCCCTGAAATTTATGACATCTTTCATCAGATTCATAACTATCAGAATAATCATCAAATGCTTGAAACCGATTATTGTGCACCCATTTGGAAATCGGACTTCGAGGAGTCGGATTTGAACCAGATCAAGAAGACCATCCATAATGTCTTTGACCAATGGGAGACAAATTTGAGAAAATCTTCTTCTTCAAATCTTTCTTCGATTGTTGCCTCCCGAATCCTTTCTTCATTGTAGACATGAACACATGAGCCAAATGATAAATTTGATCAAGGGTCGTATCTTCTTTTCTTTTGGAACTTTCTGGGGCATGTTCTTTTTGTCTTTCTTCTCAAATTTCTTGTGCTCACTACCCAAACCAGACTGTTTGTAACGTGGTAACTTTGATAAGTCCACTTCAGAACTCGAGGGACCAGTTTTAGCAGCTTGATTGAATGAAGCTTTAATATCCTTTAATTTATTAGCTTCTACCAGCTTTGCAGCAACATTTTCTTCATTCAACTGCTTTTTATCTTTTTCAACCTGTTTCCCAGCAGAAATAACTCCCTCCTCTGAAATAAACCCACCAGAGACAAACTTAGCAGTAGGTTTGTCAAGCAGACTATCCTCCTTCACCATTGTCTTGTTAGTTTGAGACTTTGATTTCTTTTTCTCAGATTTCTTAGAACCAAATTCAGAATAATCACCATTTGCATCAGAAGGTTTGACATCAGCCAGAGGATCAGTTTGAATCACCGGGAGTGGTAAATGATTGAATTCTTCTCCTCCAAACACTTTCTTAAAATTTTCATTGTTGCACAAATAGATGGTGAATGAATGTGAATTTGTCAGATTATTCAACTGTCTTTTAAGCTCCAAAACCTCAACATTTAAGTCGGATATCATCTTTTGAGCTTCACCCAATGGCTTTTCGGAATCGATTAACTTTTCTAAAGCTCTGTTTGATAAGAATTTCTCTCTTCTCATTTTATCATGAGCATCTACACTTCTTGCGTAATTTTCTTCACCCTTTCCTCATGAATCTCAATATTTCTTGTCAACAACTTGTTGTCATGTGTCAAGGTTGTGACTTTATCGAGTAATTTTGAATGTTCCCATTGACGATCATTTTCCTTAGTAGTAACTTCATCATGCGCTTTGTGAAGATCATTATACAATTGCTGAAGCGAATCCAATCTAGCTTTTGACTTACTAAACAGAGCATCAAAATCGCCAGTGGCATCTTTTGCTTCGTGCTCCCATTTTTCAGCATTTCTAACCAACTCTGCATTTTCATTTTGTAACTTCGAAATTGGTTGTTTATCTTCACCAACTTCTTTTGATAACTTTTCATTCTCAATCAGCAATTTGTCAATTGTCTTTTTTAAATCCTCAATTTTGAATTTGAAACTTCAATTCTTTCTCAGCAACTTTATTCTGAACACATTCTTCTTCTTTCTTGTGACTTTCATCACTTAAGAAATTAGAACTAGTAAACAATTCCCGAATCATTGTCTTTTTTGTGAAATCACTTCACATTTATCAACCAGACGAGAAAATTTTGACATCAACTCTGGAATCTTTGAATTTTTGCTTGTGTCAATGACGGAATCAGATATTTCTTTAGCTTTCTTCTTCCATTTCTCCAATTCTTTTATCAAAATACTATTTTCTTCGGTCAACTTTGTCATCTTCCTTTCTAACTCTTCAATCTCACAATTAGAACTCATGTTTGACCTTGGATTCCTATAAAGTTGCATATTGTGATATTCACATATTATTTTTCAGATTATCCCATAATACTTTTGATCTCCAACAATCCTTAAAATACACAAACAACTCAGTTGATATTGCCAACTTCAGAAATGCATATGTCCTCTTTTCATTTTCATACTGCTTCTTTTGTGCATCTGAAAGATCCATTTGCCATATGGGATCTCCACAAGAACTAGTTGGATAGATATATAGCGTATTGATCGGAATCCACAAATCTTTATCCACGGTATCAAGATATGTTAAAAAATTTATTACCCAACTCGGATAATCCTCACACTTCATCAATTTTGGCACATTCTGACATTGACTCGCAACGAATGCATCAATTGCTTTCATTTTGAAATCGGTGAAATCGAACGTCAAAACTTCAAACTCGAAAACGAAGATGATAGAATTTGATTTTGAAAATCAACTTTGAACGAACAATGTAGAGCTCGTCGAGACGATCGATTTGAGTACTTATGGCTCTCGTAGCGATTTCCGATGCAAAAGTTATGACACTTTTAAGAAACTGCCAGCGGACCAGATTCAGCGGACCAGAATTGATACGGCGGACCAAAATGGTACGGCGGATCAAAATGGTACGGTGGACCAAAATAACTGCCACAGACCAAACTTGACGATTTCCTAGCGGACCAGCAGCGAACCAGATGTTCTTGAGGCGGAACAGAAGCGTACCACGCTGACTTCGACGGATTTTCACGAATTTTGATAATTTGGACTGGAATTTGCTTCAGAAAGGTGCGAAAACTCACTAGGAACACTCAGAAATCATTTTTTACCTCGGAAAGACTCGGAATTGGAAAAATTTGATGAAAAATGAAGAAAATCCACACTTTCTCACTCTAAAAGTCCGAAAATTGATCAAAAACACAGCAGTAGAGAAACCAAATGCTCTGATACCACTTGTAAAACCAAGATATGATCTTACTACTGCATGCTTTGATCAATGTAATGAACACGAGATGTAAATAAGAGAATTCGTATTGAATCACTTGAGATTACAATGAATACTCTCTAGTTTCTCTCTCTAGAACACACACAGTAAAGGTGTAGAAATGACATAATTGTTTTTCTAACCTTCTAACACGAACCTATTTATAGTGTCAACATAAAATCCTCCGTACCAACTGGTGGACCATTTGGTACGGTGGACCAGTTGGTACGGCCCATGGTATATTGACCCTATGACTCACACTTAGACATGCTCACATAGATACAATACACGAGACACAATGTAGCATATGTATATGCTCTAACACCGGGTGTTGCATTTATTTTAGAACTTGTTTATGTTATGCATTTCAAGATCATAAACTTAGAAACTGCATGAAAATGATAGAGGCACTAGGAAAACCCTTTTTGTTTAGCCTTTTCTTTTGTATTTTACCAAACCTGAACATTACCCCTAGTAGCTTAGTTGAGCCTTTTCTTGTTTTCTTGTTTTTACCTACATCTTAAACCTACTAGCCAAATTAGCCTTTTAGTTTTAAACCCATGTGTTAACTTCCGGTTGTAGTTGAGGTCTAAGTTGTGCTATCTAGTTATGTGTTTAGTTTCATTGTCATTGTATCCTATTGTGTGTTCGTCATTGTATATATATGATTCTCCAATTCTATCAAAAAAAAAAGAGAAAGAAAGAAAAGAAAAGAAAAAAATATTTAAAAAGAAAGAAAGAAAGCATTATTCAGTGTTTTGCCTTTTTGTCTTATAAAATTGAGCAATTTTGTGTCTCGAGATGTAATATCCTATTAGTAGCTCATTTGAAGTAAGTTTATGTCAACTTATGTTTAGTTAGTCTATTATTTTGTGTTCCGTTGTCTATCACGTTTAGCACTTAGCTACCCCAGATCGTTAACCTTTTAGCCACCTTTGTATCTAAATTCCATACCCAAATCCCTAGCCACGTTACAACCCGATTAAAGTCCTCTTGATTTGTGCATCATCTTATGTTAATTGGTGGAGATTTTATTTATATACAAGCTTATGATAATGTTTGCTTCATCTCTTGGCATTGAGTGATCATATATACACTTATACACATATAAATAAGCCGAGTGTTGAGTGTATCTTTGTGAGGGATGTAAGTTTATGCATAATAGGAATTTGATTAGGCATGTTACGCTTACTTGGATATTGTCATGTTTCTGGAAAAAAAATATCTTATTACTTTGACTCATTTTATTTTCTTATTTCAATTGTTGCATGTCTTGAAAATAGTTTATGCGTTTGGATGTCTAATATGCTTTTGGATTGCCCAACTCTTATTTTATTGCCATCGGGACTTTTATTGAATTTTTGCTTGAGATAGTGCTTGAGGGCAAGCAATGTTTAAGTGTGGGGATGTTTGATATGTCATAAATTATATATATCTTACACATTGTCCCTCATTTAAATGAGTTTTCATGTTATATTTTTAGGAATTATTTCTTATTTAGTTATATTTAATTTTTATAGGTTTCAAAAGAATACGAGCTAAAACATTCCCTACCAGAGGAAAATTCCCCTACTGAAGCTTCACTAGAGGAAAAAATCCTTGTCCCCACTCAAAGATTCACTTGAGGAAAATTCCTCTAGTCCCCTTTATGTTTCCTTTAATCCCCCACTAGAGGATTTATCTTCTACTTATTTAATACCCCAAGTGTAGTTGGCTTTGGTTGGTGTACCATTTGATTTTCTGGCCGTATGCTTTGAGGATAAGGGATTTAATGCCACGTATTTCTTGGGGCAAGGGGAGATATTATATTAACTTCTTGAGGAGTATAAAAGAAAAGAAAGGGAGGCGACGGAGGAAAAAGCAGAATTAGGGGAAGAACAAAAACCCTAATACTCCATCTTCAAAAAATCAAGTTTAATCTCATCTCAACTTCATAAATAAAAAGTGAAGATTGTCATCTCGGAAGGAGATTCAAGTGTTTCTCAACCCATCTACACTTTGATTTCGGTTTGCTTCATCATCATTAGACATGTTTCACTTCGAATTTGTAAGTTGTCTTTTGGGTATTTTGTAGCTAGTATGAGCTAAACTCTTGATTCACTTAGATGAGATGAATCCTAGCTAAACTTTGATGATCTACATATATTTCTTGGTGATGATTATGTTGTGCACCTTAACAATGTTATGAATGTTTTTCAATGGTTATGTGTGTGTGTTTGACTTGGTTTTATGTTTAATCTTGTGGATATCTTGACCATATCATGTTAAAAAACCGTATGTGTTAAGGTATTTATTCATGAAAATACATATGCAAGTATGTATGTTCATGGCATTTGACTAGGAATGGTGGATGGAGATTTGAGCATTTAGGATTGTTAACAAATGTGTATCCTTGTGTATATGCTTGGAAAGGTCGTTACACTCGTTGTGAATCCCTTGTATCATTGTGTATGTGTGACTGTGGTTTACTAGCATAAATTCATAGTTCACGTATTCGTGGTAAAATATTTACAAGTTGAATAGCTTCATGATAATGTTTTTATTACGTGATTCGAGGTGGTTAATATGTGTTCATCGTATTAGCTTTCCGAAGGATTATGGGATTAAATAACCTTGAAAGGGTTAGTCCATCTTTATAATCAACATAATTATATCGTTGGTACTTTATAGCATAAATTTAGGTGGCTAGGGTAAGGATCCTGCGAAAACTCTTTTTTTTTTTTTTGCAAAAACCTAAAAAGTCACACTAAAACCTTCATAACTTTTACATACGTTAATATTTTTCTATAAAACTTGCACCCAACATCTTAAAATTCCATTATCTTTGATTCTGGAAAAGAAAATGATATTTCGGAAAAAAAATTATTAGTTCATATGTGCACCATTTTCATTAGTACTACACAAAGAGAATTGTCGTGCGAAATATATTGTTTAAGTTAAAAACATTTAAAAACACTAAAAAATTTATAGAACTAATGATAATTCTACATATGCACTATAACTATTTGTTATAGTGCACATGTGTAGCATAAAATTTTAAAAATTTTAAAACGTTAAATCTTTTTTCATAGTTAAAGATAATACAATTATAAGATTTATGGTGCAATTTCTTTTTTAAAATATTAATGTAACAAAACTATAATGTATTTGGTGCGATTTTTCAAAAAAAAATATTAATGCGTACTATATGTATGAGTTATATTATTAGTGCACATGTGCACTAATAAAAAAAACGAAGAGACGTTAGAAATTTTGACTATTTAAAACGTTACCGTTTCCCCGGCAACGGCGCCAAAAACTCGATGTGTTATTTAGTGTATATGAAAAGTAGGGTTCTACACTATCAAATTTTAAATTTATAAATTGGTTATTCACCAGGGGACTATTCCAACACACTAAGGTAAGTATACCTATCATGCGTAGCACAGTATTGGTAAACACCGGGTTGTCGAACCTCTGGGACACAGAGTTGTTAAAATAGTCTCAATTAATAATTGTTGTCGAGTTTTGTTTTTTATGATTTTGAAAATTAATAAAGATTGCTAAAATAAAGCAATTTGGAATTAGCAGAGAAAATTCAATATTTTAGAGAGGATCGCTTAGGCATTGACTCCTCCACCTAGGTTTGATAGACACATAGGTTACGTTTATGCCTTCTCGTTATGGTGAACTAGGGTCCTAAGACAAGGCTACCTAATTCCTATGGATAGGTTCACATTTAGGGTTATAGACCCGCCCTACACGGTTACTAGTGTTCCATGAGAAGTACTGATAAGTTGCTTGTGTTTCAAAGTACCCTAGGCTAAGTCCCGAGTTATCGGTGACTCAACTCACAACTGGTCGAAGGGTTAGGTTAGGTATGGTCCTAAAGGTTCTAGGTTTGTGAAGCGGTTAGGTTCCTATTGCATGGTTGACCTAGTAGGCCTTGGATACAACTGAGCAGCGGTAGACCCGACCTGTCGGTGACTATGTGGTTACTAGATAATATCAAGGGTGGCTACTAGCAGAGAGTAGGCGTTTTCTCACTCAACCCTACAGGTTGGACCCCTAATTGGACACTAGGGTTTCCTAACGATCATGACTATTTCTAGTTCGTGCGTACACCGCAGATTCTGTGATTCGGTTATACGATAGAGTCCTAACTCAAGATGGCTTGCACACTAATGCTAGGTTTCCACAAGGTTAAGAAATGGACCAGATTCAAAATGGTATTCAATTACATCAACCAAATAATAAGAACAAAACGTTTACTTTGAAAACACAATCATAAACGTAAACCGATACAATACAATAATCAAACCACAATTGGATTCGTCTAGCCTAAACGATCTTATGAGTTTAGCAAAGCATGTTCATATTCAAATAGAAATAAATAGAGTTCAAACTTAATTGCATAATCAAACTCAAACAAAATACCGAAATGTTGCTCCAAAACATGATAATTTAAGATTCTCGACTCGTTGAATGCTTCAAGTGTTCGAATGCTTCAAAAGGCTTCACTCCAGACTTGCTCTCTGCTCCCTAAGATTTCTTGAATGGTGGAAATGGCTCATCTATTTATAGGGGTCGAATTCTGAAGTTTCCAAATGGGGATCACCTGGTCATGGTCGTGACAGTGCCTTTCACGGCCTGGGCAGGCCGTGAGTTGTCACCTAATCAGCTCTGATGTTGGTCACTGCCTGTATGGGGTGTGTTGGGTGTCGTTCATGGCTTGTATGCTGTGACAGGGGTCTTCACGGCCAGGAGGAGGTCTCATGGCCTCGCTTCAGTGCTTACGGTTTAGACAGCTTTGTGATCAGGAACCTCACGGCCTAGGCTAGGCCGTGACAGTGGGTCTCACGGCCTGCAAGCCATGAGGATTTTCAGCATATTTACTTTTTCCGTTTCTTTCCTCGTTTTACGTACCAAGCTCGATTGTTCCTACAAACTCATGATATTTATCAGAATAGCATATATTTTAACATTGTCAACCTTAATACGCTAATTTCGACCCTAAAACCTGTTATCATTTCGTATCACTTCTCACACATATCAAAAACTTACACAACAGTGGTGTTTTCTAATCTTTTATTGTCATATTTTTATATTCACCACCCGCACATCAGACATGGTCCGGGACTTTCTAAATCTTGCTTATTCGAAAACCAACCATCGCATGCTCTGAAATAACCTGGATATCGGTAACATGGGTCAACAGAATATTGTAGGCATGATTTTTTTTTATGCTTTCAATAGTATTTTGTTCCTATTGGTTCTTTTATAATAACTAGATTTGATATATGCCCGTTGCTACGGGGATACCGTTGGCACACAAAAAATCACATTGTACATGGCTACGTAAATATAATGGAAGTAAAAAAATGTGTAGCGACTAAAACTCTTAAAAAACTATGTTACACTACTGTACCTAAGAAAATATATGTGTAACTATTAGAACACAAACAAACACCAGTTCATTTGCCTAGTTCATATGCCTCATTCAAAAATAAAATGACTACGTTTAAATGTTAAAATTAGAAACCGGACACTCAACATGTTAAGCCTATGACCTAAAAGTTACATTACAAGACTGAATCTGTTACACCACAAACTTATATGTTAAACGCGTCGCTTTCAAGGAAAAAAGAGGCAAAATGATAAAACTACACAATGTTAAAATGGAAAATCAGGGCAAATGGTTAAATTGTAATTAATTACAACTTTAGTAAATGTATATAATAAAACCGTTCGAAGATTTAAAAATAAAATAAATATTTTATTTGGTACGATTACAACCAAAAAAGAACATATTCTATTACAATACACTTTAAAAGAAATGATCTACTCCTATTACAATTACAACGAAAAAAGACACTATGTTACAATGGAATAAAGCTTACAAACAAATTAAAATAAACATACAAGGAAATGAAGAGAAACTTACAATACAATGAGATGAATAATAATTTTAATGAATGGAATAAAATAAAATAATCAACAGGAGACCAAAAGCACTAAAAGTGGAAGAAGAATTTAAAGTTTGAATTTAAATAAAAAGGTTAAAGATTTGATAATGTTTTCATGAAACATGTTTGAGATGAAGAGTTTTTAAAAAACAGAGAAATAAGCAGAAAGGCGGCAAAGGCTTCAGGTCAAAACTTCGGTCCCTTAAAGCAAAGTCCGGGTCTACCGAAGATCCCGTTTTGTTTCCCAGGGTATAATCGCCAAAGCTAATTTGTACGACTAGGATAATACTAAACCCGAAATTACATTGAAACTTAAAGAACTAAGAACGAAGATGAAGACTTTGAGAGAGAGTTTGAGGATGAGCAGAGAGAAAGAATCCTCAAGAATTTGGTGTGTAGAGCCTCAACTAATGAGGCTATATTTATAGTGGTAGAGGAGCCTTGGGGAGCAATAAGGATTAATTCAATGTCAAACTTTGCATTAAACGTCTTTAATGCAAATTGATCTTTAATTGACATGAAATTTCCTTAATTACTCAAAATGCGTCACATCAGTTATTCTAGAACAACCAATCTTCCAGTTCAACTTTCCATTCCAACTTCATCCGGTTTACTTTTCTGGAAGAACCGACTTCCGGCTGAACTGGTTCCGCTTTAACTTCAACCGGACTAACTTCCGATTGAACTTAAAAACAATAAGGAGGCTCTCAAGCGGCTCGCGAAGAAGCGAAGTGAAAAGTGCGCCATCAAAGCGCCACATTGTGCATATAAGCCCATCCCACGCACGCGCATGCGAGTGCGGGTTAGGGGTTCGGACTCCTTAGGGTCCAAGGGATGTCTCCTACTCAAGGAAACAATAGTTGGTAAGGTTCACACCTTGTAAACCACTTTTGGGTTTATCCCCCAACCAATGTGGGATAAGTTTCCCTTCATTTTCTCTCTAAATTTCGTAGTTTTCACTGCTGCGAGACCTCAACTTTGAGCATCGATATCTCATTTATACGAGCTCAGTTTTGGATGTGGTTTGGTGCGTTGGAAAGCTCCCCCAACGTACTATACAAACCTAGAAAATATAGCACCAACAACCTATGTTTTCTGTATTTTATTTATGTCCAAAGTTGGTGAAAAACTCATTTTCATACTTAGTAAAAAACACATTCTCCACTAGTTTGTCTCCCAAAATTCCAACATTGAGAAGTTAAAAAAAACCACTGCGAAAATGAGATGGAGTTGTTAAGTTACCTCAAACAGAAAATGTATATATAAAAGGTAATTTTTTTAATAAAATCAAATGAGAAGTTATTGATTATATATATATATATATATATATATATATATATATAGAATCTACTAGTAGGTACCAGCGTAAAGCGGCGACGAAAATTAACCAACGTGGTATTTTTTTGTTATTTTATTAATAATCTCATAATATATTGTATTGTAGGTTTGTTAGCTTACAGTGGTTCAGAAGCGGTAAGAAGCGTTGGTGACGACTAAGAAGTGAATACGGGCAATGATAACCTTGGTTTTGCTTTGGGTGTAGCAAGAGATGTGGTCTTTGAAGTGCCACATGGTTAGGAAGTTGAGATTGAAAATAAAAACGATATAATTGATAACTATGTAGCCGCCTGCAAATAGTTTATCTTTATCGATTACTTTCCGAACGACAATAGTTTCCCTTTTATGTTTGGTTAAATGATAATGTGTCAGGGGTCTTCACTATAAAATTTGTCCAATTGCTCCCGCTGTCTTAGAGGATGACGAATCAATTCTTGGGTAGAGTCGATGGCTTCCCCTTAAGATTAATATTTTTTGATGGACAAATCTTGATAGGCTGCATACTCTAACGGGTCTAGAACAAAGGAATGTAAGGGTGTGATACTCTCTTTAACTACATTATCTAACAATAGTGATCAAAACCCATATAAATATTGAAGTTAAAAACATTCTTTGTGAGTGTGTGATATGCATATTGAACAAAATAGCTCCAAAGCACAAATTTTTTATTGCATCACCTTCTTCATTCAGTATTAAAACAATAATACTTATGGGAAATGACATATCAAATAAAATAAGATGGCTGTAAACTTTTATAACTAATTGATGAGTGGTGTCTAGACACACTCTATTTCATACTAATTCTACACTAAATGCACCGATGAAAATATAAAATATATTGTTTTAATCGGTTGTTGTAATTAGTGTATTGAGATAAAAATAAGTTTAAATTACTACTATTAAGTTATATTCGAGCGATAATGAGCAAGTGTTGGTTAATGTTTTATTTTAAAGTGAACCAAAAATGGGAAGCATCAAATATTATTTGCTTTTTTCATGACATGTTAAACAAAAATAAGATGAAAATTTATTATGATGTAGGTTGAGAATGAGATGAAATTAAAGTCGTGGAGGCTAGCATTGCAAATAAAAATGGACTAAGAGGCCCATAACAAGAAAAGCCTAACGGAAATTTTGTGGAGGTTAAAAAGGGTTTATTCACAATTCGATCAGGGGGATCGACATATTCTGACGGCCGAGGAAAGAAAACGACAGCCTTCTGGCTGTTCTTGCGCACATGGATGGAGCCAGGAACAAGGATCAACAATTGTTATTTCTAGATGTCAACAAAAGAGAAGTTTTACTATTTATTTTTTAGATAGATTATAGAAGAGTTTTAGTTACTTTAATTTAATGAATATTTGTGTGGTGATAGCATAAGAATTATTCCTTATTATGAGTAGTTAAATATTCTGTGATCATATCTGGGTGTAGGTTGTTGATACATGATATGGCAATGAGCTGGATCAAACGAAGACATGAAGATTTATAGTTTTGAGTCTGGTGGCCGAACTCCAGCCGAACCCTGGCCGAGCCTTGGCCGAACCTGAGGTTCGGACAAGCCAAGGAGTTCGGACACCCGTAGGCTATATATATGTTGTTTGTGTCTTTGTAATAGACAAGTTTTTTATAGTTGAGCGAACTTTTGTATGTGAGTTTGTGTGTGTACTCTGATTCTCTTGTTATCACGTATTAATGAGAGATTGAGTTTATTTACCTTGCTTGTGTTTGTTTTCTCTCATATTCTCACGTATACGATTGTTATCGACCAAACAGATCCAACGCTCAGTCACTTTCAAGTGGTATCAGAGCTATCTGGTGCTGTTTGGCTCGATTTGTTGCAATTTGTATACTCGAAGTTCGTTTTTCAAGTTGCTCTCTGGAAATTTACGTGAAAATCATCATGTTTTGTGTCAAAATTCCTTGTTTCTGTTTGCTTTTGGTCATCTGAGTAGTTTGATTTCATTTGTGAGTGTTTTCTGGTGAGATCTGAAAAATTCTGAAATTTTACGTTCGGCCGAACCTGTAGTTCGGTGAAACCGCTCCGAGTGTCGAGTTCAGGTCAAGTTCAGTCACATTTTCGATTCGGTGAGAGTTCGGTGAGCTATCGGAGAGAGTTCGGTGAGAATTTCTGTCTCGGAGATAGTTCGGACCAGGATCGGAGAAAGTTCGGAGTTTCTGTGTTCGGTGATAAGTTCGTAGGGAGTTCAGACTTTGTTTTCAAGATCGGAGGAAGTTCGGAGTGAGTTCGGAGCTTACTTTAAGTTCGGAGCAAGTTCGGAGCTTGTTTTAAGTTCGGACCAAGTTCGGAGAACAGAATCTTAATTTTTTCCAAAATGTTGGATTATTTCGCGTTTGCTGCTATTCAATCGCAGATGTAAACATTACTGAATTACGACAATGAAATCGGGACGACTCAGGAAGTTCCCAAACTTCTTAAGTTTGAGGACTATCCTAATTGGAAAAAGAGATTTGAAGCGTATATCGGTACAACGGATCCAGACCTATGGATTGCTATGGATGCACCATATGTGTATCCTGTCGGGTTGAACAATGTTCCTATTATGCAAAGGAATATGGATCTTACACAAAAGGCTGATTTTGTTCGAGAACAAAAAGCTTATGGTTTAATCACTCAAGCTTTACCTAAAGAGTTACTTCACCAATTTAAAACCTGTGAACATTCTCATGAATTATGGTCAACTCTGAAAGAAAGATGTGAAGGCAATGAACAGTATAAGAAAAGTAAGAAGAAAGTGTTAAACAAGGAATTTGACAACTTAAAGTGTTTTGACGGTGAGGGTGTTCCAGAATTAATTTCAAGATATTGTCACTTGCTGTCTGAAATGGACAATGTCCAAATCAAGAAAAATGATGAAGAGCTGAAAGAGAAATTGCTAGAAGGTCTACCATCAAAATGGGAATCTTATGTACTGCTTTAGTGTCATCTTATTACGGTTTGATAACTGAATATTATATGGCCCTTGTTTCTGCTTTAGTGTCATCTTATTACGGTTTGATAACTGGGAATGTTAGCAATGCTGAATTAACGAAAGAAGATTATGATCAGGTGGATCCTAATGATTTGGAGTTAATGGATATCAATTGGCAATTTGCCATGCTGGATAGAAGAGTGAAAAGATTCTTAAAGAAGACCGGTAGAAAAGATTTGAACTCTGGTGGCAGAATTGGTTTTGATAAATCAAAAGTCAGATGCTATAATTTTTCTAACTTTGGTCACTTCGCTCGTGAATGTTCTCAGCCGAAAAAGCAAGAATATCATAAATTCACTCCTAAATCAAATGTTTCTGGATCTAACAATTCTTCGAGTTCAGGGAGTACTTCTAACTCAAAATCTAATCCTGATTCCACAAAAGCTCTTGTATCTCAAACTTATAAGACTTATAATTAGGGTACTCAATTAGCTGATTCATCTGCTTTGATGGTTTCACATGTGCAGGATGAAGACACTATGACTGAATCCACTGAAGATAAAGGTGAAGTTCATGGTGAAGCGAATGGTGAAACTTTTGTTGGAATTACTGTTGATGAAGACGTCTCGGATTCAAGGATTGATCATAATTTTGTGTCTGAAGAAAAATTTGCTTTCATGGCTGATTTTTCTGATGAGAAGGTCGAGTCTGATGCTATTCTTTTGTTAGAAAAACAAGTTAAACTTCTAACTAAGGAGAAAGAAGCGTTGATTCGAGAATGTGAAGCAGCAAAAGCTGAAGCGCTTGATACAGCAAATGATTTCGAAAGCTTATATCAGAAAAGTCTTCCGCTGAAGGAACGATATGAAAAATCTCAACAGAATGCTGTAGAAATTGTTGATAAAATGCTTGCACTTCAGACGGACATGCATAAAATATCTGATGAAAACTCAAGTCTGAAACAAGAGATCGGTGCACTGAAAAGGAGAAATCTTACAGAATCAGTTGCTTTTATGGCCGATTCGTCTAAGATTGCTTGGAGCAAATCTGTTGAAGGTAATAAAGTCAAGTATGGTGGAGTCGGATTTGAGCCTTCGGCAAAGTTAAAATCTGCTGAAAAAGGTTCTTCTTCAAAAATTCCAAAACCTGCACAAGTCAAGGCTAGAAATCCTACTTTAGACACCAACTGTGACAATTCTGAGCCATGGGTGACATATCGATTAAAAGGATCTAATCGGATTTATAGTGACAAGGAGTTTCCTTTGGATATGGTTAATCCGAATTTAATCGATCAAATTTTTTCGTGCAAATATGATCCTGCGTATGATCCCAAAATTGAGAAATGTGTACATTAAGGGGGTAATAGCAATGTTAATGTAATGGACACATTTCATTCTGAATCTGATTCAGGGTTGGTTAACAGAGTGAAAACTTCTGCTCAAAAGTCTTTAAATAAGAAACCATCAAGACCAACTATACAAATACCACCAAAAGATTTTTATGATCAAAGACAACCAAATTTCAGAAAAATCAAGTCAGTTTTTCAAAAAGTCTTAATTTTATAATGACGAAATAATTTATGATGAATTTGGGTGTGGACCGAATCAACCCGTGTTTGGGAGGGGTCCAAAATGGGTAGATTATGGAGGTCAAAATGAATTTGTTCCAAGGTTTGGTGGGCGAAGAAATAGATTTCAGAATTACAGGGATCATCGTTTTTCTGGAAATTCGTAAGTTAGAGGTCATGTTGGGTATTGTGACGATTTTTTAGGAAATGTGTCAGGGTATGAGTCAGGACATAATGATGAGTTTGAAAATCGTTATGTGTCTAATAGAAAGGGTTTGAAACCTAAAACCCAAAAACGGGTTGTTGAGTCCGAAGTGGATGATGACACGAGCAAAAATGTTGTAATTGATAAAAGAAAATGTTTTAAGGCAAAGCTCGTGGTCATACATATCGGACGTGCCCGTTGAAGAAACCAAAATCTATCAAATCTGACACAGAAAAGTCTGATGATATGTCGGAAGGCTATCAGACTAATACAAAGAAAAAAGTTAGATTTGTTGATGAGCAAGGCAGAGTTCACTCTAATCTTAAGTCATCAGAATTTCATAAAAATGACAAGAAATCAGAAAGTGAATTTTCAAAGATTAAATCAATTTTGAAAAACTCTGCAGCTAGCTCCACAGGTTCTTCAACAAATGGACAGAAACCTAAGGGTTTGTCCATGGTTGGTAATGATTTTGTTGAAGATGACGGTCAACCCAAAGCTTCAAGCTTGGGTTCGTCCCGAAACTAATCTTCTGTTGTAATTTATGAAGGGATCTTCGCGACAACTGATGAATAACATTTGGGTTGTTGATAGCGGAGCATCTCGGCACATGACCGGCGATATTTCTTTGTTGCATGATGTGAAATACTTTGACGGTGGTAAAGTAACATTTGCTGGAAACAAAGGAGGTCAAGTCACCGGTATCGGTAAACTTTCAAATGGTGTTGTCACATTCGACAAGGTTGAATTTGTTCAAGAATTGGAGTACAATCTTCTAAGTGTCTCCCAGATTTGTGATAAGCAATTCACAACTGCTTTCACGAGGAGTGAATGTTTAATACTGAAACCTGAATTCAAGATTCCAGATGAGTATGCGGTAATGCGAGCACCGAGATTCTCAAATTTGTATATGCTCGACATGAATTCAGCAAAAGCAACGGTCGCAGGTCAATGTTTTTTTGTCAAAGGCATCCGAAAGAGATTCCGTTCTATGGCATCGTCGCATGGGACACATCCATTACAGGAAAATGAACGAACTGGTGCGGAGGGGTCTTGTCGAAGGGGTTCCAAAGCAACGATTTGTTTTTAATGATGTGTGTGTGAGCTGCAAGAAGGGAAAACAGAAAAGAAAATCCCATCCACTGAAGAAATACCACTCAATTGAAGTCCCGTTATAGCTACTTCATATGGATTTGTTTGGTCCAGTGAATCGAGAAAGTATTTCGGGAAATTGGTATTGTCTGGTGGTCACTGATGAATTTTCAAGATTTTCGTGGGTTGATTTTCTGGTCTCTAAGGATGAAACTTCAAGAATTCTCATCAATTTGATTACAACACTTGAATCTTTGTACAAATTGAAAGTACGAAGAATTCGTAGTGATAATGGCACGGAGTTCAAGAATTCAGCCGTGAGGACGTTCTGTTTGGAAAAAGGGATTGTGCATGAATTTAGCACTCCATTCACACCTCAGCAATACGGCGTGGCAGAAAGAAAGAACCGCAAAATTATTGAAATAGCACGAACAATGTTGGCTGATGCTCAATTACCTGTTCCTTTTTGGACGGAAGTTATTAACACTTCATGTTATGTGCCTAATCGAGTGCTTACTGTGAAGCGTTTTGGAAAGAAATGCTATGAATTATTGAAGAATCGTAAGCTGAATCTTGATTATCTAGAGCCTTTTGGGTGTCCCTGTACCGTATTAGCTTCTGCAGGAAAATTTGATGACAAAGCCTTTGAGGGGCTGTTTGTCGGATACTCAAATCAAAAGAAGTGAGTATTTAATAAGCAGAATGGCACGGTGGGTGAATATTTGCATGTGGATTTCCAATCCTATACTTTACCACCCAGAGGTGTTGGACCGGACTGGTTGTTCGATTATAAAGCTCTTTTTGAGAATCTTGAATCGAAGCCAGAGATATCTGATGAGCAACTTACTCGAGTTGTTATTGAATTACTAGATGATACTCCGGTTCTAAACATTCAAACTCTGTCAACTCCGATAGTGCCTATTACTGATGAGTACATGACCGAGACTTCAAATGATTCGACAATTGCTGCTGATGATATGTCTTCAGATGATGATAGTGAATTTCATGAAGCTGTGACACATCAGGTAGAAATTCCTATTCAACAACTAGATCCACATGTTGATGCTACTTCAAATGAAGTTAAGGCTGATTCAACTGATAATGTGATCAGTCCACAAGTTGATACTATTTCAAATGATGCTGATATCAATACAACTGAAACTGTGGTGGTTGAGGAAGATCCTGTTCCTGATATGGGTGAGACGGTGGTTGTTCCTATTCATCAAACACCCCGGATAAACACCATACATCCGCAAGACAATATTATTTGTGTTTTAAATGAAGGAGTTCGTACGAGACATCAAATTGAGAGCAGTGCATTACTATCTGTTCTGGAATCTGGTGTTCAGGAAGAAGCATTTCATTCATGCTTTATATCCCAGATCGAGCCGACAAATGTTAACGAAGCTTTATTAGACGGTTTGTGGGTTGAAGCAATGCAAGAAGAATTACTGCAATTTCAAAAGTTGGGTGTGTGGCACTTGGAAGATTTACCAGCGGGAAGCAAAGAGCCGTGTGGTACACGGTGGGTTTACAAGTGCAAATGGGATGATGGTGGAATCATTGTCCGAAACAAAGCCCGTTTGGTTGTTCAAGGTTTTTCTCAAGAAGAAGGGATAGACTTTAATGAAGTGTATGCTCCTGTTGCCAGAATTAAAGCAATTAGAATTTTCTTGGCATTTGCTGCACATCTTGGGTTCAAAGTCTTTCAAATGGATGTAAAGAGTGTGTTCCTTTACGACAAGGTTAAGGAAGAAGTGTATGTCAAACAACCTCCGGGATTCTTCGATCCTGATTATCCGGAGAAGGTTTATAAGTTAGAGAAAGCTTTATATGGTCTTCATCAGGCTTCTCGAGCTTGGTATGAGACGTTGTCTACTTATTTACTCGACAACGGGTTCAAGTGTGGGTTCGTTGATCCTACTCTTTTCTGCCGTAAAACGGGGGAGGATTTGCTTCTGGTACAGATTTATGTTGACGATATTATTTTTGGCTGCTCAAACGAGAAGTTATCGAAGGATTTCGAGACTTTAATGCAAACAAGGTTCGAGATGAGTTCGATGGGAGAAATGTCTTTCTTCTTATGATTGCAAGTTTAACAATCTGATAAGGGTATCTTCATACATCAGACGAAGTATGTGAGAGATGTCCTGAATCAATTCAAGGTGGAAGATGTTCGAATTCCTGGAACTCCCATTCAGCTGTCACATGGCCTATGTCCTGACGAAGACGGTGAAAAAGTTGAAGTCACTCGTTATAGGGCTATAATAGGTTCACTGATGTATCTTACAGCTAGTCGACCTGATATCATGTTTGTTGTTTGTTTGTGTGCCAGGTACCAGGCAGCTCTGTGTTTCTCATATGAATGCGGTCTTGAGAATTCTAGCTTATCTAAAGGGTAATTCAGATCTCGGGATCTGGTATCCTCATGATGATAAGTTCGACTTGTCGGCGTACACGGATTCGGACTACGGCGGTTGCAAGATTAATTTCAAGTCAACCATAGCTGGATGTCAGTTTCTCGGCGATAGGTTGGTATCTTGGCAGTGTAAGAAGCAGACTGCTGTTGCCACATCCACGGTTGAAGCTGAATACATAGCGGCTGCTAGTTGCTGCTCTCAGGTTTTATGGATTTAACAGCAGATGCGGGATTACGGTCTGAAGTTTCTTACTACTCCAATTTACATAGATAATTCGGCTGCTATTTGCATAACAAAAAACCCCGTTCACCACTCTAAAACGAAACACATTGATATTCGTTATCATTTCATCCGGGATTGTTTTGAGAAACACTTGATTGATCTGCAAAAGATCCATACTGATTTTCAAAAAGCGGATCTTTTTACGAAAGCTTTTGACAAAACCCGCTTTCGTTATCTTTTGCAGATCAACGGCATACAAAAGTTACCGGTCGAGTAACTTTCGGTTGATCATGTTTTGCTTATTGTTTGTTTTTTTTGTTTGTTTCTTCTTTCTTGTTATAAAAAATCCAAAAATAGCGTTTTGTATTTTAGGGGGGGAAACATTAGAAAATATAAAAAAAATGGAAAAATGCAAAAAAGCATAAAAAAATGGAAAAATTAAAAAAAATGAGAAATTGATCCGACCAGGCGAGAAATGATATTACATCGGCGTGTGTTATCAACCACGGATAAAGTAAAAATGAAAAGCTGCAGGTTCTTGTTTGGTTAGTTAAATGCGTAAGGGTAAATCTGATATATGCTAGTATGATATAAACATAAAAATTTTGCTTGATTAATTGTGAGACACATCATGATGATTACTGTGTGATCTTGGCATTAAATAAAATGAAAAAGCAAAAACAGAATAAGAGATGTTCTGGTGTATGCATGTTTTCCTTTTGTAAAGATTTAAACTTGTTTGATTTTCTTTATTTTGTCAAACAATCGGACTTTCTCTGCGTATCGAAAGATCGACCTGATCGTTGTTTGTTTGACGTTCTGCTTTATTTTCTTTGGTGTTTAGTATAATCCATCAGACTTTCTCTGCGTGTACGTGAGTACCGACCAGATTGTTGTTGGATTATACAACTTCTGCTTTATTGTACATTTCTTATTTCCTAAATAATCGGACTTTCTCTGCGTGCCTACCAGCCGGCCTGATTGTTGTTTGTTTAGGGTTCTGTTTTATTTTTCATGAAACACCATGAACGATAAATCTCTGTGAAACTCAAATTCTATGAAAAATACAAAAATAATGAGAATAAGCCAGATTACCGGTATTTCTGATTGTGTGGGTTTTCATATTATCAATGCTTGCTAAATATATCTTAACATATCAGAAAGCTATAAAAATTGATCTACCCAAGCTGAAATAAATTGAAAAATTGTATTTGCTGCCAACTTGACTTGCATGCTGATTAAAAATGAAAATGAAGTGTGTCTGATGCATATTGGCCGATATGATCTCGCGTCTGGATTTTTCTCACAAAAATACTTAAGTTATATCAATTCTTAGTAATTTTGTTTCAATTCTGTTTGGTTTGTTATTTGAATATCTGAAAAATCACAAAAAGATTTTAGGTATTTTTTAGCATAATTTGAAAAATTCCAAAAAGATTTTAGGTGTGTTTTGAAAATTTACAAAAAATCAAAAAGATTTTATTTTGCGTTATTTTCGATCAACCGTTAGTGAAAGATTTCAAATTATGCCAGGAACAACCAAATGGACTTCATTTCAGAAATTTCATCAGTTAAATTGAACGAAGTTTGAGGAAAATTGATAAATTTTAAACTTTGGAAGTTCAATTTGAAAAATTCATCATAATCAGGGGTTATTTTTGAAAAATTTTCAAATCTCCAAACCTGAAGTTCGGAGGACCGAACATAGAGTTCGGAGGTCGGAATGTGGAAGTTCGGAGGACCGAACCTCAGTACCGGACAGGGTTTGGAGGTGGCCGAATTGGGAGTTCGGTGCTACAGTTCGTCCGAACTTGGAGTTCAGAGGTCCGAACTTGGTTAGCTATAAATGCGCCAAACCTGAACTTCGGAGACATTGTTACTGTTTAATCTCCGAACTTGCACCGAACTGCTGCCCGATTTTCAAATTTTTCGATTGAACGTGTTTTTGGCGATTTCAAGACTGATTCTAGGTAGATATCTTGACTCCGAACACACTGGTGGACTTAGATTAGGTTTTCATCCTGTTTTTGTTGGTTTTTAGTTCATAAAACTCGTTCGGACAAAACTCAGTTTCTAGATCCAAAATTACTCCATCGAAAACATGTTTTCAACAATTAAAATTGGTTTCTATGTGTAGCTTATCAAAATCCGACCAAGGGTGTTGATTGGTTGAGTCTAATTTGGTCGTTTTCATCGATTTTGAGATTCAAACCTGTCGGAGTTCTTCAGGCTCCGAACCTGGGGTTCGGAGACTCCGAACTGGGGGTTCGGAGGACGCTCGGACAGAGTTCGGCGGTCTTCAAAATTTTTATCAAATGTTGTTCGTTTACGCAAACGACAATGATTTGACGAAATCGGTGATTATATCTGTTAATAACATTGAATTTAATGAATGTTTTCTTTTATGTGTTTTCAGATATGGCAAACGACTTAAAGATTGGAGATAAACATAATATATGTGCACATATCGGGGTTGCACGAGGCAAACTCGATAAGTTTGGAGGACCTCGGATATTCGAGTTTCTGAGGCGTTCGAGGATTCATTATGCCATTACTCAGCAGTGTGATGTGTATAGGGATATTATTCTGGAGTTTTGGAACACAGCTCATACGATTACTGATCCTCCAATTAGAATCGTTGCAACTGTTCAAGGACGACCTGTTGAAGTAACTGAGGCAGACATTCGCAGAGTTCTACATTTAGAATCTGATACAACAAACGCACGGATTGAGTTCCCTCATGAAGATAATGTGGCATTTTTAAAGCGGATTTGGTATACTGATGATCCGAGCAAGGAATGGGTGTACAAATCGTCGCTAAGCGTCCCATACAAGTATCTTGCACATGTGTTGTTGGTCTGCTTGGGACACAGAATTTCAGGTCATGATGAAGTCCAGCAGATTATTCTGTCTTTGATGAACGCATTGGTGATGAATCGGTTGTACAATGTCTGTGGAATGATCTTCCATTACATGAGAGACAATCTGACTCAACGTAAAAAGAAAGCAGCAATTTACCCCAGATTTCTCCAAATGGTGCTGAATGAAAAATATCCGGATTTGATAAAGAATGCTGCACAAAGAATGGAGTTGAAGCACATGACTGAGGCTAGTGTTGGTGCTTTAGCATCTTACCAGAAGAAAGCACTAGAGTTTCAACCTAAACTGAAACGATTGATTGGCCATCTTGCCAATGTCAATTATGTGCCACCAGTAACGGGTGCGCCTCGCCATGATGATGGAAGTGATTCGGAGGAATTGGATTAAAGTTGGATAGAAGAACAGAACCAAATACCAATACAAGGTAGGGTGAAGAGGCCTAAGAGGCAAGTCCCAGTGGTTCAGGAACCGGTAAATCAAGAACCAGAACCAGTATCTCAGCCGCCAATTACTGAATCGGGGGTCTCAGCATCTGTTACTGTGACTAATACACCAGCGGTGAATGTACTTGATGATGAATCTGAATCTGATGATGATTTTCTGAATGCTGAAGCTGATTCTGAAGACTTCTTTGATACAAACAACCCGTTTGTGAGAGTCTTAATCAACTCGAAGTATGTTAAGCTAAGGAAAGGTAGTGCTGAGCATTTTGCCTACCGAGTCAGCAAGAACAAAAGCAACGATCGTTACAAAGATCGTGTGTATGATGTGGTGGCCTCTTCTGAATCTGACAAAGATTATACTCCAGATGCTGATGTGGTTTCTGGCAAAGGTAAAAAGATTGTTACTGGTTCGTCGTCAGTTCTTTCAGGAAAAAAGAGGTAGAAATCAGTGGCTGGAGGTAGGATGAAGAAGAAGAAGAAAGGTGTACAACAGTTCATATTACAGCCTCGTTCTGGTGTTTCTACATCAGCTACTCCTGCTGTGTCTGTATCTGAAGCAACAACAACTGTTTGGACTTCAGTGTCTGACGTTCAAGCTGATTTCTTGAAAAACCTGATGAATGCCAACCGTTCCACAACCGTTTTGGTGTTACCTACTCATTCTACACCGGATGTGAATTTCAACTTTGAAGAAGGCTCAGTTTCTTTTTCTCGGGCCAGTATCTTACAAAGCGCTTTATCTGATCAACAATCGCAGATTGATGCCTTGAAGGCTAAATCTGAAGCACAAGAGAAGATGATTACAGTGCTGCGGTTAGATAATGAAGATTTAAATCAGCGGGTTGTAACTCTCCAAAGTCGAGATGAAGTCAAAGATCAGGAGATTGTGCAATTGAAACGGGTTAGTCAGAACCAATCCAAGATGCTTCTGGAGATGAATGAGCAGTTAAAATTCTTGATGGAGAAGTTTAATGCTTAGGGGGAGATTGGAGATGGCTCGGGCTGTAATGAAGATCCGTTGCGATTTCTGAACGATGATCCCGATCAGGATGATCCTGAAGGGAATGTTGGTGGTGGACCAGGCCCATCTGGAACCGCGGGTTCGGGTGCTGGGACATCATCTTCCCAGATGGAGAAAGACTCTAGAGAAGCTGTGCCAATCACGTCGATTCCATCTGATCAAGCTGCAAAGTCTATGAGTGAGTTTGCTGAAATGTTACAAACGCTTGAAGAAGGGGAATTTGTTGGAGACTTAACAGCTGAAGAGTTACAACGGGTTTTTGATTTGAATGATGAGGAAATGAAGAAAGCATCTGAGAAAGCTACTGAGAAATTCAAAGATCCAGAACCAGAGTCTGATGAAGATGTGGAAGGTATATTTGATGAAGAGATTGAAATAGAGGATATTACAGAAGAAGAATATCCGGATTTGTATTCCAACTTCAACAATGATCAAGCTGGTGATGAGTTTGAGGTGTTTTCGAAAGAAAAAGATGCTGAGGTTGAGGAAATATTGAGAAAGAAAGAGTCTGAGAAACCTGAAGACCCAATGGTTAAGGAGGCGAAGATTCAGAAACAGAACCAGAATTTTAAAGAGTTCATGAAAGCATTTCATGCTAATTATGTACCGCCTCCAAAGCCAGTCAAGCAAAGATCGTCTTTCAAATTCAAGGGTCAGGTATCAGGGGAAATTATTAGTTGGATGTATGCTTCAAGCTTGAAGTGCTATGGGATTAAACGTGAACATAGAATCCAGTACTTCAAGTGTGCCAAAGATTTTAGCAGTTTGCCGATTTGGGATATTCGTCAGCTGACAAGAAAGCCATTTTGCTGTAATGGTAATGATTGGTTGGGTATGCATTTCAAGAAGACTCTTGAGAGGGAATGTCAGGAGGGATTTCAGCTTTTTGATCCTCAAAAGCCAAAAAGACGGTGATCCCGAACAAGAGTTCACGAAAGAACTGGCAAGAGGCTGATAATCTTGGTGTTTCCAAAGAAGCCAGAGGTGATGAAGAAAATACCATTGATGAAGATGCAACAAGATTTTATCAAAGATCTGAGATGGTGGTATTACAATGAGAAGACAGGAGAAGCAGTGATTGTGTTGAGAGAAGATAACCGGGTTGTGAAGATCTATGATCCTATGTGGCTGATTAACTTGTCGAAGGCTGATATTGGCGAGTTGTATCACAATCCAATCCTGTATCACCCTGATTACATGGATCAAGCGCTGAAGTTCCAAAGGGTGATAAGGGTTTGCTTTGCGTTCAACATCTTTGCTGGAAATAACCATGAGTTGGTTTGGAAGGATGATGGAGCTGCTACAAATGTTCAAATCTGATGAAGAACGGTCCAGCTATTGCCAAGGGGGGGTTTGTTGATACACGATATGACAGTGAGCTGGATCAAACGAAGACATGAAGATTTATAGTTTTGAGTCTGGTGGCCGAACTCCGGCCGAACCCTGGCCGAGCCTTGGCCGAACCTGAGGTTTGGACAAGCCAAGGAGTTCGGACACCCGTAGGCTATATATATGTTGTTTGTGTCTTTGTAATAGACAAGTTTTTGAGAGTTGAGCGAACTTTTGTATGTGAGTTTGTGTGTGTACTCTGATTCTCTTGTTATCACGTATTAATGAGAGATTGAGTTTATTTACCTTGCTTGTGTTTGTTTTCTCTCATATTCTCACGTATACGATTGTTATCGACCAAACCGATCCAACGCTCAGTCACTTTCAGTAGGATTTGTGAGTTGCATGTTTATTCGTGTTTGAGTCTTTAGATTAAACCGTATACTTTTACATGTCTTGTATAGAATATATTGTTTAAACGTTTATTTGTTATAAATTGAGAGTAACTTTCTTACTGGATTATTCGGGTTGTGTCACGAAATAGGATTAAGTTCTTGTTAGTCGATGCAACGTGTAATGATTTATTACTTAAGTTTGATTCTCTAAGATTCCATAGTGCGGCCGAATTAAGTTCGCACCCTTGGTCGCGATTAAGTTCTTGTCTTGTAGTGCGGCCGAATTACTTTTCTTACTAGAGTCCCTTTTATAACATGTTAGTGGATCATGTCTATGTGATTCTCTAAGATTCCATATAACTTGTTTGCATGTTTACCACAATATCTGAACCCTAGGTATGATCATTCTTTTAGTTTTTATTATTCTCGTTATTGTTTTCTATTTTCAAAACCAACTCAAAAATTAATTTTTACACTTTTTAGTTAAATTAGCACATAACCAGATAAAACATATAACACTGACCACATGCTCCTCGTGTATATGATACCCGACTTACCCTATCTATAGGTAAAGTTATGTTTTTGTATAGATCAGCACGACATGGTCTATCAAAATGGCGCCGTTGCCGGCGAGCTAGTGCGCTTAGTGTTATTTGCTTTATTTGATTTTTAGCTTAAGCGTTAAAAAAAATCCAAAAATATTTTTTTTTCTTTTCGTATATTTTTTATTATTATTATTTGTTTATTTTTGTTCTTTGTTACTCGGGTATTCTATTTGTTTGTTTGCAGGCAATCTAGAGTCTCGATTTTATTGATCTGATCATGGACTACCATTATGATGATGATCCATGCCCATGTTACGGGAGCCTGTTTCACCTGCCACGACAATGTCCAAATTTCTCCAAGTGGTACAATAAAATTTTAGGTCGAGAAGTTAAAAATGAAGATGAAGACGATGATGTCCCCTCGCATAATGGAGCTGTCTATTCAAGTTCATATTATAAGAGTCAGTTCCACCAGAATCAATATTATCCACGGTTCTCGCTAGAGCAAGAGAGGTATAATAACTCATATGTAACATTTTCTAACCCATCATTTGAGTATTCTTACAGATGTAATCAAGGGGAGTATAATCAATATGGATATCAAAAAGTACCACAACGAAATCAAGGGAACAACCAGAGATCTAATAATAATCGTGGTAACAAGCAAAGTAGTCATCAAAACCAAAGAAATTACCAGTCTAGAATGGGGCGCGAGCTTCTACAAGAGAGGGTATGCAACAGTTACGAACCAAAGATGAAACAAGAAGATGTTGTTGACAAAAATCTCAGGTGGTTTCAAAATATTTATCAATGCGAGGAGGGGACAGAGGATGAGATCATTGCTCGAATGGACTTTGTGTTACCCAAGATCGATAAGTTGTTATCACGAAAGCATATTTCAAATAAACAACGAATCAATTACTTAAGCCTCAAGTGTCAAGTATTATCAAAGAAAATAAAAATAACAGAGACTGCCTCATAATACGTTACCTTTATTGTAGAAATGCATGTTGCACAAGTGTGTGAAGAAAGTTTTTGAGGATAATACCACACCAAGTCGAGACTCGACTAGTACATCGGTGATTGTTGATGAAGTAAAACAAAAGGTTATTAGTCTATCGGACCAAGAAGTCAAGGGTTCACACTTAATCAAAGACATAACACCATTCAAAGAACCAGTGACAGAGATCTCACCAGGTAATTTCGATCCTGCTTTTTTTAAATATTATTCAAAGTGAAATTGAACATGAAGTGTTGATTTCATAGAAGATGAAGGTGAGATTGGAGGATATTGGACAAAATATGAACAAACGGTCCCGCGATGACTTATTGGACGTGTCAATAGAAAGAAAGTAAGTTTGGAAGAGGCATGTCAACTATCGGGCGTTTGTTGGAAACTCGGTAGGGAAATGTGGACTTAGACCACCATGAACGGCAAATCAGGTAATGTCGGGCTGAGGACAATAAACTTAGCGCTTCCGGGAGGCAACCCGAGAACTTTGGGGGGTATATTTTCTAGAAACCCTCACGAGACTAAACTCGTCCACTCGGGATACCGAGGGGTTTAAAGGCTTCTTGCATACGCTAAATGCAACCGTGATTCCTACGAAAGTGAGTTTTTAGGACTTTTACTGCTTACTTTATTGTGTTTTTTAGTGTGCTTTGCAGTTTTAGTTTCTTTGCAAGACTTAAGTGTGGGGAAGAGCCACAGGAGCGTCAATAATTCCAGAAAGTTTTCAAGAATATCCAGGTCCATGTACTCTTTCCATGCTTCCTTGTCATATATTTTTTTTTATTTTGTTTAGTGTGTTTTATTTTCGAGGGTGATTTGGGACGTATTTGTTATTTGAGTCGAATCGGTTACCTCATTCCGATTTATAATATGTTCAAAAGCATACATTGAGGACAATGTATAGTTCAAGTGTGGGGATGAGGGAAAACCGAAATTTTCTTGTCATGAATTAAATATGAAAGAACATCCCGACTAAAAACACACAAAATTGAAATTTTTTTTTAAATTGTCCTTGAAATTATTTGCATATATGGAAAATGATAAAAAAAAATTGTTAGGTTGATGCTTATACATGAAGTGGATTTCTAGGACAGAAAATGCATCTAACTTGTGATATATTGGTAGGCTCGATCTAAACTTATGAACACCAATGTTGCGTGCAATGATCTTAAATGAATATATATGTTTAGTTTTCCATCCCAGTGTGCATGGTTTAAAAAACTGAGTCCCAGAAAAAACGGGTTGAGAGTGGTATTTATACCTAGTATTCCTTTCTCACACACCATGTTTTTACTGTTATGACACCACCACCTAATAAAATTAGTAGTTCTACATTTGAAAAAAAATGAAGAAAAAAAATGAAGAAAAAAAATGAATATAAAAAAAGAAAAAGAAAAAAAGAAAAAGAAAAAAAAAGAAAAAGAAAAAAAAGAAAAAGGAAAAAAAGAACAAAAAAAAAGTTGAAAAAAAGAAAAAGAAAGAAAAATATATTGAGAAAATAATGGGAGGTAAGTCCCGGATGTCATGTAGAAGGAAAATAATTGGACTTAATCTCTATTGTGTCATAATGGTGGTGCATGGTCTCCACAAGTTGTGGGTTAGTGAATCTTCAATAAACCATGAGGTTGGGTAGGCTTTGTTATGTATGCTTGGGTGTAGAGAAAATTAAACATGACGGTAATCTTGTACAATATTAAGCACAATGTATTTGTTGGGATTAAACGAGTTAAGTTTAAAGCAGATAAAATATATTGGCAATCATAGTTAATGTGGATTCGTGTTCCTGTTTAAAATGAATTGCAATAAGATTGGTTTACTGATTATGATTCAATTGCAAAAAAATTTGGAACGAAAAAAGGATAAGTGTGGGGATGTGATGAGTGGTGTCTAGACACACTCTATTTCATACTAATTCTACACTAAATGCACCGATGAGAGTATAGAAATATATTGTTTTAATCGGTTGTTGTAATTAGTGTGTTGAGATAAAAATAAGGTTAAATTACTACTATTAAATTATATTCGAGCGATAATGAGCAAGTGTTGGTTACTATTTTATTTTAAAGTGAACCAAAATGGGAAGCATCAAATATTATTTGCTTTTGTCGTGACATGTTAAACAAAAATAAGATGAAAAATTATTATGATGTAGGTTGAGAATGACATGGAATTAAAGTCGTGGAGGCTAGCATTGCAAATAAAAATGGGCTAAGAGGCCCATAACAAGACAAGCCTAAGGAAATTGTGTGGAGGTTAAAAAGGGTTCATTCCTAATTCGATCAGGGGGATCGACATATTCTGACGACCGAGGAAAGAAGGTGATAGCCTTCTGGCTGTTGTTGCACACATGGATGGAGCCAGGAACAAGGATCAACAATTGTTATTTCTAGATGTCAACAAAAGAGAAGTTTTACTATTTATTTTTAAGATGGATTATAGAAGAGTTTTAGTAACTTTATTTTAATGAATATTTGTGTGGTGATAGCATATGAATTATTCTTTATTATGAGTAGTTAAATATTCTGTTTATTCGTGTTTGAGTCTTTAGATTAAGCTGTATATTTTTACATGTCTTGTATAGAATATATTGTTTAAACGTTTATTTGTTATAAATTGAGAGTAACTTTCTTACTGGATTATTCGCGTTGTGTCACGGAATAGGATTAAGTTCTTGTTAGTCAATGCAACGTGTAATGATTTATTACTTAAGTTTGATACTAGTGTAGTAGCATCCTAGCTCGCACCCTTGGTCGGGTTTAAGTTATTGTCTTGTAGTGTGGCTGGATCATGTCTATGTAATTCTCTAGGATTTCATATAACTTGTTTGCATGTTAACCATAATATCTGAACCTTGGGTGTGATCATAATTTTAATTATTATTATTATTTTTGTTATTAATTTCTATTTTAAATTAAATCAAAAATCAGTTTTTACACTTTTTAGCTTTTTAGTTAGATTAGCACATAATCAGATAAAACATATAACACTGACCACACGCTACTTGTGAATATGATACCCGACTTACCCTGTCTATAGGTAAAGTTAGATTTTTGTATAGATCGATACGACAAAGTCTATCACTAATTTGACATACTATTTGCAATAGTTTCTCAATCCTTATATTTCTAAGTGGCATTAAGATGAAGTCTAGTTGAGTGATTTTGTAAAAAGTTTAGTTCCCGCTCGTTTTTAGTTGATACCATTTGATGAGCTTTTTGGAAAATTCAGATTGACTTTTAAAATATAAATTATTACAAATAATAACAAATGTGATATAAATTATTCCAAATAATAACAAATGTGTGTAGGATTTGCGGTTAACAGGCAATAAAAGCTCAATTAGATGAGCTAATATATAATACATGCCTTTCTCAACTTTCGACTATTTTTCAATTTTCACTCCATGGTGAGTGGTTCATTGAGACCTTCATTCGGCTTATCCAACTCAGTTGGTAGGTGAGAGTTTCACATCCAGCCTGATTAAAAAAAAACGAATTATCTTTTTTTTTTAAAACAAAACTTAAAATGGAAATCGATTAATCTTCCAATCTTTCACATGTAGTTCTTATAAACCGTGCATAGATTATTACTTGAAAGGCATTCGTGTTAGATTCAAAATGATCTTTTTTAGAGCGATTAAGGTAAAGTAGTGATAAAAACTGTCTTTTGATAAATGATTACTGCAAAAGAATATAGTAATATATGATGATTAAATAATTGGAGTATTATCTATCACAAAATTAAGGTGTTAACTCGAGAGAATAAAGAATACATAAATCTTACTTCCATTGCTGCTTTTGGCAAAAGGAGTTCTTTCTAAATGGTGTTAAGATATCAGCTTAATCAAGATATATACTACATTGTTAGTACCTCCTATCATGTACAACAAACAGTTCAGTGAAATAATGATCCAATTTTCTAAAAGCAAATGACATTACTCTTGCAGCTATAGATGATAGCAGAGGCGTGGCATAAAGCTGCAGTCTTGGATAGATACATGAATATTTGGAACCAAAATCAAAATGCAAAAACTAAAAGCCAACAAACCCCTTGAATTTCAAACCGTTAACGATTCCGGGAAAGATTTTAAAGAGGAGCCTTCATCTCTTACCCCACAACTCTACCAATGATATGCTAACGTTGAAGCCACTACTAACCTCCCGCATATAAACCACGATCAAATAATTGAACAAGCAAACAGTGGCGGATCTAGGAAAGAAAATTAGGGGTAGCGGGGACTAATAGATTTTTTTTTTTTAGGTAATTAACGGACTTTTGATCATATTTTCAAGGGCTTTTGATCATATTTTTAGGTAAAAACCATAAAATTTCTTCCAGGGGTCGCGAAAAATTCGTTTCAGGGGTCGCAAAATACCAAAAACGTAAAACCCCGAAAAAATTTCCTTCTTCGCGTTAACGGTTGAGGGGTCGCGGAGGCTACCCCTACCCATAGGGTAGGTCCGCCCCTGGAAGCAATAATAAAAAAACAAAACCATTCATTCACAAAACAAGGGGAATAGAACGCATACCTTCACAACAACAAGCAACACGAATAACAGATTTCAACCTACAAAAAAAAAAAGGAAGAAGAAAACTGAGTTGCATGTGTTTTTTTAGAGACTGAGGTGAAGCAGTACCAGACTTTGATATATTCTTCAAAATAAAATATTTTTGCTTGATGACCATGATGATTGATCCACTCGAGCAAAACACAATCATAGTGAACATGATTAAATAATCAAAGAAAAATGAACATCAAATACCAACCATGAAACCTGTGTTCATGAAGTCAAGCTAAGCAGAGTCACGCCTCTATACATGACCAAATAATCAAAGATAAAATTAAGGATGTTTTAGAGTTCTGCTATTTGTCCAATTGTTTACTATGGACTGGAATTTTTTTTGAAACTGTACATAAACATGAACATGATTGTCTGATTATACAGTGGGTGAAATTGTACTCCTTTCTTATTTATCACTTCAATCAAGGTTGAGACTTTTATTTGCATGTCTCAAACTTATCTATATATTTTTCACAATAATCAAAGTTATTCTTATTTTATTAATAACTAAAACACTAAAAAATCTGATTTCGTTGTCATTACACTCAAAAATATGATTTCCTTATTATTTTTCAGCTTTATGTACTTTTAGAAATAAACTGATAAACCTCATCTTTGAAATAAGATTATTTCTGATATAGATAAAAGTCTAAAATCATACACAAATGCTTAAACCAGGTTTGAACAGGCATTAACATCATAAACCATGTTTGAACACCAAAATCATACACATATGTGAGAACTAGTAATCTCCACACCACAATTAGGTGTTAGGAGTAATCTATTTATACTAACACAAATTACAATAATGGTATAAAATAATTAAATATGTACATAAAATACACATAACTAATCACATATGACTAACATCCCCCCTCAAGCTGAACGGTGCAGGACCCAGGCAGAGAAGCTTCCGAAAGTATTCAAACTGATCACGAGGTAGACTTTTGGTAAAAATATCTGCAACCTGAAGCTTGGACGGAACAAATTTGGTGAGTAACTTTCCTGAAGCGACTAGTTCACGTATAAAATGATAGTCAAGATCGATGTGTTTGGAACGCTTGTGAGCAACGGGATTTTGAGTCATGAAAAGAGCACTTTGGTTATCACACAGTAGCGTAGGGCGGTCAGCCGGAAGCGTATGCAGCTCTTGAAGGAGGTGGGTTATCCATATAATTTCAGCAGCCGTATTAGCCATGGCACGATATTCCGACTCACAACTGGAACGGGCAACCTAGTGCTACTTTTTGGCACTCCAAGACATGAGATTGCCACCAAGAAAGATGGAGTAACCATACGTGGACCTTCGCGTTTTGATACACCTTGCCCAATCAGCATCGGAATACCCAAGAATAGTGGACGGAGCATGTCGAGAGAAAGTTAAGCCATAGGTGATCGTCCCTTTGACATACCGAAGGACTCTTTTCACATGTTGAAAGTGATCGGTAGTGGGTTCTTGAAGAAACTGGCTTAGTTGATTGACACTATAGGAAATATCCGGTCTCGTGATAGTCAAATATTGAAGTGCACCAATGATAGAACGATAGAGAGTAGGGTCATGGAACGGATCACCTTCGTTTACAAGCGAAACATTAGGAGAGAGCGGTGTAGGCATAGGTTTGGCATCCATCATGTTTGCTTTGAGGAGAATCTCCTTTGCATACTTTGTTTGGCTTAAAAATAACCCACCTTGAACTTTGGTAACCTCAAGACCAAGAAAATAACTAAGATCACCAAGATCCTTGATGGCAAATTCTTTGTTCAATCGAGAGACAAAATTTCGAACCACCTTTTTATTGTTACCTGTCAGAATAAGATCATCAACATAGACAAGTAAATAGATAATGCAGGCGTCACGTTTGAACACAAAAAGAGACGGATCCGCACGACTGCAAACAAAGCCATTAGCGATAAGAAAGGCACTCAGCCTTTGAAACCAAGCACGTGGGGCTTGTTTGAGTCCATAGATTGCTTTGTCGAGGCGACACACATGATTTGGCAAATTTGGATCAACAAACCCCGGTGGTTGCTCCATAAAAACTTCTTCACTGAGCGTTCCATGTAAGAAGGCGTTGTTCACGTCCAGTTGGTGAAGTTTCCATTGATACATCACAACAAGAGACAAAACCATACGAATGGTAGTGGCCTTGACGACTGGACTGAAAGTATGAGAGAAGTCTATCCCTGGAACCTGAGAGTACCCTTGAGCAACCAGACGTGCTTGTAGCGATCAAGCGTCCCATCTGCACGAAACTTAGTACGAAAAAGCCATTTACATCCAACAACATTAGTATTTTTAGGTCTAGAAACAAGTGTCCAAGTATTATTGGATGCATACCAATTAATTCTTTGTTCATGGCATCAACCCAGTGAGGATGACGAGCGGCAGTTTTGTACGAGCGAGGATCGGCAGTGGACAGAAGGGCATGAACAACCGGACTTTGAACAGAAAGATTGGCACGATGCTTGGGTTTAAAGATCCCAGCTTTGGCACGAGTGACCATGTGGTGACCCTGAGGAGCGGAAGTGGAAAGCAAAGCCGTGGTTTGGGGTGGAGGACTGGGAGGAGGAGTCGATTTAGGACTCGACGTAGGAGAGATGTACGGGCTGGCAAAGGGGCTGCCAGACGAGCCACTCGATGGACTGGAAGCAGATGCGCCGGATGGGCTGGAAGGGCCATCGGATTCACTATCGGACGAAGATATGGGTATTGGGCCAGTTTGGGCCTGAGTGATAGGAGTGTCACAAAGAGTGCAAGGGAATGTAGGTGTAAACTAGGCCGATGGTGAAGCAGGGCTGGGAACCGATTCGTGGAACGACGAAGGGCAGGGGTCAACGAACGAGGTGACAGGAATGTTAACATGGGAACTCGCAACAACCGAGTCAGAGAACAGGAAAATGGCCTCATCAAAACGAGCATGCCGTGTAATATAAGTACGATGAGAAGTTGAGTCAAAGCATCGATAACCCTTGTATTGCGTATTATAACCAAAAAAGATGCACGGAAGTGTATGAGGATCAAGCTTGTTATCGGCATAAGGACGAAGGTACGGGAAGACATGTAGGATCATTATTAGTTAGAGTTGAACTAAAACAAAGCCCTTTACTCGCAAATATAACCCTGCGGAATTAAAGTTATATTTCACTTTACTTTAGCAATATTGAGTTCTTGTGTATAATGTCAAAGCTTGATTTGCAAACATATAGTAACAACAAAGTATCAAATACGCGGCACTATTTGCATTCACTCGAAGCTACACTATTACAAGTTATAACAACAAAGATGATAACTGTGTGTAAACTAAGAGCTTGCTAAGCTATATATAGTGCTGATGAGATCAATGACAGCCATTGATCTCATGCGATCTAATCTAGACCGTAAACTAAAAAGTCAAATACAAACTACCAAAAGAATAAACATCGGCAATTGGAATTTCTTGCGTGTTTGGAGCAACATACTACTTTAGGAGAGCGGCTTGGATCAGATATAGAAGCATACGAGAAGCTTTTGAAGGATTGGACTTGTTGAAAAGACATCTCAGGAAAAGTCCGGTTGAACTCATTATCTGGTGGATAAACGAGTTCATCCGGAATATTCGCTAAAGTACAAAACTGTTTCTTTCCGCTTGAACTGCCAGTTCCGCTTGAAGTGAGAATTCCGCTTCAACTTCAACTTCAGCCGAAACTATACAAAATTGGCATTCATCTGGAAATCTTCCAAGCGTAATATTCCTTACAATCTCCCCCTAAGCTGATGCTGTCAAATTCCAATGTTTATCTTAAAAAATTGACTTGTACCCAAAAATCTTCTTCTCCTTATCCTACTTGTCCGTGGTTCTGATGCTGGCATCAAGGTTCTGAGACAGCTCTTTTGAGTTTGTTTTGGTCACCTTCACATGTTTAAATGATTCCCAGTCCATTTCGCTCCAAATCATCAGCACCTATGCACTCAAGATCTTCGGGTATGAAGCCTTGGTATGAGTCAGTTGCTACATGAGCATTGTGAGAGTTTTCAAACACGTTTGAAAAACTTTCTTGACACCTTGGTGTCTCAGGGAAACTGACAATAGGTGACTGATATGATGATGAGTTTGAAGATCTTTGACTATTAAAATCAGTAGTTACTAGTGCAGATGAAAACAACTGAGTTGACTCAGAAGATGAGTTTTGTTTAAGATCTAGTTCCATTTCATAGGCACTGAGTATGCCATGAAGTTCACTGAGTCTCATCTTTTTCAAGTTTTTGCATTCCCTGATGCTTACAGTGTAAATTGTCCACACAGAGGGCAGGGAACGTAAGAACTTTCTGTTAACATCTACCTGGTCTAGTTTTACATCTACTTTTTGGAGTTCATCAAGCAAAGAAACAAATCTTAAGTACTGGTTTGTCATTGTTTCACCAGATTTGAAAGTGAAGTTTTCATACTTATGTTTTAAGACATCTTTCTTGTTTTCTTTAACTTCACTGGTTCCTTCATACATTTCACTTAAGGCATTCCACAGGTCAAATGCAGTTTTATATCCTTTGAACCCACTTAAAATGGAATTAGGAAGTGCAGCCTGTAGAGTCCAATATGCCCTATGGTCAGATTCAACATATTTATCTAGTGGCTTAGGTATTTTGACTTCTGCATCATCAGCAGATGAAACCATAGGTGAGTAGGGGCCTTCAGTAAAAGATTTCCAAATACGACGGTCCAAAATCCTAACAAAACCTTCCATCCTGAGTTTCCAGGTACCAAAGTCATCAGGAGTGAACATTGGTGGTTTGTTGGAAGAACCATTTGGGCAACTTAAACTGAAATCACTCATTTTGAAAACTTTTAGAAAGATAAGAAAGCAAAGCTTGTAAAGTAAGCAAGTAAAGTATCAACCTTGAAGCACAGGAAGTCTTCAAGGTAAGAGCCAAAGCTCTAATACCACTTGTAGGATCGTTATTAGTTAGAGTTGAACTAAAACAAAGCCCTTTACTCGCAAATATAACCCTGCGGAATTAAAGGTATATTTCACTTTACTTTAGCAATATTGAGTTCTTGTGTATAATGTAAAAGCTTGATTTGCAAAGATATAGTAACAACAAAGTATCAAATACTCGGCACTATTGGCATTAACTCGAAGCTACACTATTACAAGTTGTTCAAGAACTGATAACAACAAAGATGACAACTGTGTGTAAACTAAGAGCTAGCTAAGCTATATATAGTGCCGATGAGATCAATGACAGCCATTGATCTCATGCGATCTAATCTAGACCGTAAACTAAAAAGTCAAATACAAACTACCAAAAGAATAAACATCGGCAATTGGAATATCTTGCGTGTTTGGAGCAACATACTACTTTAGGAGAGCGGCTTGAATCAGATAAAGAAGCATACGAGAAGCTTTTGCAGGATTGGACTTGCTGAAAAGACATATCAGGAAAAGTCCGGTTGAACTCATTATCTGGTGGATAAACGAGTTCACCCGGAATATTCGCTAAAGTACAAAACTGCTTCTTTCCGCTTGAACTGCCAGTTCCGCTTGAAGTGAGAATTCCGCTTCAACTTCAACTTCAGCCGGAACTATACAAAATTGGCATTCAGCCGGAAATCTTCCAAGCGCAATATTCCTTACAAGACACGACACCCAAATGTGCGAAAATTGGTATAACATGGTTGGTAGTGATAGAGAATCTCAAACGGGGTTTTATTGTCAATGACCTTGGAGGGTAACCGAATTATGATGTACACAGCACTGCTAAAAGCTTCCACCCAAAAGGGTAATGACGTTTTTGAGTTGAACAAAAGTGAAAGACCCGTTTCCACGATTTGTCGATGTTTTCGTTCCACCCGACCATTCTGCTCAGGTGTATACGGACATGAAACACGATGAAAGATCCCATGATCATCGAAGATCTTACGGACAGTGTTGTTGAGAAACTCAGATCCACCATCACTTTGAAACACTTTGATAGAAGTGGATAGTTGGTTCTGGACAAGTTTAATAAAACTGACAAGAACGGGGTAGAAGTCAGTTTTAGCACGTAACGGATACAACCACGTAAAACGACTATGATCATCAACAAATGCTACATAATAACGATAGCCATCATTAGACACAACCGGGGATGGACCCCAAAGATCACAGTGAACAAGATCTAAAGGTTTTGAGGCACGTTTTTCATTTGACACAAACGGAACACGGTGACTTTTAGCCATTTGACAAGACATGCAAACATTCGGTTTAGGTAACAAAGACGTAACATTCAAAAGACCGTTTTTATTCAATAACTTGATTACATCAAAATTGACATGTCCTAAACGGGCATGCCATAACTCAAAGGATTTTTATTTGAGGAGGCAACAAGAGCATGAGGAGCATCCTTCAAGACGTAGAGACCATTTTCACATAGACCCCTGGCTAGAGTTTGCTTCGTGGAACGATCCTGAATAAAAAACGAAGGATATGAGAATAAAACATCAACATTGTTGTCACGGGTCAACCGACTAATAAATAGTAAATTTTGAGTGATATGAGGGACAACGAGAATGTTGTTAAGATGAGTGTTAGGTGAAATAATAGAGTCACCCGTATAGGTGACGGGAAGACTCTTACCATTACCAAAGGTAACATGGGACATACCGGACAGAGGAGTGGTAGATTGAGTGTGCGAGGTAAAGCCAACCATATGATCAGTGGCGCCAGAATCCACATACCAGTCAGGGCGGGAATTAGAGACATGACACTTGTTCTGGAAGGCTTGAGCCATTTGAGCTTCAACCGTAGGGCTGGGATTGGGATTCTGGTTCAACAAACTATAGCAATTTGAGGCTTTGTGGCCTGGTTTGCCACACCACTGACATGGGTCAGGCTGATGATAACGACCGCCCCGTCCGCCACGTCCACCACGGTTGTAACCGCCCTTGTTGTAAGACCGATTGTTGGAGCGACCTCTGTTAGAAAAACGGGGATGTGAGGGACGGGAAGTCTGTGCATTATAAGCGACCGAAGTCGTCGAAGACTGCCCATGAAGACTCCGAGTGAACAACTCGGTATTTTCAGCCCTGGTTTGGAGTTCACGCAAAGTGATGTTCGGATGAGAAGCTTTAAGAGAGATAGAGAAGTTTTCAAAGCTTGGTTCAAGTCCCCTATAGAAAGCCTGGGTTTTGTCTGCCTCCGACATGGGCTTACCGATCGCCGCCAATTGATCGGTTTAACGCCTTGAACCGTCGACCAAACTCCGCAACCGTCTGAGTCCCCTTGGTCAGCGAATGCAACTGATCCTTAATATTCTGTTCTCGTTCAACGGAGGCATCGGAATAAATGGTGGCAAGGGCTTGCCACTTCTCACGAGCAGTAGAATACCCAATAACATCGGGAAAAACTTCTTCACTAAGGCTGTTATGGAGCAAAACAACAGCCTTCTTTTCATCGGATTTCCATGTAGAAAAGGCCGGATTAGGAGCCTCTTTGTCGGCTTCATGAACGATTTCAGGGGGAACCGGTGAGCCATCAATATGCGCCGACAGTTCCTCGTATTCGAACAGCGCAATCATGTGATTCATCCACATAACGTAATTCGTGGGAGACAATCGCAGAGGGAGCGAATGAAATGCAGAGTTGAACTTAGACAATTGGTTCATATCGGTGGACGATGAAGCCATAGGAAGCAGGGGGGAAGGGGAGATCGGAAGGGGAAAGGCAACGAGGAGATGAACAGGGAGGAAAAGGAAACACAAGAGGTGGGAGGGGAAGAGTTTAGAAACAACTGGCTAATGATACCATGAGAACTAGTAATCTCCACACCACAATTAGGTGTTAGGAGTAATCTATTTATACTAACACAAATTACAATAATGGTACAAAATAATTAAATATGTACATAAAATACACATAACTAATCACATATGACTAACAATATGAAAGACTAAATTTGTATCAATAAACACTTTTTGTATCAACAAACTAAGCACTCACTGTATTAAATTGATTCTAAAAATCCTTATCGAATAATCACGTTTCTAACCCCTTCACCCCCCTCTAAGAAAAAAATACTAAATTTAAAGACTAATCTTATCAAATAAGCACTCACCATATTAAAAAATTTGTAGATAACTATCATTCTTTGTGAACCATTACAATTCCCTTCATTAAATATAAGAAATAAGCACCAATTCTCTCTATGAAAGATAATACAACAACTCTTTGTTCAAAGCTCTAACTTTGGTTTAGCATAAATTGGTTATAAGAACTTAACTTAATGTCTCAATATAGTTATTTCACTTGAATTAAGAAACATCTTTTAAGTGCCTAATTGAGCTGTGGGTGATGATATCATCTTTCAAGAAACATAAAGATGTGGTTCACCAATTTATCAAACAATTTATTTTTTTCATTTAAAACTCCCATCCGTTTAAAATATACCCCATGATATTAATCATTTGCTACAAACTTTAAATACCCAAACTATTACATGGAACCACTTTGAACTCACATAACTTTTGTATGGAGAAAGTAATGCTTATAGACTTTTGTCTAATAATAGCGATTGTTATAGACTTCTGTCTAAAAATTTGATTAATACCCATTGAGGTTATTTGATAAAAAACCTGATTAATACCCATTGAGGCTGTTTGATTAATAGCCATGTGTAACACCATCACATTTGTACAATCTCATTCGATTAATACCCACTGAGGCTGTTTTGTAGGGATATGATCATGTAATAGTAAAAGTATGTCCGGATATTATTTAAGCCTACGGGGTCACACGTCTCGACACCAAATGTATTGATATTAATTAATGGTTAATTAATATTTATCACGAACATTTAACGAGATTTCGTTAAAAACTGACAGTTAATTGTTAACAGAGGGGTGTTAGTTGTAATTAGAGAGAATTGTAATTGGATTACAATTGAGAAAAGGTTGTGGATAAGGCCTCTAGGCCGATTTCGCTAGGGCTCTTATGCCTATCCCTTTTGCTTGTTTATCAAGTATTCTAATCCTATAAATAGACCCTCTGGGTTTAAGGATTAGTTGCTGCTTTATGAGATAAAGAAAAAACCCTAATTCTCTCTCTAATCTCTCTAATTTTCGGCAACAAGAAAACCCTAGGGGTTTGCGATTTCTTGTGTGGTTCGACCAAGCCTACATCAAGAAGAGGTTCGTGATCGGTTGCTAGCACATAGCATTGGTGTGTCGTGTGTGCGATCGTAGAGGGATTTATATCAAATCCTCCAAGAGATCAAGTCTTGCCGAGCTAAAAAGGTACACGTTCTAATACCGGTTAGTTAGATTAATTCATAGGATTCTTTCCGCTGCGTACTCGTGTTTTGATAAAAGTTATATAACCCAACAGTGGTATCACGAGCCACCTATGATTTTAATTAATTACCGGGAATAAAACTTGGAAGGGGGGTAACCAAAACAAGATTCTAGCTTTTCGATTCATTTAAAAATCGTGTTTTACAATTGGAAAAGGTTTCGCAATTGGTAAAAACGAAAAAATTCGACAGAATAGGACTTTTCGACCCGATCGGAAAGTCCCTGATCGAAAAACGCTTCTCGACCCGATCGGAAACCCCTGATTTCTGATCGGAAAACCTATTCCGGTGCGGAGACCCTTGTTTTCCGACCGGAAACCCTACTTTTCGATCCAAATTGTAAAGTGTATACGAACTGGTCGAAAAGTAACCGATCGAAAAGGCTTTTCGGGCCGATCGAAAAGTATCCGATCGGAAAGGTTCCGATCGGAAAGGCTTTTCGACCCGATCGAATAGTCTCCGATCGAAAAGTAACCGATCGAAAAGGCTTTTCGGGCCGATCGAAAAGTATCCGATCGGAAAGGTTCCGATCGGAAAGGCTTTTCGACCCGATCGAATAGTCTACGATCGAAAAGTACCCGATCGAAAACCCTGTTTCGATCGAAAACCCGATGCTTTCCGATCGTAAACTCAAATTATGAATCGAAAACCTCTTGCCGAATCGGAAACCCTAATTTTTACTTCTAAAATTTGATTTTTGTGATCTAAAAATTTTTAAATCCAAGTTTTTATTAATTATTAGATAATTGTTATGAACAACATGTTGTACCTTTAAAACTTTAAAGTGTTAAAAAGAAGTAAAAACCATGATGTTTCATGCAAATCGTTCATGGTTATTACTTAAATCAAGGAGGACTATAAAATTAAAATTATATGTGATAATTAGAAACCCTATAAATTATGTGATTATCTGATAATTGTGACATAATAAAAGGTTTAATGCAAATTTGTTTTATGAAAATCGAAATTTGCTTAAATAATCTATTGAAATATTATTTTGTTTATAAAATAAAATTTGTGTCCTAAAAGTCAAAAGAAACACCGGCTCACCCATTTGAACACACTCTAAGAGAGGTATAAGTCGGGTCGCTCTGCTTCCCTAAAGTGGTAGGTTTTTAATTGCAAAAGTTGCAAACCTCACCCCTACGCTTCTTTGTGTGTTGCAAATGGAGCTACCGAGCTCTTTTGACTTGGATGACAAACTAAGAATTTTATAAACACATTATGTGATGAAGATGTGCATGAATCTTCACACATAACTTTTTTGATCACGCATCAAAATTGTTTTGACCCAAACCAAACTTAAGTCTTTGCCATCCACCTTGTAAAGGACACTTGTGGATGTCATCTTACTCATTGGTACACAATGGTAAAATGGCATTTGCATGGCAAATTCCCACTCATTGGTACACAATGGTGGAAAATTTGTTCGTTCTTGGTTGGACGACTTAAAACGAGCTAGGCGGTGAGACCCTTAGCCCGTGGCAAAAGATGGGATGAAACATGACTACAAATCACTTGGTGCAAGTTGTAGGCCCCGTAAAATCTAGGAATTGTATTTGGAATATAATTAGTGATCGTCACTTACCATTTGAATGCATCATTTCTAGCAGATCAACTGATGAAATGATGGCATGTCAATTGGATCCTAGCCTTAATAAAGCTTAATTGTTTAAAATGTTTAAACATTGGGTAATTAAATTTATTAAGGAAAAGATTATCGAAAATACTGATTTTTGAACTTAATTTGTTTTGTAGATGGCAACAAACCCTCCTCAAAACAATGTTGGTCATGCTTTTCGTCAAATGTTTGAAAGAGAAAAGCTGAACGGATCTAACTTCAATGACTGGTACCGTCAACTGAGGATTGTCCTTAGAGTTGAACGGAGGACCGATGTCCTTGAACATCATTGGCCGACCGAGCCAGCTGCTGATGTTTCTGAGCAAGAGAAAGCGTTCTACAACTCAGAGTACAGCAGATACGATTAGGTTGCTTGTATGATAATCTCGAGTATGACTCCCGATCTTCAGAAGCAATACGAATTTCATACACCTTGTGATATGATCAAAGAGCTAAAGAAGATGTATGAAAAACAAGCTGGTGTCGAATTGTTCGACCTAGTTGTGGAACTCCACGAATTGAAGCTTGAAACTGGTAAATCGGTCAGTAGTCATGTGCTCAAGATGAAGAGCTACTTTGACAAATTGGAGTCGCTCAATTATGGGTATAATCGTGCTGTTGCAGTTGGCATGATCCTCAAATCGCTTACGAAGGATTTTGAGGGTTTTGTGCGCAACTATAACATGCATAGTATGACTAAGACTATACCTGAGCTTCATGCTATGCTTGTCGAGTATGAAAAAACAATTCCTAAAAAGGCCACTAAAACACCCCAAGTTCTTATGATCAAGGGGGGTAAGATCCAAAAGGCTAAACGACCGAAAAAGGGGAAGGGCAAGATTGATGGCAAGGGTAAAGGCAAGGCTGTTGCCCATATCCCTAAAGCCAAGCAAACCCCTCCGGCCCCTAAAGAGCATCAGGCTAAGGACCAGATCTATCACCATTGTGGTGAAGTCGGACACTGGAAGAGGAACTGTCCTACCTACCTAGCTGAGTTGATGAAGAAGAGAAAGAATAGTAGTGGGACTAGTACTTCAGGTATCTTCACAATTGAATTATTTTCCTTTTCTAAGAGTGATTCATGGGTGTATGACACCGGCTGTGGAACTCACATCTGTAATTCGTTACAGGGTCTTAGAAAGAGGAGGAAACTGAAGCCTGGAGCTTTGCAGCTGTTCGTTGAAAATGGTTTGCCAGCAGCTGTGGAAGCTATAGGAGAATTTCATTTAATTCTGCCTTCTGGGTTATCCATTTTATTAGACAATTGTCATTATGCACCTTCTATCACTAGAGGTGTTATTTCAGTTTCTTTGTTGAAAAACCAAGGATACATTAATGTTTTTAATGATATCGGTATTTCAGTTTCTAAAAATAATGTTCATTATTTTGATGCTATTCCTTGTGATGGCATTTATGAAATTGATATGCGTGGTTGTGTTTCAAATAATTCAATGTTCACAGTTAGCAAACGAGCCAAAACTAGTTTGGACTCTACCTATCTATGGCACTGTCGTCTTGCCCATGTTGGCAAAAACCGCATTGAAAGACTTCAACGTGAAGGGATCTTACAATCAAATGATGAATCATTTGATCAATGCGTTTCCTGTATCTCAGGAAAGATGACTAGAAAACCCTTTCCGAACAAGCCGCAAAGGGCAAAAGAGCTACTTGGACTCATCCATACTGATGTATGTGGCCCATTTAGACATGTGTCAAGAAAAGGTGCTAGCTACTTCGTAACTTTCACGGATGATTTCAGCCGTTATGGTTATGTTTACTTGCTTAAACATAAACATGAGGTATTTGAAAAATTCAAAGAGTTTAAGAACGAAGTTGAAAATCAACTCGGTAAGACCATCAAGATCCTTCGATCGGATCGTGGTGGAGAATACTTAAGCCAAGAGTTTAAGGATTATCTTAAAGCGTGTGGAATTGTCCAACAGCTTACTCCTCCTTATACTCCTCAGCATAATGGAGTGTCTGAGAGGAGGAATCGAACCTTACTAGAGATGGTGAGGTCGATGATGAACCTTACAACTCTCCCATTATCATTTTGGGATTTTGCTCTAGAAACCGCTGTACGCGTTCTAAATATGGTTCCAACCAAGAAGGTTGAAAAGACACCATATCAATTATGGCATAGAGAAGTCCCTGTGTTGTCTTACTTAAGAGTCTGGGGATGTGAAACACTTGTGAAGCGTGATACGCCTGACAAATTACAACCCAGGACTACTAAGTGCATCTTCGTGGGATACCCAAAGGAAAAAATGGGTTACTACTTCTATAATCCCTCCGAAAACACTGTTCGTGTTGCTCGATATGCTGAATTCTTTGAAAAGAATTTTATAGCTCAAGAGAACAGTGGGAGAATTGTAGAACTACTAGAAGATGTGTCACCTTCTGAAACAACTAGCAATCATCAACTTGGGGGGGGGGGAAATGTTCAAAGAGATGAACCTCAAGTCGATGATGTTGCGATTCCACTTCGTAGATCCGAAAGGGTCGTACGTAATCCAGATAGATGGATTGGTCTAGTCGAATCCGAGGATAACGTATCAGGAGATCTCAATGAGCCTCCGAACTTCAAAGCTGCATTATCAGATCCGGAATCTGAGAAATGGCTTGAAGCTGCGAATGTGGAAATGAAATCCATGCAAGATAACCACGTTTGGACCCTGGTTGATCTTCCTCCAAACGCAAGAACCGTTGGGAGTAAATGGCTCTTCAAGAAGAAGACCGACATGGATGGAAATGTACACACCTATATAGCTCGTCTCGTGGCGAAAGGTTATACTCAACGTTTTGGCGTTGACTATGATGAGACCTTTTCACCAGTAGCAGACATTAGAGCTATTAGGATTCTCTTAGCCATAGCAGCGTACTATGACTTTGAGATATGGCAAATGGATGTTAAGACTGCCTTCTTAAATGGTTACTTGGATGAAGAAGTCTATATGGATCAACCTGAAGGGTTCATTGATCCAAAACATCCCAACCAAGTATGCAAGCTCCAAAGGTCCATTTATGGACTAAAGCAAGCATCGAGGAGTTGGAATAAACGGTTTGATGAAGAAATCAAAAAGTTTGGTTTCGTTCAGAATCCCGATGAGCCATGTGTATATCGCAAAGCTAGTGGGAGTAATGTTACTTTCCTTGTCTTATATGTAGATGACATATTGATAATAGGAAAACACATTCCAATGTTGCAAGATGTAAAATCCCATCTTGGAAAGTGTTTTGCTATGAAAGACTTGGGAGAAGCAGCATTCATTCTTGGAATCAAGATCTATAGAGATAGAACTAAGCGGTTGATTGGACTAAGTCAAAGTGCTTATATTGATAAGATCTTGAAGCGATTCAAGATGGAGAATTCCAAGCGTGGTAATGTACCTATGCAGGAAGGACTTGGTCTGTCGGTCAAACAAGGTGCTTCTACACCTGATGAGGTGAAGCGTATGCAGAGAGTCCCTTATGCTTCGGCTGTAGGATCTATAATGTATGCGGTGAGATGCACTAGACCTGATATAGCGTTCGTGCAGAATATCATTAGCCGTTATTAACAGAATCCAGGTGAAAGTCACTGGACTGCTGTTAAGACCATTCTCAAGTACCTACGGGCTACTAGAGATTTGTTTTTGGTATATGGGGGAAATCCAGATCAAGAGCTCAAAGTGACCGGATACTGTGATGTTGGATTTCAGACTGATAGAGATGACACGAAGTCTCAGTCTGGGTACGTCTTCATTATGAATGGAGGCGCTGTGGATTGGAAAAGCAAGAAACAAACCACAGTCGCTATGTCTGCAACAGAGTCTGAGTACATTGCTGCTTCGGAAGCTGCAATGGAGGCTGTCTGGATAAGGAAGTTTATTAGTGGGCTAAACATTGTCCCCACAAGTAACTTGCCGATCGACATGTACTGCGATAACTCGGGTGCATTAGTCATCGCCAAAGAACCTGGAGTTCAGAAGGGCGCCAGACACTATGCCAGGAGATATCACTATGTTCGTGAGCAGATCGAACTAGGTGAAATCAAATTACTCAAAGTTCACACATATATTAACTTAGCTGATCCTTTCACGAAAGCTTTGTCGAGGCCGAAGCTTGAAAGGCATGCCGAGGGCATGGGACTTAAATTGGCTGGTTAAATCATGTATGTCTGATGTTCGGTATTTGGATAAAGGACGTTAAGCAATTTCTGTTTATATAATGAAATAAAGTATTTGATATGTTTGATTTCATTTAATGGTTAAGTTGTGTCCTATATTTGCATGTTTAATCCTTGAGTACTTGTCAAGTATTCTAAATTGTCCATTGTCGATTAACTATATGGGAATATAGTTAAACTAAGACAAAATCTGAGTGATTGGTTAGGATGGTCCCACCAAACTCACATGGTATTCATTGGATGCATACTGGACTGACCCACTAACGAATTATCACTTTATGGATCGTCGTCATTGAGTGAAATTCGTAAATGGTTGCTTTATTTATCCTTAGACTTGAGATACAAGCAGGTCATGCATGTATGGATTGCACCTACTTGATATAGGTCTAACTATCCTGAATAAGGTAGTACAAAAGGGCTATTTTCAGTAAGTGTAGTGAAGTATGTGACTTGACACGTGTAGTCAAGAGGATTTGTTCCTTCGGCTTTGTGTTGAAGCAGATACCACTGGGCCCCTCATTGGACTAATTAAGATGTTTGCATGGCCGTGCCCAAATGAAATCTAGAGATGTCTCGATTTGCAATTTGGTAATCTTAAGTTAGTTGTGAGAATGAGAAACAGAATCGTTAAAGTATGAAATGACTTGATCCATATTCATATTTAACACGGGATAGTAAATGACTGTACCATTTAAATACACTTTGAGAAACTATACTTAAATATTTCTGGGAGCATTGGCGTGTTGCTAGACGCTAACCAATGTTATTACCTTTACTATTGCAAGCTCAAGTGGGAGCTGTAGGGATATGATCATGTAATAGTAAAAGTATGTCCGGATATTATTTAAGCCTACGGGGTCACACGTCTCGACACCAAATGTATTGATATTAATTAATGGTTAATTAATATTTATCACGAACATTTAACGAGATTTCGTTAAAAACTGACAGTTAATTGTTAACAGAGGGGTGTTAGTTGTAATTAGAGAGAATTGTAATTGGATTACAATTGAGAAAAGGTTGTGGATAAGGCCTCTAGGCCGATTTCGCTAGGGCTCTTATGCCTATCCCTTTTGCTTGTTTATCAAGTATTCTAATCCTATAAATAGACCCTCTGGGTTTAAGGATTAGTTGCTGCTTTATGAGATAAAGAAAAAACCCTAATTCTCTCTCTAATCTCTCTAATTTTCGGCAACAAGAAAACCCTAGGGGTTTGCGATTTCTTGTGTGGTTCGACCAAGCCTACATCAAGAAGAGGTTCGTGATCGGTTGCTAGCACATAGCATTGGTGTGTCGTGTGTGCGATCGTAGAGGGATTTATATCAAATCCTCCAAGAGATCAAGTCTTGCCGAGCTAAAAAGGTACACGTTCTAATACCGGTTAGTTAGATTAATTCATAGGATTCTTTCCGCTGCGTACTCGTGTTTTGATAAAAGTTATATAACCCAACAGTGGTATCACGAGCCACCTATGATTTTAATTAATTACCGGGAATAAAACTTGGAAGGGGGGTAACCAAAACAAGATTCTAGCTTTTCGATTCATTTAAAAATCGTGTTTTACAATTGGAAAAGGTTTCGCAATTGGTAAAAACGAAAAAATTCGACAGAATAGGACTTTTCGACCCGATCGGAAAGTCCCTGATCGAAAAACGCTTCTCGACCCGATCGGAAACCCCTGATTTCTGATCGGAAAACCTATTCCGGTGCGGAGACCCTTGTTTTCCGACCGGAAACCCTACTTTTCGATCCAAATTGTAAAGTGTATACGAACTGGTCGAAAAGTAACCGATCGAAAAGGCTTTTCGGGCCGATCGAAAAGTATCCGATCGGAAAGGTTCCGATCGGAAAGGCTTTTCGACCCGATCGAATAGTCTCCGATCGAAAAGTAACCGATCGAAAAGGCTTTTCGGGCCGATCGAAAAGTATCCGATCGGAAAGGTTCCGATCGGAAAGGCTTTTCGACCCGATCGAATAGTCTACGATCGAAAAGTACCCGATCGAAAACCCTGTTTCGATCGAAAACCCGATGCTTTCCGATCGTAAACTCAAATTATGAATCGAAAACCTCTTGCCGAATCGGAAACCCTAATTTTTACTTCTAAAATTTGATTTTTGTGATCTAAAAATTTTTAAATCCAAGTTTTTATTAATTATTAGATAATTGTTATGAACAACATGTTGTACCTTTAAAACTTTAAAGTGTTAAAAAGAAGTAAAAACCATGATGTTTCATGCAAATCGTTCATGGTTATTACTTAAATCAAGGAGGACTATAAAATTAAAATTATATGTGATAATTAGAAACCCTATAAATTATGTGATTATCTGATAATTGTGACATAATAAAAGGTTTAATGCAAATTTGTTTTATGAAAATCGAAATTTGCTTAAATAATCTATTGAAATATTATTTTGTTTATAAAATAAAATTTGTGTCCTAAAAGTCAAAAGAAACACCGGCTCACCCATTTGAACACACTCTAAGAGAGGTATAAGTCGGGTCGCTCTGCTTCCCTAAAGTGGTAGGTTTTTAATTGCAAAAGTTGCAAACCTCACCCCTACGCTTCTTTGTGTGTTGCAAATGGAGCTACCGAGCTCTTTTGACTTGGATGACAAACTAAGAATTTTATAAACACATTATGTGATGAAGATGTGCATGAATCTTCACACATAACTTTTTTGATCACGCATCAAAATTGTTTTGACCCAAACCAAACTTAAGTCTTTGCCATCCACCTTGTAAAGGACACTTGTGGATGTCATCTTACTCATTGGTACACAATGGTAAAATGGCATTTGCATGGCAAATTCCCACTCATTGGTACACAATGGTGGAAAATTTGTTCGTTCTTGGTTGGACGACTTAAAACGAGCTAGGCGGTGAGACCCTTAGCCCGTGGCAAAAGATGGGATGAAACATGACTACAAATCACTTGGTGCAAGTTGTAGGCCCCGTAAAATCTAGGAATTGTATTTGGAATATAATTAGTGATCGTCACTTACCATTTGAATGCATCATTTCTAGCAGATCAACTGATGAAATGATGGCATGTCAATTGGATCCTAGCCTTAATAAAGCTTAATTGTTTAAAATGTTTAAACATTGGGTAATTAAATTTATTAAGGAAAAGATTATCGAAAATACTGATTTTTGAACTTAATTTGTTTTGTAGATGGCAACAAACCCTCCTCAAAACAATGTTGGTCATGCTTTTCGTCAAATGTTTGAAAGAGAAAAGCTGAACGGATCTAACTTCAATGACTGGTACCGTCAACTGAGGATTGTCCTTAGAGTTGAACGGAGGACCGATGTCCTTGAACATCATTGGCCGACCGAGCCAGCTGCTGATGTTTCTGAGCAAGAGAAAGCGTTCTACAACTCAGAGTACAGCAGATACGATTAGGTTGCTTGTATGATAATCTCGAGTATGACTCCCGATCTTCAGAAGCAATACGAATTTCATACACCTTGTGATATGATCAAAGAGCTAAAGAAGATGTATGAAAAACAAGCTGGTGTCGAATTGTTCGACCTAGTTGTGGAACTCCACGAATTGAAGCTTGAAACTGGTAAATCGGTCAGTAGTCATGTGCTCAAGATGAAGAGCTACTTTGACAAATTGGAGTCGCTCAATTATGGGTATAATCGTGCTGTTGCAGTTGGCATGATCCTCAAATCGCTTACGAAGGATTTTGAGGGTTTTGTGCGCAACTATAACATGCATAGTATGACTAAGACTATACCTGAGCTTCATGCTATGCTTGTCGAGTATGAAAAAACAATTCCTAAAAAGGCCACTAAAACACCCCAAGTTCTTATGATCAAGGGGGGTAAGATCCAAAAGGCTAAACGACCGAAAAAGGGGAAGGGCAAGATTGATGGCAAGGGTAAAGGCAAGGCTGTTGCCCATATCCCTAAAGCCAAGCAAACCCCTCCGGCCCCTAAAGAGCATCAGGCTAAGGACCAGATCTATCACCATTGTGGTGAAGTCGGACACTGGAAGAGGAACTGTCCTACCTACCTAGCTGAGTTGATGAAGAAGAGAAAGAATAGTAGTGGGACTAGTACTTCAGGTATCTTCACAATTGAATTATTTTCCTTTTCTAAGAGTGATTCATGGGTGTATGACACCGGCTGTGGAACTCACATCTGTAATTCGTTACAGGGTCTTAGAAAGAGGAGGAAACTGAAGCCTGGAGCTTTGCAGCTGTTCGTTGAAAATGGTTTGCCAGCAGCTGTGGAAGCTATAGGAGAATTTCATTTAATTCTGCCTTCTGGGTTATCCATTTTATTAGACAATTGTCATTATGCACCTTCTATCACTAGAGGTGTTATTTCAGTTTCTTTGTTGAAAAACCAAGGATACATTAATGTTTTTAATGATATCGGTATTTCAGTTTCTAAAAATAATGTTCATTATTTTGATGCTATTCCTTGTGATGGCATTTATGAAATTGATATGCGTGGTTGTGTTTCAAATAATTCAATGTTCACAGTTAGCAAACGAGCCAAAACTAGTTTGGACTCTACCTATCTATGGCACTGTCGTCTTGCCCATGTTGGCAAAAACCGCATTGAAAGACTTCAACGTGAAGGGATCTTACAATCAAATGATGAATCATTTGATCAATGCGTTTCCTGTATCTCAGGAAAGATGACTAGAAAACCCTTTCCGAACAAGCCGCAAAGGGCAAAAGAGCTACTTGGACTCATCCATACTGATGTATGTGGCCCATTTAGACATGTGTCAAGAAAAGGTGCTAGCTACTTCGTAACTTTCACGGATGATTTCAGCCGTTATGGTTATGTTTACTTGCTTAAACATAAACATGAGGTATTTGAAAAATTCAAAGAGTTTAAGAACGAAGTTGAAAATCAACTCGGTAAGACCATCAAGATCCTTCGATCGGATCGTGGTGGAGAATACTTAAGCCAAGAGTTTAAGGATTATCTTAAAGCGTGTGGAATTGTCCAACAGCTTACTCCTCCTTATACTCCTCAGCATAATGGAGTGTCTGAGAGGAGGAATCGAACCTTACTAGAGATGGTGAGGTCGATGATGAACCTTACAACTCTCCCATTATCATTTTGGGATTTTGCTCTAGAAACCGCTGTACGCGTTCTAAATATGGTTCCAACCAAGAAGGTTGAAAAGACACCATATCAATTATGGCATAGAGAAGTCCCTGTGTTGTCTTACTTAAGAGTCTGGGGATGTGAAACACTTGTGAAGCGTGATACGCCTGACAAATTACAACCCAGGACTACTAAGTGCATCTTCGTGGGATACCCAAAGGAAAAAATGGGTTACTACTTCTATAATCCCTCCGAAAACACTGTTCGTGTTGCTCGATATGCTGAATTCTTTGAAAAGAATTTTATAGCTCAAGAGAACAGTGGGAGAATTGTAGAACTACTAGAAGATGTGTCACCTTCTGAAACAACTAGCAATCATCAACTTGGGGGGGGGGGGAAATGTTCAAAGAGATGAACCTCAAGTCGATGATGTTGCGATTCCACTTCGTAGATCCGAAAGGGTCGTACGTAATCCAGATAGATGGATTGGTCTAGTCGAATCCGAGGATAACGTATCAGGAGATCTCAATGAGCCTCCGAACTTCAAAGCTGCATTATCAGATCCGGAATCTGAGAAATGGCTTGAAGCTGCGAATGTGGAAATGAAATCCATGCAAGATAACCACGTTTGGACCCTGGTTGATCTTCCTCCAAACGCAAGAACCGTTGGGAGTAAATGGCTCTTCAAGAAGAAGACCGACATGGATGGAAATGTACACACCTATATAGCTCGTCTCGTGGCGAAAGGTTATACTCAACGTTTTGGCGTTGACTATGATGAGACCTTTTCACCAGTAGCAGACATTAGAGCTATTAGGATTCTCTTAGCCATAGCAGCGTACTATGACTTTGAGATATGGCAAATGGATGTTAAGACTGCCTTCTTAAATGGTTACTTGGATGAAGAAGTCTATATGGATCAACCTGAAGGGTTCATTGATCCAAAACATCCCAACCAAGTATGCAAGCTCCAAAGGTCCATTTATGGACTAAAGCAAGCATCGAGGAGTTGGAATAAACGGTTTGATGAAGAAATCAAAAAGTTTGGTTTCGTTCAGAATCCCGATGAGCCATGTGTATATCGCAAAGCTAGTGGGAGTAATGTTACTTTCCTTGTCTTATATGTAGATGACATATTGATAATAGGAAAACACATTCCAATGTTGCAAGATGTAAAATCCCATCTTGGAAAGTGTTTTGCTATGAAAGACTTGGGAGAAGCAGCATTCATTCTTGGAATCAAGATCTATAGAGATAGAACTAAGCGGTTGATTGGACTAAGTCAAAGTGCTTATATTGATAAGATCTTGAAGCGATTCAAGATGGAGAATTCCAAGCGTGGTAATGTACCTATGCAGGAAGGACTTGGTCTGTCGGTCAAACAAGGTGCTTCTACACCTGATGAGGTGAAGCGTATGCAGAGAGTCCCTTATGCTTCGGCTGTAGGATCTATAATGTATGCGGTGAGATGCACTAGACCTGATATAGCGTTCGTGCAGAATATCATTAGCCGTTATTAACAGAATCCAGGTGAAAGTCACTGGACTGCTGTTAAGACCATTCTCAAGTACCTACGGGCTACTAGAGATTTGTTTTTGGTATATGGGGGAAATCCAGATCAAGAGCTCAAAGTGACCGGATACTGTGATGTTGGATTTCAGACTGATAGAGATGACACGAAGTCTCAGTCTGGGTACGTCTTCATTATGAATGGAGGCGCTGTGGATTGGAAAAGCAAGAAACAAACCACAGTCGCTATGTCTGCAACAGAGTCTGAGTACATTGCTGCTTCGGAAGCTGCAATGGAGGCTGTCTGGATAAGGAAGTTTATTAGTGGGCTAAACATTGTCCCCACAAGTAACTTGCCGATCGACATGTACTGCGATAACTCGGGTGCATTAGTCATCGCCAAAGAACCTGGAGTTCAGAAGGGCGCCAGACACTATGCCAGGAGATATCACTATGTTCGTGAGCAGATCGAACTAGGTGAAATCAAATTACTCAAAGTTCACACATATATTAACTTAGCTGATCCTTTCACGAAAGCTTTGTCGAGGCCGAAGCTTGAAAGGCATGCCGAGGGCATGGGACTTAAATTGGCTGGTTAAATCATGTATGTCTGATGTTCGGTATTTGGATAAAGGACGTTAAGCAATTTCTGTTTATATAATGAAATAAAGTATTTGATATGTTTGATTTCATTTAATGGTTAAGTTGTGTCCTATATTTGCATGTTTAATCCTTGAGTACTTGTCAAGTATTCTAAATTGTCCATTGTCGATTAACTATATGGGAATATAGTTAAACTAAGACAAAATCTGAGTGATTGGTTAGGATGGTCCCACCAAACTCACATGGTATTCATTGGATGCATACTGGACTGACCCACTAACGAATTATCACTTTATGGATCGTCGTCATTGAGTGAAATTCGTAAATGGTTGCTTTATTTATCCTTAGACTTGAGATACAAGCAGGTCATGCATGTATGGATTGCACCTACTTGATATAGGTCTAACTATCCTGAATAAGGTAGTACAAAAGGGCTATTTTCAGTAAGTGTAGTGAAGTATGTGACTTGACACGTGTAGTCAAGAGGATTTGTTCCTTCGGCTTTGTGTTGAAGCAGATACCACTGGGCCCCTCATTGGACTAATTAAGATGTTTGCATGGCCGTGCCCAAATGAAATCTAGAGATGTCTCGATTTGCAATTTGGTAATCTTAAGTTAGTTGTGAGAATGAGAAACAGAATCGTTAAAGTATGAAATGACTTGATCCATATTCATATTTAACACGGGATAGTAAATGACTGTACCATTTAAATACACTTTGAGAAACTATACTTAAATATTTCTGGGAGCATTGGCGTGTTGCTAGACGCTAACCAATGTTATTACCTTTACTATTGCAAGCTCAAGTGGGAGCTGTAGGGATATGATCATGTAATAGTAAAAGTATGTCCGGATATTATTTAAGCCTACGGGGTCACACGTCTCGACACCAAATGTATTGATATTAATTAATGGTTAATTAATATTTATCACGAACATTTAACGAGATTTCGTTAAAAACTGACAGTTAATTGTTAACAGAGGGGTGTTAGTTGTAATTAGAGAGAATTGTAATTGGATTACAATTGAGAAAAGGTTGTGGATAAGGCCTCTAGGCCGATTTCGCTAGGGCTCTTATGCCTATCCCTTTTGCTTGTTTATCAAGTATTCTAATCCTATAAATAGACCCTCTGGGTTTAAGGATTAGTTGCTGCTTTATGAGATAAAGAAAAAACCCTAATTCTCTCTCTAATCTCTCTAATTTTCGGCAACAAGAAAACCCTAGGGGTTTGCGATTTCTTGTGTGGTTCGACCAAGCCTACATCAAGAAGAGGTTCGTGATCGGTTGCTAGCACATAGCATTGGTGTGTCGTGTGTGCGATCGTAGAGGGATTTATATCAAATCCTCTAAGAGATCAAGTCTTGCCGAGCTAAAAAGGTACACGTTCTAATACCGGTTAGTTAGATTAATTCATAGGATTCTTTCCGCTGCGTACTCGTGTTTTGATAAAAGTTATATAACCCAACATGTTTAACCAAGCTATTTGATAAAACCATCTCATTTGCCAAAGAAAAACACCTAAACTGCCGAAATTATGATGAACTAAACAAACACAAATGAAAACTGATCTTAGGAGAGATGGTAGTAGAGATAAACTTGGAGATCAGGGACTCAAGAACTTGCAAGAAACGAATTAAGCAGTGTATGTACGAACTTGCAAGAAACGGATTAAGTAGTGTTTCTACAATATTTATAAACAGCGTAATTATAAACTTACCTTGGGGAAGAAGTAATCTAGTTGTGGATTGTCTGATGCTTACTTTTTTATAATGGAACTATATTTGTGATTTATGTGTATTTGATACTTAATTTTGTCTTGATTGATTCATGTTGTCTCTTAGGAAGTGTTTGGTTTATTGAGAAGGAACAAAATTCTTTGATGAAATTAGATTTTCTAAGTTGTAACTTTTGATTTTATAGACATATTGATTGATTGCTTATTTTTTATTAGGTTTATTATGGGAATTGCTCAAAAGTTTGATTGGGGACTGCATAATTGATGAATTGAAAGCTCTTAAAGGGCGTCAGGCTGAGTTATGATTCATCTTCTACGTACTCATTATTTCTCTCGCATAATCATAAACATTTTAGGTCTCTGTTTGTTACATAACATTTATTTTTACATTTTTAAAAACAGTCGTTGAAGAAATATATATATATATATATATATAGTTTTCATTATTTGACCTGACCCAAACCGGATCACTGATCCGAACATATAACTCAAACCATAGCGATAGCATTTTTTAGGCCATGTGACTTTTAGTCACCGCTCTATAATATCTCAAGTTCCGCCACTAGGGAAGAAGTAATCGAGTTGTGGATCTGCCAAAGATTTTGAATTTCTATCGACCGCCAAGAAGACGAGGGTACCCGTGTGCGTGTTTTCAATGGTCTGCACATCGCCACCGCCTGCAATCAACAGCAAAGGGGAAAAGCATCTGTCCCATCTCACCTGCAATCGTTAGTTTCTGGTTTCCTTTTAAAGAAGAAAGAAGCGGATCTGCTGAATCTTGTTGGATACTGGTTGAAGAAGAACAATGAGTACATCCTGCTGAATCTCTTTGCTAAATCTTTGCTTTATTTGGTTGTACATCATGCATAATTTATGATACCTCTTAAAATAAGAGTTTTAACAATTACAATTTTGCCATTAAAATTATTTGCTTTATATAGTATATAGTATAGTATAGATATAGGTAAGTTAATAATTTTGGGTGTTGCTTTTAAAAAACAACTAATAATAGATTAATAGGTTTTATGAGGTAACAATAATGTCTAATATTATTTGACATTAATACAGATTATTCAATATAAAGAAATGAAATAGTAAATTATATTCCAAGGTCAACATCCATAAATCCACAATGGAAGTCGTGGGGTTAAGAGGACTTTGAGTGGCTTCTTCTTCGAAAGAGTCATTCCATAGGCTTCGGTCATGTCCACCGGAAGACCTCCAGGCCGACTCAAATCAAAGGAATGAACAAGACGTGCAAGTGTCAAATGAAGAACTTGGAGTGAAAACGTGATTCCAGGGCATGAACGCCGACCCGATCCAAACGGAACCAGCACAAACTGCTGGCCTCTCACATCCATGCCTGAACCCATAAACCTCTCCGGTTGAAATTTAGACGGATCACTCCAAACCCTCTCATCCCTTTGAAGCTTCCAAACATTAATGATTAGCCTAGTCCCCGGTTTGACATCATACCCGGCTATTCTGCAGTCTTCTCGTGCCTCCCTCGGTGCTAGAAGCGGTCCCACCGGATAAAGACGTAAAGTTTCTTTGATTATAGCTTCAAGAAACGCAAGGTTTCTTACGTCAGATTCCTCTACACGTCTTTCTTTACCTACATGATCGTCTAATTCATCTTGCAATTTTTTTAGAACATCAGGATGGTTTAACAATAACGAGACGGCCCAAGTTAGCGTCCCAGCTGTCGTATCGCTACCTCCCAAAATCATTGACTGTATGTATCATAAACATAAGAAATAAACACTTGTTTTTTAATATAACGTACAACTAATTAATATATAACTTACGTACCAAACATGTGGACTTGATTATAGTATCAGAATCAAGCTCCATATCGGAGAGTTGCCCATCATCTTCAAGGGACAACATCACATCGATAAAATCCTTCACACTGCCTTTGGTTCCTTCTAAATCTAACTCCCTCTTTTTTCGATGGTCATCTAGCCACCCTCCTAGCACCAAATCAATATCTTTCCCCGTTTGTTTCATCTGTTTCTCAGTTCCATTTAAATCCAACCACCAAAGAAAAGGTATCGCATCAGACAAAACGAAAATACCACTCAACCGAAAGAACTCCATGATGGCTTTGTGGCACGTTGTTGCCTCGTCTCCAGCACCAACATATCGTTTTCCAGCCACCATCATCACAATTATGTTTAACATCATGTGCTCCAACCATTTACTTAGTTCAACGACCACAGGACGCTGTGAGTTATCTGTCCATCGCCCATAAAGCTCGCTAATTCCGGAACTAACCTCCGACAAGCGAATGTCTTTCAGCATCTCGAGCCGGCGGTTAGAGAGAAGTTCAAGGGTGACGATCTTTCTCATTTCCCGCCAAAAGGGGGTGTAAGGCCCCAACCCAAACACCGTATTGTTGTAACACATATGCTTCACTGCCGCGGTTTCTGGCCTGGAAGCTAGTGCCAAGTCATTGACGGTGAAACATTCTTTGGCTACTTCCCAATCACTAACCACAAAGGCACGATGGGTTCCTAAACGAAGGTTGAAGGCGGGACCGTATTTGTCCGCCATGGAACCTAGTGTACGACAATGGACTTGGTCACCATCGCCACGACCAAGCAAGTGGAGGTGTCCGATGATCGGCCATGCACCGACCGGTTCGGGAGCTTCTCTTTTGTTTGGTTTTGACTTGGTTTGACCGGCGAAAAATATGACATAGAAGAGTAATAATATAGGAAAAGATAAGATAAACAGTTCGTGTGATGAATAATTCATTATTGTGTAGTAATTATATATTTGTTGTGGTTAATATAACCCAGGAAGATATATATATATATATATATATATATATATATATATATATAGGGAGAGGATCATTTGAGAACCAATTTGATTTGATAACTAAAAAGAACTAATTTGAGCCACAAGTTTATTACATGTATCCCCCCTCCCATGAATTGTAGTGGTCCCCCTAAAATTTGTGGTTGAGATTTAGTTCTAAAAAGTTCTCAAAATTAAAAGTTCTCATTTCAACCTAACCCCCTCTCCCTATATATATATATATATATATATATATATATATATATATATATATATAGAGCATTTAGAAGATTATTTTTCTTATATGCTTTTAGTTATACATACAAAAATCACTGCTATTAAGGTTTACAAGCATGAAAATGTGTTTTTCGTTAACAATTTTCATGCAATTATGCAACGATGTAAGTACTAGTTTTTTTTTTAAAATTAGTGTTAGTAGGTAAGTGTCATGTTGAATGTGTGTATACCATGCATGTCTAGTACTTTAGTTAGTGGAGGGATATTGGTGTATATTTCGGTATATGTTTAGTGGTTTCCTTTCAAAATGAAGTTTTATGTATCCTTCTAATTTAAATCCAATCTTAAGAACTAAAACAGAACAAATGAAACTCAAATTATAATTTTATTAAATTCTATCTACCGAACGAACGCACACAATTAATAATTGGCCAATTCTATTTAAAATGAACATTATTAATTACAAATATAATATTAAATTAAAATATTAAAAAAGATAGATTTGTATATGTCTCACCAAAATAACTTGATGGTAAAGTGCTAGCATATGTTAATCAAGAGGTTATAGGTTTAGATCTTAGGCTCTTAGCACATTAATTACACATAGTCCACGTCATATATAAATTACTGAAAAAACTATCAATGCCTAAAAGATGAAGGAGTACAAAAAAAATAGTTTTCTATAATTTTAAGATCGATAGTAGAAGTTTTGTCACTAACTTTACATATTGCGGGTAAAATGTAAGGGCATGAGGTATACCTCATGTTAACTTAACATGTTAACATGTCACATAGGCGCCACATCACCTTTAACACCACATTGGAAAGTTTAACATGGGTGGGGGATACTCCATGTGGTGTTAAACTTATTTTATTTATTTTTTTTTCTTTTTACTTTCCAATTATTTTAATGACTACAAATCGGTTTATTTTTTTTTTGGGTTTTTGTATAGCCTTCGAATAATTAAAAAAAATTAAAGAAGATGCTTAAATAATTAAAAAAAAACACTACAAATAGATTTCTTAAAAAACATAAAACTACAAATATTCCAAAAAAAAATAACTACAAATACTTCATTTAAATAAAAAAAACTACTCGTCGTCACGTAACTCCGCCATGATTTTTCGCTTTTCTTTCTCAATCATATCTCGTTGCTCCGGATCCAAGTTTGTGGTATCCATGCCGAGAAGACGGAATTGTTGAAGACGTAATTTTTTCTCACGAATTTGGGTTCTTTTTTCATGCTCCGCGTTAAACCTCGACATTTGCGCGTTCATCTTCTCGTCCATTTCTAGCTCCTTTTCTAGACGAATTGACTTCTTCTTTCCCACGGGCCTTCGCAAAACCTCTTGTTCTTGAGGTTGCGTTTCATCTTCGTCCTCGAACACCGAATCCTCGTTTAAATTTATGTTGCACCGTCCCGTTGAGTTAGATCCCATGGGACTATCGCGATCGGTCGAGGAACGCTTCTTGCTAGCGTTGGTGACCTCCACAATCTCAGCGAACTTTGGAGACGATTTCAATATTTGATAATGTTGAAGAAGAGGTGCCGAGTTGGTGTTGTCGTCTTTGTATCGATTAACGGCGATGTTGATCAAATCGCTGTCGCTCGCACCGCTTGGACGAGTTCGTTCCACGCCCAAAAAGACCCCATGGAACTTGGCAACTTTTTTCTTGATGGTGCCCCACTTGCCGCTAAGTTTGTCGTTGTTGCGAAATGTCGGGATCTCATCGGGTCTCGCCGCCGCCTTCTTGCTAGCGTAGAATTTTTTACTAGCTCGATCCCAAAACGCATCTTTTGTTTGCGAGTTACCTATTTAGAAAATATAAAAATAGAAACGTTAGTTGGTGATTTCTAAAATATAAGAAAAAAAAATTCTAGATTTAAATTATTTTTAAAAAAAAATACCAATTTTCGGGTCCTCCGATGTATCGATATAAGCCCGAACTAGATGTAACTCCTCTTCGGTATTCCATGGCACCCGTCCTTCTTGCTATTGGAATCCTTCGATCGGTTTTTTCCCTTTCCCTCGGCCTCTTCGAACACGATCGGGAACTTGTGTTTCGGGGACGATCTCTATATCATCGTCTTGATCTAGAAGTGGTGTTTGCGGGTGCGATGGAACGGAAGTGAAATTCGGTGAGAAAACGGGTTGCGATTGGAATGGAGATGAGAAGCCTTGAGGTGGTGGGTTTTGCCCCCATTGAGCGTAATTGGTAAACGAGGGATTGGGGTTGTAGACGTTTGAGGGTTGTTGACCCAAAAACAAAGGGTTAGGTTGGCCCCCCCACATCGGCATTTGCCACGGGTTAAGGTTCGGGTTGTTGGGAGGGGTGTTGCTTGAGGAATCTTGATTTTGTTGGTTTGGATTCATGGTGTTTTTTTTTAAAAATGTTAAAGAAAGAAGGAGTAGAATAGAGAGAAAGGTGTAAAAAATATGAATAAAGTGGGGTTTATATAGGTGAAAAGGTTAAAAAATTGGGTGAATAATTTTTTTTTTTTAATTCAAGCCCAACGTTCGAAAAAGTATCCGTTGCCAACGTTCCTACCATTTTAACGCCCGTTGAGAAGTTGGCGTGGGGCTTTGGCGGCGCCATATAACGGCAGGGGGGGCGGTGTTGGCGCCACTTAACGCCGCCATATACCCCTATGGCGCCGGTATACCGGGTGCACTAATAAGTTAACAACTTAAAGCACTAGTTAAGAAAAAAAAGTGTAACAAAAAACTCTAAACCTATAGATAGGCAGTATGGAAAGTATTTCAGTTGCCTTGATATGTTCAATGATTTATAATAGAGTTTACAACGATTTTATAAGAATAAATAAGGAGAAATCTACGGTACATAAAAAGGAAATGTATGAATGAAAGGAAAAAACAAATGGGTCAAGGAAGTATACGGTGGAGATAATTGGGGAGGACTAGGGGCGGACCTTGGTTTGAGTCAGCGGTGACCCCGATCACTACTGTTATTTCGTTCAGAAGCGTCGAGTATACGTGTAATTAAAATCTATATATGTATTAATTCGGTTTCTACTGAAAATATTAACACAATACTAGATAGCTCAATGCTAACTCTTGTGTTTTGCATCCAGAAGGTCACAGGTTCGACCCTCATCCGTGCTTTTTTCACCCATTTGTTTTGTTTTTTTTAATTTTCTGAAAAACCCTAAATGGGTCATTACGAATTTACGACAAAAAAGTCGCTCAAACAAATACACATCACATTCCAGACCTCTCACGTACAAAGCAGGACTTTGAGCCAACGATTTATCAGATTTTTTTAGAGATTTCCAAGCTCTAGACTTATATCTTTGATTTTCTTCATTCAGTCAAATTTTCCAACCTTCTTTCTTCGTATCCTTCTTCAGCAGGTAGTTCGAATTTTCTTTCTTTAGTTTATCTTCTACCCATTTTCTTAGGGTTTAGGGCAATTTTGTGAATTCGTTTTGTGGATTTATGAGAAATATAGACAATCGAGTAATTAGAAAGCGAGAACTTACAGATTAGATTGACCACATATGATTATTTGTGGTATGCATTTACAGGTACGGCTGATTATCGCATTTACTTTGCATTTGCAGGTACCCTTTTTTTCCCTTTGTTTGTTGATTTGAAATCAGATTTAGTAGTGTTTTGTATTTCTTTGTGGTTAGCGTTTGTAGGCGTGGTTGATTACATTGGATTTACTTTCTGTTTGCAGGTATGATCTTTATTTTTTTTACATCTGTTTATTTTTCATGTGGTTTTTTTTATTGATTATGTTGTTTCTCACCTCTCGTAATATAAGAACAGCCTCTCTTATTGTTCTCATATTTGGATGCAACATGAAAAAGAAAACATCCTCTCTTATAATATCTCATATTTGGATGCAACATGAAAAAGAAAGATCCATTTTGAATGCAATATAAGCAATTTCTTCAATATACTCTAAGATGTTGTTTCTAAAACAAAGTGCTACTGCAGTAGTATAACTTCTGATAAGTAATATGAAGTATATATGCTTTCTATATTTGTACTTTAGGGTCTCCCAAACAAGTGAACTTCTATTACAATATCAATGATATGCCATTTTGGATAGCGCTATGACTCCCACTGCTACGCGCCGGTCAAAAGCCTTCTGATGCTTACTTTTTTGTAATGGAACTATATTTGTGATTTATGTGTATTTGATACCTAATTTTGTCTTGATTGATTCATGTTGTCTCTTAGGAAGTGTTTAGTTTATTGAGAAGGAACAAAATTCTTTGATGAAATTAGATTTTCTAAGTTGTAACTTTTGATTTTATAAACATATTGATTGATTGCTTATTTTTTATTAGGTTTATTATGAGAATTGCTCAAAAGTTTGATTCGGGACTGCATAATTGATGAATTGAATGCTCTTAAAGGGCGTCGGGCTGAGTTATGATTCATCTTTCACGTACTCACTATTTCTCTCGCATAATCATAAACATCTTAGGTCTGTGTTTGTTACATAACATTTAATTTTTCATTTGTAAAAACAGTCATTAAAGAAATATTAGATATATATATATAGTTTTCATTATTTGACCTGACCCGAACCGGATCACCGATCCGAACATATAACTCGAACCATAGCGATAACATTTTTTTAGGTCATGTGACTTTCGGTCACCGCTCTATAATATCTCAAGCTCCGCCATTAGGGAGGACCATTGACTTCAAATCCCTCAAGTTGAAGTGTACACGTCATAAACACCTGACTTGCTAAGGAGAGCTTGTAGTTGTCTCGAACCTAAGGCTTTGGTGAAAAGATCCGCTTTGTAATTTTCTTTCAACATGCAACAACTTTTTTTTTATGAACGAAATAACAGTCCATTATCTCAACATGCTTAGTTCTTTTATGAAACACCGGGTTGTTGGCTATGTGTTTGACTTAGTGGGACTGTTAGAGCATAATCATATGCTACAGTGTGTCTCGTGTGTTGTATCTAATTAAGAACTAAAGTGTGATTTTAGGGTTCCACGAACCGAACCACGAACCATGGCTTCGCAGGCAACAAACCAACGGTTCATTGCTGCTTGGTTCGTTGGACAGTCAATCACTATAAATAGTGTTGACATGTTTGGAACTCTTGGCTTTTGAGACATTCTGTGTGTGTGTTTTAGAGAGAGAGAGAGAGAACCAGAGCTTTGTAAACTTGTTTCTACTTGTGAATTAATAAAGAAAGCTTATTTGTTTTCTTGTTCACTAGACTAGTTGATTCTACCAGTGGTAAGATCCGTCCAGGTACTTACAAGTGGTATCAGAGTAATTCAGGTTACTCTACTGGTCCAAATTTGATGAATTTTGAGAATTCTAGTCAGACAAAGTGGGTTTTTGTCTAAATTCTTCAAAACTCTGTGTTTCTGGTCTCAATTCTGATTTCAAAACGTTCGTAGAGTGTTTCTCTACTTGACTGCTATTAATCTCGTTTCAATAACGTCCCAAATCTTCAAAATTAGAATTTGAGTTTGGTTCGTTGATAAATAATTACGGTTCGCTGAATGAGTTTCTGGTTCGTCCTTTGCATATTCACTGTTGGTTCACGGGTATTCGGTCCATTCATTGAAGTTTGTCTACGGTTTTGATAACGGTTGTCGAGGCCATTACATATACCTAAACTTTAACCTTAGTTGGGTAAGCTAAGGGTTATCGAACCAAGGAAATATATGGTTATTAACTAGCTGAATGTACTAAATTAACTAACTTTAAACTACTTGACCTAGTTAGTTACCTAATTGTCTCTTAGCTGTGAATTGTTGATGATTGAACTAGTTACTAAAACTAATTTACCAATTATCTAACTATGAATTAACTAATGATTGATTTTAAAATGAAAAACCTTATGTAAACTAAACGCAACCACTTTAGGATCCCGGTTTGCTATCTATACCTGAATTCAATTATCTGAATGCTAATACTACATAGACATTATCCCCAATTTCCTAGTCAACCTAATGACCTAACCCCTATGTAGGCTGCTAATTCCTAGAGCAAGGAAATCATGAAATACGACAGTTTACTATAACGAATCTAGATAACTAGTTAATTAAATGAATTGGGGATTCGGGTGCTCGACAATTGCATGAAAAATCGGAACAACTTGCAATCATATATAAAATTCAGATAGTAATAACAAACCGTTCACCAAAATCGGTTACAAGGGAATTAGCCGGACATGACGAAAGTCGAAAACACGAAAATAACTAAAATTGACATCAAATCTATAACCGAATGCTTCAAAACCACAAATTAAATGCTTGGAGAATCTTGGAATTCATCCATAGAGCTTCTGGATAGGCAAAAGTGGCAAAAGAACCTAAAAATCTTAACCCGAAAGTATTTATAACAAAACTCTAATTTTCTTCTACCGACCTAGTCGGGGTGTACCGCCTTATTCATTTTTCAAATCTGGGTGTACCGCCCATGTCTTCTCATCCGATTTTGTCCTCAGCTTCAGGACGTACCGCCCTGATCGCTATCACCTCCTGGGCGTATTGCCCAAGTCTTGAAACCAGGAACTTTCATCTTCTCTGTTTCTTGATTCTAGCGTTTTGCTCCCGTGTATCGATCAGCTTAACTTCTAATCTTCATTAAAACACTCTTGATTGATCATTTAGCTCCAAATACCTCATAATACAAAACATAGGGAAATGTAATGAAATCTAATTAATAACGTTAATAAACTAAATAATTACGAATATATATGCATAACAAATTAGACTCTCGAGTTTTTCCATCCCGAAAACAGTACTGCAACGGGAACATCGTTGGACAACTAACTCAAACCACTTACTTACAAATTCAATTTCAATTTAAATATACACACATACCCATCCTGACAGCAATCATCAGTATTTCGGTCCGATTAAACCCAACCGTCGATTCCTTAGGCCCCCAATAGCAATAATTAATTTCTTTTGTTTTTTTCTACCACATCAATCTACCAAATGTGTCCCACACCTAGAAAAGCTATAAGTTTACCTAATCCCGCCTTAAGGCTTTCAAGGTAAATGTTTTAACCATTTAGATTGACCTACCACCCTAAATCAAATAATCGCATGTATCAGAATTAATGGAAATGAATAATGATGGATGAAAGGGACTTTGAGCTTCATTTATTTATTTCCTAACTACCTACTATATTTTTCCATTTTTAAAATTTTTCAATTTTTTTCATTAATGAATCTCACCAAGAGGCACCAATAGAGAGTCACTATCCCCCTTTAAGTACATAGGATATCGATTCAGAACCTCATCCATAGGTGCATCAAACGAGCTTGTAACCCGAGAGGTAGCACAAAGAGTATTGGCTCATTTATTCCTAGTTACTACTTAATTAATATAACAAAGCTCAAAGGTGGAAAATGGATGAATGAGTTAAGCGTCATTACTTCTCGAATTTGCTTTAGCAAAAAGATAATAATGTGCCGAATAATTTCCAAGATATACGACTATTTAGCCTAAAGTGGTCATATCAACCTAATATTGATAGTTTCAGCATCCCTAGTAACTCCTAAGATGGAGGTCACTATGGCATCATGAGTTATTTCAATTAAACATAATTATTAACATACTAAGGGATATCTAAGCACTGTAATCAACTGGGCCTACCAATGAATCACAAATTAGATGTATATATTATTTATTAAAAATCACATCTTTTATTCCTTCGTTTGAAAATGAAAGAACGTGAGCGTTGAATCGTTTGATAATCTAGTGATTATGAGATGAAATAAGATCAAAATGTAAATACAAATGAAATTTCTATTATAAAGCTTGAAAGAAAATCCACATAGAAACACACACAAAAGGTGTAGAATATCACAAGAAGTCCTAAACCTATACAAGACCACGCTATTTATAGTTGAACATTAATGTGCAAATACACGATCATCTGAACCGCCAGTTCGGACAAGTTCATGTGAGTCCGAACTGGCAGTTCGCCTTGAGTTCGGATAAGAACACACTACGTCAAAAAGTGGCTTTGGCCACGGTTTTTTTTGAATGCATAGCCACTGTTTTGAAAAAAACGTGACCATAGGTAATAAACACTAGTGTTACCACACATATATTGTACCCGTGGCCAAATATATAGCCTTTGGACCCTTTTAGCCACGTATAATTTTGTTTATGTGACAACAACAATCAGGTGCAGTGGCTTTAGCCACTGTTTTACAAAAACATAAGGCACTTATTTGTCACACTTAAAAAAGAGTGGCGAAATGCACCAAACGACCATGGAATTTTTATGATTTTTTATTCGTTTGACCAAAAAGGAATGTATGGCCACGCTTAAATAATGTTGTGTGACGAAAGAGTAGATTTTATTGCTTAGTAAATTGAAAAAAAAAACAAAACCATTAAGTATATATTATGCGTGGCAAAATGTGAGCAATTGCCACTGTTTTTACTTAGTTATGTGGCTAAAAGCTAGTACATATGACCACTGTTATTAGGTTGTGTGACCAAATAGTAGGTTATGAGTGACAGAAATCTATTACCTATGGCCACATATATTAACCGTGACTAAATGGTAGGTTGTGAGTGACAAAATCTATTTTAAGGTCACGGTAAAATATTAAATGCGTGGCGAAAGTAGACAAAAATCTATTACCTATGGCCACATATATTAACCGTGAGTAAATAGTAGCCAATTTTAATAATTAGTTATCTGTGGCGACGGCGGATATATATCATTACTAGAAGTCAAATATTTATCTACCACCTCGAGTTTCGGATATAAATCATATAATTAATTAATTAATTGTCGATCATCACCATATACGCCGTTATCTCTCTCAGCTCTCTGTTTTTTGGTTTATCACCACTCTCTGAAAATGTGGCACTTGCGTCCTCTGAATGTGGAAGATAGCCCCGAATACGCTAAGTAATCATTTAAATGACTGAAATTCAAATGCTTTAATGTCGAATTCGCGTCTCTGATTTGGTTATTTTTCTTGAACATGGGAAGAAGATATTAGTCTGTTAACTTTGGTGATCTATCACCTAGGGTATTTTGCGAGCCTCAATGGTCGGATACAATACATCGATGGGAGGGTTCGCTGCTTCGACGAGGTGGACATTACCTCTTTCTCATTCGATGACCTAGGTCAAATGGTGTCTGACCTAGGTTATGACTTGAACAATTTCGACCCCTACCTGAGGATCCCAGGGTTGTCTCTGGATTATGGACTGGTTCCATTCACTAATGATCTGAGAGATGTCAGGGCCTTAGCCCTGCACGTCAAGGATGAGGATGTCATATCCATCTACCTCAATGGAGATGTGGAGGTGTCTTCCTCCTCCTCCCCCTTTGAAGGTAGCACAGGACGCTATGACGATTCAGACAATTTCTCCAGTGGGAGCATGTTTTAAGTTTATGTTGTTTTTTTATTATACATATTTGTAACTATTAACAGATATCACATCTTTTGGATTATATATGTAATTAATTGTTTATGTGTATGCATCAGATGTGTGTTTTGATTCTTCTTCCTGAAAAATTCTAGTTCATCCGGTTGTTTTCTACATATATTAGGTTGTGTGACTAAATATTAGTGTTTAAAGAATTGTATTCAACCAGAATGATTTTAGATTCACTAGATAATGGGTTTAAATACATGGGAATATCCTATAGACTACGATCAGAAATAACAACTTTGGTTATTTATAATATATATTGTTCATCCTGAAGAAAACTAGTTTATCCGGTTCATCCTGAAGAACTCTAGTTCATCCTGTTGTATTACTGAATAACTCTTGATCCTGAAGAACTCTAGTTTATCCGGTTCTATTACTGAATAACTCTTTATAATCTTGAAGAACTCTAGTTAATCTTCTCTCAATCCTCATGATCTAAGTGGGTAATTTTTGACTTTCTTCGTTTAATTTTGACTTGTTAATTGGTTTAGTGTGAAAATCAAAACATTCAACAGGATATGCATCAGATGTGTGTTTTGACTCTTCTTCCTGAAGAATTCTAGTTCACCTGGTTGTCTTCTACATATATTAGGTTGTGTGACTAAATATTTTAAGTATAAAGAATTTTATTCAACCAGAATGATTTTAGATTCATTAGATAATGGGTTTAAATACATGGGAATATCCTATAGACTACGATCAGAAATAACAACTTTGGTTATTTATAATATATATTGTTCATCCTGAAGAAAACTAGTTTATCCGGTTCATCCTGAAGAACTCTAGTTCATCCTGTTGTATTACTGAATAACTCTTGATCCCGAAGAACTCTAGTTCACCCGGTTCTATAACTGAATAACTCTTTATAATCCTGAAGAACTCTAGTTCATCTTCTCTTAATCCTCATGAACTCAGTAGGTAATTTTGACTTTCTTCGTTTAATTTTGACTTAAAAATTTGATTACCAGAAAATCAAAACATTTAATAGGATATGCATTAGATGTGTGTTTTGTCTCTTCTTCCTGAAGAATTCTAGTTCATCCGGTTGTCTTCTACATATATTAGGTTGTGTGACTAAATATTAAGAATTGTATTCAACCAGAATGATTTTAGATTCACTAGAAAATGGGTTTAAATACATGGGAATATCCTATTGACTACGAACAGAAATAACAACTTTGGTTATTTATAGTATATATAGTTCATCACGAAGAAATCTAGTTTATCCGGTTCATCCTGAAGAACTTTAGTTCATCCTGTTGTATTACTGAATAACTCTTGATCCTAAAGAACCATAGTTCATCCGGTTCTATTACTGAATAACTCTTTATAACTCTCAATCCTCATGAACTCAGTGGGTAATTTTGACTTTCTTCGTTTAATTTTGACTTGTTAATTTGATTACCAGAAAATCAAAACATTCAACAGGAAATGCAAAGAGAATGAATAGGAGAACCAAACCAAGGAAGACCTGTTGTTCGTTGCGTTCGAACTCTACTTACATGAAACCGGAGAAGATTTCAAGCTTCTACTGGTGTGGGGAATTATTAACCTCTTTAGGGTTCCGGATTAAAGAGTAATTGTAATGAATTGATTTTTTACAAGCTTCAGGCTGATGTTTTGAAAGAGGTGGTTATTATCGCCCGTATGGCCACTGAATACAACGGAACTCCTTAAAGAGGGGTTTGTGACTTGTGAGGGTCAAGTGTTTAAACCAAATATTTGGTCTTATTTTGTTTCTGTAATATGTTTAACCTTTATATTAATTTCACTTAATTGTTTGTTAATTCCAGTCAATTCATTCGTTTCTGTTCTGTTTCTCTCAATCAGGATGAACTCTTCTTTCTGAGGAATTCCAGTTCTTCCGGTTTTGTTCTTCTTCTCCGAAACATTAATATTTTAATAATGTATGAAAGTAATTTTGGATAATTTCGGATCGTGTGATTAAATTTTTAGTAGTTTACTAGTTTTTTGATAACGTGTAGAAATTTCATTTGAACTTGGAGAACATGTCAAACAGTGAAAGTAATTATAATGTGCAGTGTTCAATAAAATCAGACCTTTGGTATACTCTAGTGATTGGCATCTAAGCTTAGGCATACTCAAGTGATTTGCACATATAACCATACCACCTGGTCAGTAATCAGAAACTTCTCACCGTTATTATCAAACCCTTCTCAAAATCCTTATCAAACCTTTTCTCAAAATCCTTATCAAACCCTTTCTCAAAACCCTCAAATCCTTCTCAAAATGGCAAACTTGAAAGAAATAGTTGAAAATTATTTGCAGATAAAGATTATTGCTACCCTGGAGCGGTACGGGGTGATTATCACGGCAGAGAGATAGAGTATCTTAGACGGGTTGGCCCTGCTCAACCAAGTACTTACAAAACCACCAAGTTCATCAAGATACCAGATGGCAACTTTTTTGGTAAAAGAGATACACGTCTCCAATGCCAGGCTTCAAATGTTGGTTCAACAGAGGTAAGAAGATATGAGTAGGCATTTGGAGTTGGTGGAGGAGATGGAATCTAGGTTCCCGTGAACCTCAACCCGCAACTGCTCTGTCTTTTGTTTTTTTACGAATGAACATGTAAATAAAGGATATATTTTGTGTATGGAATTGGAATCAGTAGTATGAAATCCACTTTTTGTTATATACTTGTTTGTCTATTTTTGTTTATGAAATTAACTGTTAAACAAAAACCCTGATCTTCGAAAACAAAGACGATCAACAATTGTAATCCGATCAACAACTGATGCATAATTTCAGGTAAAAATTTAATCTGTTCGCACAATCTCCATTCCGTTAAACGAAAACCCTAATGCTCAAAAACAAAGACGATCAACAATTGCAATCTGATCAACAACTAATGCATGCTTTTAGGTAAAAGATGTAATCTGTTCGCACAATCTCCATTTCGTTAAACAAAAACCCTAAACACAAAAAACAGAACGGATCTACAAAAACCTTAATTTTGGGGAATTAACCAATAAGTCCCAGTAAGGTGTGTATGTAACCAATAAGTTGTGTTTAGAACCAACGATGGCCCAATAAGGTGTGTTTAGGGGCAACGAGGGTCAGTTGGTGTAGGGATATGATCATGTAATAGTAAGCGTATGTCCGGATATTATTTAAGCCTACGGGGTCACACGTCTCGACACCAAATGTATTAATATTAATTAATGGTTAATTAATATTTATCACGAACATTTAACGAGGTTTCGTTAAAAACTAACAGTTAATTGTTAACAGAGGGGTGTTAGTTGTAATTAGAGAGAATTGTAATTGGATTACAATTGAGAAAAGGTTGTGGATAAGGCCTCTAGGCCGAATTCGGCTAGGGCTCTTATGCCTATCCCTTTTGCTTGTTTATCAAGTAATCTAATCCTATAAATAGACCCTCTGGGTTTAAGGATTAGTTGCTGCTTTTATCAGATAAAAGAAAACCCTAATTCTCTCTATCTACTCTCTCGAAATCGGCAACAAGAAAACCCAAGAGGGTTTGCGATTTCTTGTGTGGTTCGACCAAGCCTACATCAAGAGAAGTTCGTGGTCGGTTGCTAGCACATAGCATTGGTGTGTCGTGTGTGCGATCGTAGAGGGATTTGTATCAAATCCTCCAAGAGATCAAGTCAATCCGAGCTCATAAGGTAAACATGTTCTATCCGGTTAATTAGATTAATTCATAGGATTCTTTCCGCTGCGTACTCGTGTTTTGATAAAAGTTATATAACCCAACAGTTGGGACCAATGAGTCCCAATAAGGTGTGTATGTAACCAATAAGTTGTGTTTAGGACCAATGATGGCCCAATAAGGTGTGTTTAGGGGCTACGAGGGTCAGTTGGGACCAATGATGGCCCAATAAGGTGTGTATGTAACCAATTAGTTGTGTATAGAACCAATGAAGACCCAATAAGGTGTGTTTAAGGGCAACGAGGGTCAGTTGCAACCAATGATGGCCCAATAAGGTGTGTATGTAACCAATAAGTTGTGTTTAGGACCAATGATGGCCCAATAAGGTGTGTTTAGGGGCAACGAGGGTCAGTTGGGACCAATGAGTCCCGATAAGGTGTGTATGTAACCAATAAGTTGTGTTTAGGACCAATGATGGCCCAATAAGGTGTGTTTAGGGGCAACGAGGGTCAGTTGGGACCAATGAGTCCCAATAAGGTGTGTATGTAACCAATAAGTTGTGTTAGGACCAATGATGGCGCAATAAGGTGTGTTTAGGGGCAACGAGGGTCAGTTGGGACCAATGAGTACCAATAAGGTGTGTATGTAACCAATAAGTTGTGTTTAGGACCAATGATGACCCACAAAGATACAAAATATCGATAGGCTAAATCGCCAAAATGAGAGGGAAAAAATCTAAATAAACCATTGGCCAAATCTATATATACACAAAACAAATTGTAAAGAATCTTTTAATAAACGAGTAAACGGATTATAAAATTTATCTTTAGAAAATCTATAATACGAGATTTAGTCTGAAAACGACATGTTTAGCGACCACGAGGCTTGTAATACATTCGAGGTGGATCTGGGATCAAAGATATGGCAATAGAAGTTAAAAGCAATATTTAGAAAATTATTTAAAAAGTTTTGGAGGTTTCTAGGTTCGAACCCATGGCCTACAGTTCACCAATAACACCCTAACGCTTGGACATGCCCACTATTTGTTTTGAATTGGTTTAGAAAACTATTTATGCTGATCAATTTTCAAAGAAAACCTACAAAATCAATGGTTCAAAAAGAAAAACATGATGTTGTCGCCTGGTTTCGAACCAGGGACCTGGAGAATACAATCTACGCCACAAACCACCTGGTCACCCATAAGACTAAGATTTAAACCAACGATTAATTTATATATTCAATACATACCGGGAACCTTCTTTTTCCCCCAAAACCCTAGACAACCGACCTCAATGAAAACACACTTGAGTTATAACAGAAGCTTCAATCGGTGAACTAAGATCGCCAAAAATACGAATTACAAGGAGTTAAGATTACCTCTATGGGAAAACGAACCTCGAAACAGAAATGATGGTGATGAGCACGATTGGAAACTCGAACCACTACCCGTGTCGATGCTTCAGATTGATATTGTTGTTTTCGTGGTTATTGGTGATGCAAGGAGACTGAACAGATACTAGTGTAATCGTGGAGGGCGTCGTTGGTAGAAACACGATCAGAAAGAGTGTGTGGTTTGCAGGTTCTCTCGCGGTGGTTCGCCGGAGAAGTTATGTGATACATTGACACATAAAATCATAGAATGCTATGCGTAATATCAACAACGTTTTATCGTAAAATCGTATGAAGTTATGTGATACGTTGACACATAAAATCATGAAATGTATTGTGTGTGTGTGTCTATATATTGGTTAACTGTGGTAACATGCGTTATTGAGAGATAACCCAAGTTATTAACGGAGGTAACCTGAGAAATTGTTAGTTATCACACAAGATGGGAGAGAGAGAGATACGAGAGTGGTACAATAAGAGCAGGTTGATGTGACATGTAGCCAATAGGAGAGTGTGGAAGAGTGTGACCAATAGGAGAAAGGAATCTTGCATGGGTTGTGATTGGTTGACAATAGGAGTGTGAGTCTTAGCATGATTGGTTGATCAATGGGAGTGTGAGTCTTTGCATGAGATGTGATTGGGTGACCAATGAGAGTTTGTGGAAGTGTGTGACCAAAAGGAGAGTGGAAGTGTGCATGAATTATGATTGGTGGGTGGATGTGGACCATTGCATCAAGAGTAATAAGACAAAAGAAGGGAAGTGGGCTTCTACACCTATTGGGTCGCCGATTTTGGCTAGGATTTGGGCCAAACCGGTTGGGCTTAGGTATTAGGTGATGGGCTAATTGGTTCCTATGGCTAAATGAATATGGGTTGTAACCGATTCGTGGCCCAAAATAGTTATTGGGCTTAATTATCTTAGTCGGCCTAACGGGTTTGGGCCCTTGTGGCTAATTAATTGGTTACGGCCCAATATGGGTTTGGATAAGGCCTATCCACTTAAAAATATAAGTGTCTAGCCCAAATGTAGAGTTTATTGGTGCTTGGTGACCTGTAGTCCTTATTGGGCTTGTTAGCCTTTTACGGCCCAAATATGGTAAGTGAACCAATCTTATGGGCTATGTAATCCATAGAATACCTATTGGGCCTTGGTGGTTCACAAGTGTTTGATTTGGATTACTATATGATTAATGGGCTTAGTGGTGAACTAATGGGCTTGAGTTTGAGCTATTGGGCTTGAGAGATGAATAAAGTATAGTGTTGAGAATTGGAATTGAGGGTGGTTGAGATTACTAGACGGGTGTTCGCGTGTGTAAATGTGTTTGTGTACATGTAATTCAAATATATGTTTATATTTATTAATGTTTATGGTTATCCTATATTTATTGTGGTTGGCATAATTATCAATAAAATGGCGCGACAAATTCACTATGAGAATATATGGGTATTTATGGGTGTGGGTGTTACATCGGGGACTCTTAGTTGATGATAACCGGATCGTAGATCGATTTTGGAGTAATAATTTGACCCCTGGAGCTGGTCGAACGGATCATTGATACGAAGTAAGGGATAACGATTCTTGATTGTTACCTTGTTGAGCTCCTTGTAGTCGATGCACATACGGAACATTCCATCTTTCTTCTTGACAAAAACCACTAGGGCTCCCCATGGAAATGAGCTAGGCCTGATAAATCCTTTATACAACAGCTCTTAAAGTTGCGTATAAAGCTCTTGTAGTTCATTTGGAGCTAGACGATAGGGCGCGCGAGCAATTGGAGTAGCTCCTGGAACAAGATCAATCTGAAATTCGACCTGACGATGCAGCGGAAGACTTGGAAGATCTTTTGGAAATACTTTAGGAAAATCCCTCACATTGAAATATCCTCAATTTTCTTTTCTTCCTCTGACTAGTTGGTAATATTAGCGAGAACTGTGACATGTCCTTTGCGCAAACACTTCTACGCCTTGAGAAAAGATATTACACCCATAACAGTACCACACTTTTCTCCTTGAACAGAGAGGATTTCTCTACTAGCTAGCGGAATGCGAATGATTTTCTCTTGGAAAACAATCTCAGCACGATTCTTAGATAGCCAATCCATTCCCATAATTACATCAAAACTACCCAATAAAACAGGCATAAGGTCTATTTTTAACTTATCTAATATTGAATGCTTCTTGTTCCTTTACTTGACCTTATTTGACTTTGGTTGTGCTGTTAAGCATGTCAGAACTTCATGCATGTATTCTGATTCATCATTTGACATCTTGTATATGCTTAAGTGAAAATTTTCATATTGCTCATGTTCAAGTAGTTAAATAGAGTATATGTGTTAGTGAGTGTCTCAAACTAATTAATTCATGATGAATTGAGAAAACATGATTCAAGAATACTGTTTGAGCTCAAAATCAAGATTCGAGTGACAAGATTCTTCGTGAGACACGATCTGATCGGTACCCGCTGTGATACCATTTGTCAGGACCAATTTCACATCAAGAATCTCAACATTGAGCAAGAACAAAGATTAGATGAGGGAGACGGGATGATGAGAATCT
>JBCNJP010000009.1:37435777-37494040 GCA_039602395.1 Deinandra increscens subsp. villosa
ACCAAAACGTGTTCTTAGGTCTGCGTTAAGCAAACAATACTTGGATTATTTAGCGAGTGTAGCAGTGCAACCCAAGGTGAGTGTCACTAACCCGTTTACTGTGAGCCCGTTTTTAGTCCATGATAAAATTAAGTGAACACATCTTAAAATTAAGTGAACACATCTTAAAATCTATATTAGTCCCAATGTGTCACTAACACCATTTTTAGTCCATGATAATTGTTATCAACGTATATTAATCCGTAAACGAGATGATTAACAACTAAAATCACAATTATCAATTCTAGTCACTTATAATTTACTAAATCATGATAATAACAATTATTAAACATGCAACATATGTAAATTATCATAAACATCATAAGATCAATTTAAATTATTAAACTAGTAAGTTTAAACTTAAGTTTTTAACGGGTTAGTTGTCAAGACTCGGGGAATCGTTCGGGAACGTTAGGAACGTATAATAAAACACGTAAACGAAACGGTTAACGGACTCACAAGGGGAGGAGTTAAAACCAAGATAAAAGAAGAATGGTGATGGGTGGCGGTGGTTTACGGTGGCTGGACATCAGCTGCAGTAGGAGCACCGCAGCAGCAACAGTAACTCCGGCAGACAGCAGCAGCTCCGGTAACAGCTCCGGCAGCGGCAGTGAGCGACGGGAACAACAGCAACAGCAGCCTATGGCGGCGAACAGCAGTAGTTCAGGCAGGTGGTGGTGGTGGTTGTCTAGCCGGAAAACAGAAAGGAGGAGGAGGAAGGGTGGTGCGGCTGGGTGGTTGCTGGGATGCCGAGAAGAAACAGGGAGGAGGGGAGGTTGGCAGCGGTTCACGGCTGCACAGCAGCAGTATCCCGGCGGCAGAGGGGCTGCACCGCAGCAGCAGTGCGGTGGCAGCGGTGGTGTGGTTGGGGCTGCCACGCACAAGGAAACGGGAGGAGGGAGTGGTGGTCGTTCACTGCTGTAACAGCAGCGGCGCATCTCACAGCAGCAGCAGCCAGGCGGGGCTGGTCGTTCTCCGGTCAGCAGCGGCATCAAGAAACGGAGGTGGTGGGGGTTTGTGGGGCTGCCGAGAGTTTCTTGAGGGAGGAGGGTTGAGTTTTACGGTGGGGGGTGATAATGATGGTGAAGGATTATGATGATGGTGAAGGATCGTGATGATGGTGAAGGATGATGATGATGGTGAAGGATGGTGATGATGGTGAAGGATGATGATGATGGTGAAGGATGGTGCTCTTGACAGAAAAAGAAAAGAGAGAAGGGAGGGAGAAGAGGGTAAGTTGGTAGGTTAGGTTTGTGGTGGAGAGGAGGGTTGGGTGTACAAGTTACCCTCCACATTTATATATTTATCTTTTTTTTTTATAAAGCTTTTGAAGTGAAGGTGATTTGTTTTTATAAAATTTTGTCATGTTTTATAAACTAGTTCATGTATTGTAAAAGTTTTATAAAGTAAATAAAGGGCTTGGGAAAATAACCCATAACTTTTATATTGAACCTATGGATAGAATTTGTACAAGTCTATGACTAATTTTTATAAGAATATCAAAGATGATAATCATTTTATAAAAATTAATACAAGTTTGATGGGTTTAATTTATAACAATAAACCCATTGGGCTTTGGGCTTTATATTGGGCCAGAACATTTAAGAGGAAATGTAATTGGGTTGTTCCGTCGATTATGGGCCGTTCGGGCCCAAACGGGACGCCGGTTCGAGGCCCGGGCCCATTATGTGTCGGATAGATTTTCGGATCGCCACGATTAGTCGGAGTATTATGTTTGAGTAGTGGGTCAAGGTTTCGGGCTTGATTTCATTGTTTTTGGCCTATTGGGCCAAGTCGGGCCCAATTGGGTGTTCGGTTGGAGTTAGGCTTAAGTCTTGACAACGATTTCAGTCTGTGATGTTTTATTTTGTAATAACAATTGTTCGAGTCAGTTACATGAGTTTTTTCAGAAATTAGGTATAGTTTTCAGTTTTTCACACGTGTTACGGTTTACGTTTTCAGTTTTGTCAGTTCGCAACAATTTTAAGCTCGACCGTCCAGATTGTTTAAAACCGAATAGTCTTAACATACGATCGCTTATCAGTTTGTCGTGTCGGTTATAAAGTGTACGACACCAGTTCCGGATAAAATATAAAAATACATTTTATAATTATTTTTCTTGTTATTGAAATTCCAAGATTACCCATAGAATCTTTATGAAGTTTACGGGTATACGCTTCAAGTACAAACGCGGGATTAGGTTTACGTCATCAGTTAACGGTCAGGTACAGAAATTAACAGTTTAAACAGAAATCAGATCAGATAAAGCTTAATTAATACTTAATTAAAAGTCAAAGTAAACGGTTTGACCTAGGTTTTCGGACGAGGTGTCACATTCTCCCCCAGTTAGAAGAATTTCGTCCCGAAATTCAGTTCTTGATCACTAGTTGTTTGTGACATTTCCGACAAGTCAAGGATATTTCAGACGCATTTGGTCCTCGCGCTCCCAAGTATACTCTGGACCTCGTCATGAGTTCCAGCACACTTTGATAATGGGAATGCGGCTATGCTTCGTTCTCGTGAGGTCTTGGTCAAGTACCTTGACAGGTTCCTCAATAATGTGAGGCGTTTCGTCAACTTGAATTTTGTCAAGTGGGACGATAAGCGTTTCGTCAGACAAGCATTTCTTAAGATTACTAACGTGAAAGACATCATGCACACTGCTAAGCTCTACGGAAAGGCGCAGACGGTATGCTACTGGTCAGATATTCTCAGTGATTTCGAATGGACCAATGTAACGAGGGTTAAGCTTTCCTCGTTAGCCGAACCGGATGACACCTTTCCAAGGTGACACTATTAACATGATGCGATCACCCTTTTTGAAGGATAAGGGTTTTGCGACGATTGTCGGCAGATAAATCTCAATAGTCTGATAAAAGAATGAGGATTGACACACGGATGAACGAGGTTTTTAGTATGAAGGTTTCTGGACAAGTCGGGATTTCTCATGAATGGGCTCCACCAGGATTTTCATGCAGTTCAAATTACAATTATGTGTGCACCCACAATTATGATTTGCCTTACATGATAAGCCTAAGCTTTGCTCATACTTGAGTTTTCAGTTTGTCGGAAAGTGAAATGTGGAGGGGACAAGATGGCTTATGGAAAAGTTTAGATTGATTTGCTACCGGACGAGATCTTCCTTGATTCCCGGGATTTCTAATGATAACAATAATGGAAATGCGGTTTGTCTCCAGTCTATTGGTCTCGCAGTTTAAGGTCAAAATAGGTTTTAGACAAGATGGGTGTGTAGGCCATTGGTCCAATCCGTTCCAGGATTTCAAGGGACCGATGATGTTTAAGCATACCTAGCTTTCCAGGCCTAGTTACCTCCGTCAGAGACATAATCCATTATAAGGTTTTGAACCCCCTTATAGATTCTAAGGGTTCGTGTCGCGTAATAACGTAATTCTCCCGGAGATTACCTATGGCTTTTGGAAGGTTCAGAAATTGAAAGGTCTCCTTAGTAGTTTCCTGAAGTATCACTGGACCAGTCAGATGACTGTTACTGGCTTCGGTCCAGCGAAGGGGCGAATGAAACTTTCTTCCATACAAGCCTTCGAAAAGGGGCGGCTTGAATATTCGAGCGATATTTATTGCAATAAGGAAACTCGGCGTTTGGAAAATAGTTGTCTCAACCATTGCCTAGGTTTGTCTTGCGTGATGACAATTTGTCACATAACTACGCAACGTACCTTTTAAGGTCTGGATTTTTCCTTTTGATTTGGTCATCAGTATAACTCCTTCATACATACATTTTGTTGTATCCATGTGTGGATGGAATATCTTCAGTTGTAGCTTCATCAAACACTAGCCTTCTCAAGTCTCTAAGGCTAGGTACCCATAGTCTATCCAAAAAGCTCATGGTTCCATCAGGCTTTTAAATCAGTTGTTTCTCCATACCACACAGGCATTTGATTTTCCAGATTCTCTGGCTTAAGAGCTTCGATTTGAGCGTCACGAACTTATGACGTGAGATTTGAGCGTATGGGCATACCTAGTGCTCGACACGACGCGGTTTGGCTTGTTCCTTCCTGCTTAAAGCATCGGCTACAACGTGAGCCCTGCCCCGGGTGATAATGAATCTCACATTCGTAATCGTTAAGCAGTTCAACCATCATCGTTGTCTCATGTTTAGCTCTTTCTGGTTAAAGATGTGATGGAGGCTCTTGTGATCGGTGAATATAACGCACCGTGTCCCATAGGGGTAGTGCCTCAAGATTTTGAGGGCAAAGACAACGACTCTAAGTTCTAAGTCGTGAGTCGTGTAATTCTTCTCATGAATCTTCAGTTGTTGAGAGGCGTAAGCGATGACTTTCTCACGCTGCATCAGTACGCAACCTAAGCATTAATGCGAAGCATCGCAGTATACAACGAAATCCGATTCCGTCAGGTAAGGTTAGGGTTGGGGCGTTGCAACATTTTTTGCTTCAACAACGGGAAAACCGTTTCGGTGTTATCATCCCAGATGTACTTCTTACCTTTCTGGGCCAGGGTGGTAAGAGGCTGGGCCATCAAAAAAAAAATCCAATGAATCGACGGTAATAGACAGCGAGACCTAAGAATTGTTGAATCTCGATTGGGGTCGTGGGAGTACTCCAATCTTTGATTGATTTAATCTTAGACAGACCAACATGAATATCTCGGTCGTTGATCACATGACCAAGAAAGTGTACTTCGCGAATCCAAAAGTCACATTTGGAGAACTTCGCGTAAAGCTCTTATTTCTTTAACAGTTCTGAGATGAGTCTCAAATGTTCTTCGTGTTCTTTCTTACTACGTGAGTAGATAAGAATATCGTCGATGAACACGATAACATATTTATACAAGTATGGTTTGCACACGTGATTCATTAAGTCCATGAATACGGTCGGTGCGTTAGTTAAACCAAAAAGGGCATGACGAGGAACTCGTAATGACCCTAGCGTGTTCTAAATGATGTCTTCGAGAGACATCTTCATCTTTAACTCGGAGTTGATGGTACCCCGACCTTAGATCGATCTTTGGATAGAAGCATGATCCTTAAAGTTGATCAAATAAGTCATCGATCCTTGGAAGCGGGTAACGGTTCTTCATAGTCAGTTTGTTCAACTCTCGGTAGTCGATACACATTCTAAACGTTCCATCTTTCTCTTTCACAATTAACACGGGAGCACCCCACGGGGAGTGGCTTGGATGAATAAAGCCCTTATCTAGCAACTCTTGCAGTTGGCTAGATATCTCTTGCATTTCAGACGGTGCCAGTCAGTAAAAGGGACCTGGCAACGGGGCGGCTCCGGGTGTTAGGTCGATGTGAGACTCTACCTATCGTGCTGGGGGTAAGCCTGGAAAGTCTTCTGGAAAGACTTTCAGGTATTTGCAGACAATAGGACGTCTTTGATACGCTTCTCTTTCAGTTTCTTCTCTGTGACATGAGCTAGAATGACATGGCATCCTTTGTGGAAGAATTCATGTGTCTTCATACACGATATGATATCTAGTTCGGCTCCACTCTAGTCGTCTTGCATGTTCAGAGTGTTGCCGTCCGCTAACGGCACTCTACCATTTTCTCATGACACATAATTTCTGCATGGTTCTTTGCTGACCAATTCATTCCAATGACTACATTGAAACTTCCTCAATCAATGGGCATTAAGTCGATGCTGAAAGAGGGGTCAGTTGGTAGCCTGGGTAGATTATTCTGGTTTTTATCAAAAATCTATTTGCTAATGCTACTAAGAACTTAGTGTCTAAGGCAACATGGGTGATTTCAATTGTTTAACTAAAATCTATAGACACAAAGCTTCTATCGGCATCCGTACTGAATAACATAGAGGTATAATTGCTATTTAGCAGAAACGTATCCATCACCGTATTGGGGTCACGACGTGCGTCTCTGGCATTGATCATGAAAGCTCTTCCTCTAGCATGGTCAGCATCTTGATTCTTCACCTTCATGAATTCCTTTGTAATGGCCAATTTCTCAGCAACCGTAGCAAGTGCGATTTGGGCAATCGCGTGCTACATGTCTTTTAACCTTGTAGATGTTACAGTAGGCATTACCACAATCGAAAGTGTGGTGTAGGTTGCTTTTGGAGGATAGAGGTGCTGTCCCGGTGTAACCGGTCCTTCAGACAGGGTGAACAGCTCACGGAACCTCTAAAATGTGTAGGCTTTAATTCATAAAGTCCTTTTATGAATATTTACGAGGGCTTACGATGTTAGGTTAAAACATTGAACACAATTTGGTGAAATTGTAGTCTGCTGTTTTCTAACCTCGGTTAATTCATTCATACCGCGCGCCCGATTGTCCGCGCGACATTGGGTTACAGTAGTAGCGATGGTTTCTGCAACGCGTTAGGCAATCAGTTCCTCGATTTCAGTAGCGATCAAGGGCGGAAAAAGGTGAAGCGTTTCTGGTGGCTCAGCGTCTAGGCGGCACACTTTCACTTTACGTTATTAATGTCAACATAACGGAAAGTCTAGCTTATATGTGAATGGGGTTATTACATGCGCGAGAATAACTGTCACGACATACATCAATGATACGAAAACCTGACGCGCGCAAGCACGACCAAGAAACAAGAAGCGGAGGGGAACAACTTACGTGAATGAATAAAATGATATAACGACAGCAACAGAAATGACATCAATCATAACACATGGAAATCATACTCATATTCATAACACTAGTTTCCGTTACCCATATTAACTGGTAGAATATACGATAGTCAAAAGAGGATAAGTCTTCGTTCTGGGCTCGCAGTCCCATTGCAACAAAATATGTAAATATTTTTCATTGCAAAAAAGAAGGGATCAAAAGTCTAGATTCTTAGTCAAGCTATCTAGAGTGGCGGGTGGTTCAGAGAGCATAGTTAAGGTGGTGGTGATCTGAGCAGTGAGGTTCATGTAACTGAACACTCGCCCAGGGAATTCCTCTAGGTAAGTGACTCTCGTCTGGGGGGACTCATTGGCCAACCGCAGATCGGTGTTGGCCATGTTGACACCACTCATGTGAGCGTGCAGTGACTCCATAGCGCCCAATGTGGCAGTCCGGTGATGCTCCATGACGGCTAGACGTGTCTCCAGTGCCGCTAGATCTGTCCAGGTGGGGATTTAGTGATCTCATCGTTGATCACCCCAAGGCCTGCTCGTGATATCGTAGGTATGTCACCAGTAGCAGTGGTCGCACCGTCAGCGGCAGTGGTGGGAATCAAGTGGTTCGAGGAGTCGTCTGAGTGACAGGCTTACAACGGTTTCAGAAATCTCGATGGTAATGAGGACTGTCAGACAATACCGACGGTGAGAATGTCCTGCTCTAGGCTGGACATTTCATGGTCCTTAGGGGAAGGTGTGTATTCAGGCACGACTGTGTCTTTTCCAGAGGAATCAGATATGCAGATGACCTCTTCGGAAGTCATCTCTGCGGTAATATTTCGTGAGATAACATAGTTGGTAACATGATAACAGTATCTAGAATAAAGATATAAATGTACCAGTTGCAGTAATAATAACTCATATATGTAAAGCATAAGTTAACGTAACTAATATGATAAGGAATTGGTCTTGCGTGCAAACGGTAGCTTCGGAGCGGGTTATAGTCCAGGTTTGGTTTTTGTTTATTTGTTTAACCTAGTTCGCTATAACCACGGCTCTGATACCAATCCTGTCACACCCCGGTCAACGGATTTGGGTGTGAGCGAGACGGAATCATAGTCGCAGATATACACAACAACTTCTACTAAATTCAAACGTCATATAAAACATAATACCATTCATGTTGCAGCGGAAAGTCGTGGTGAAATGATATTGTCTTACATTTGAATAAAAGTCTTAGTTTGATATTGAAATCATAAATCAGTTTGTTTAAGATAGGTCGGGACTACGACTCCAGTGAAGCAGGGTCGAAAGTTACAGTGAAGCCCCATTTGCACGTCTTCCATGATAAGCTTAGATACCTGAGAAATCATGAGTTTTTAAAAAGGTCAACATAAAGTTGGTGAGGTTCACAGGTTTATGATTCGATGGTAAGTTTGTAAAAACAGTTTACAGTATGTTGGAATAACAGTTTACGGTATGTTGGAATAACAGTTTACGGCAGGTTGGGATAACAGTTTACGGCATACTTAAATGTTACGTTGGTTTACTGTCGTGGTTGTAAGATCCTACCATGAACCTCAAATTCGAATACTAACGGATTACCCACTCTTAGCATTCTATCCCAAGAATACCGAACAGGCAAGAATAACTGACGTGTACCCCTTGACAATATACGAAGTCAGGATTGGAGCTACCAATCTGGGCAGGGTTGTCAACCCAAATAGATCTATTCACTAGTTATCGTTTCGAGCAGAACTAATCGAATTCAATTAATAGTGGGATTCAGTTGTACTAACGTTGATAACGATAAAGTACCAGTTGTTTGGGATACAGAATGGAACATGTAGTCATACGGCTAACAGGTAAACCATAACATTAAGTAAAAAGCATTTGATCAGTTCATGATTTCTCCCCCATAAGTGTAAAACAATTGTAAAGAAAAGGGGCCGTGAAACTCACTTGATTCAGTGATGATGATGGATTACCGAGTGGCAACTAGCAAGTATACGTCCTAATAAAACATAAGACAATATGCATAAGGGTTCACATAATCATTTGAGTAACGAACGTTACCCAAATGATACCGGTCAAGTCTTGACGTATAATCCCGTTTGTAGCGTTTTGAAAACCCGTTAGTTAATCAGTTTACAAAATCAGTAAATACGAATGTTCATGTATTAAGGCATTTATGTAAATAAATACAAAGGATGAACATGCGATAACGTATCATGAAGATCAGTTCAATCAAGTATTAAACATCGTTTTAAATAATAATATTTATTATTATTTTTATGTTCGCTCGATCGATTGGATAATTAATCGCGTTAAGTTATAATATATATAACTAGGGTTGATAATTATTATCGAAATAATTATTCTAACTTGTTGGAATAATTTATCAAATTATTACAAGTTAAAGATTTAATGATTAAACACAAGTAGGTAAATATTAAAAGTTATTTTAATATATTAAACTCATGTTTTGAAAATTAGGGTTTTGAGTTAATGTAAATATAATTATTATTAAAAATAATTATATTAACAAACCAAAATGATTTTAACTCAAATTAGGGTTTCGAAAATTCAGAAGGATAATTATTTGCTGAAAATAATTATTTACGATTTATTACGTCGTAAAACATTTTTAAATCGTTTAAAGATTTCGTCTCAATTCCAAACGTTTAAAAATAAACATTTGATTCGGTTAAAACGTTTTGATTATTTTGATTTATTTAAAATAATCAAAAATATGTTTTTCATAGTTTCTATAAGTCTTTTGATTTTATTTTTATAAAATCATTTCTAAATAACTTTATTTATCAAATAAAGTTAGGGTTTTTAAATTAAAGACTTTTTATAGAAAATTTCTAACATAAAGCATTTTCCACTTTTTGTATAAATTCCAAGATTTTATACTTTTCAATTCATGTGTCATAAGAATGTTTATTTACCATTATTTTCTATAAACTCCAAAACAAACATTTTAAGTCTTGTTTTCTTAGGATTCATATCTTTATAAAATGTGACCATCTTATATATAAATCCCATGATGTCATTTTATGGTTTTAAAATATATCCAAGTAGTTTTTATAAAATTACTAACTTTGCTATTAAACCATAACAATTCATTTAAAATGTTGTAAGCTATGATTTTATGTCCAAAAATTAAGTGAACACATCTTAAAATCCATATTAGTCCCAATGTGTCACTAACACCATTTTTAGTCCATGATAATTGTTATCAACGTATATTAATCCGTAAACGAGATGATTAACAACTAAAATCACAATTATCAATTCTAGTCACTTATAATTTACTAAATCATGATAATAACAATTATTAAACATGCAACATATGTAAATTATCATAAACATCATAAGATCAATTTAAATTATTAAACTAGTAAGTTTAAACTTAAGTTTTTAACGGGTTAGTTGTCAAGACTCGGGGAATCGTTCGGGAACGTTAGGAACGTATAATAAAACACGTAAACGAAACGGTTAACGGACTCACAAGGGGAGGAGTTAAAACCAAGATAAAAGAAGAATGGTGATAGGTGGCGGTGGTTTACGGTGGCTGGACATCAGCTGCAGTAGGAGCACCGCAGCAGCAGCAGTAACTCCGGCAGACAGCAGCAGCTCCGGTAACAGCTCCGGCAGCGGCAGTGAGCGACGGGAACAACAGCAACAGCAGCCTATGGCGGCGAACAGCAGTAGTTCAGGCAGGTGGTGGTGGTGGTTGTCTAGCCGAAAAACAGAAAGGAGGAGGAGGAAGGGTGGTGCGGCTGGGTGGTTGCTGGGATGCCGAGAAGAAACAGGGAGGAGGGGAGGTTGGCAGCGGTTCACGGCTGCACAGCAGCAGTATCCCGGCGGCAGAGGGGCTGCACCGCAGCAGCAGTGCGGTGGCAGCGGTGGTGTGGTTGGGGCTGCCACGCACAAGGAAACGGGAGGAGGGAGTGGTGGTCGTTCACTGCTGTAACAGCAGCGGCGCATCTCACAGCAGCAGCAGCCAGGCGGGGCTGGTCGTTCTCCGGTCAGCAGCGGCATCAAGAAACGGAGGTGGTGGGGGTTTGTGGGGCTGCCGAGAGTTTCTTGAGGGAGGAGGGTTGAGTTTTACGGTGGGGGGTGATAATGATGGTGAAGGATGGTGATGATGGTGAAGGATGATGATGATGGTGAAGGCTGATGATGATGGTGAAGGAGATGATGATGGTGAAGGATGGTGCCCTTGACAGAAAAAGAAAAGAGAGAAGGGAGGGAGAAGAGGGTGAGTTGGTAGGTTAGGTTTGTGGTGGAGAGGAGGGTTGGGTGTACAAGTTACCCTCCACATTTATATATTTATCTTTTTTTTTATAAAGCTTTTGAAGTGAAGGTGATTTGTTTTTATAAAATTTTGTCATGTTTTATAAACTAGTTCATGTATTGTAAAAGTTTTATAAAGTAAATAAATGGCTTGGGAAAATAACCCATAACTTTTATATTGAACCTATGGATAGAATTTGTACAAGTCTATGACTAATTTTTATAAGAATATCAAAGATGATAATCATTTTATAAAAATTAATACAAGTTTGATGGGTTTAATTTATAACAATAAACCCATTGGGCTTTGGGCTTTATATTGGGCCAGAACATTTAAGAGGAAATGTAATTGGGTTGTTCCGTCGATTATGGGCCGTTCGGGCCCAAACGGGACGCCGGTTCGAGGCCCGGGCCCATTATGTGTTGGATAGATTTTCGGATCGCCACGATTAGTCGGAGTATTATGTTTGAGTAGTGGGTCAAGGTTTCGGGCTTGATTTCATTGTTTTTGGCCTATTGGGCCAAGTCGGGCCCAATTGGGTGTTCGGTTGGAGTTAGGCTTAAGTCTTGACAACGATTTCAGTCTGTGATGTTTTATTTTGTAATAACAATTGTTCGAGTCAGTTACATGAGTTTTTTCAGAAATCAGGTATAGTTTTCAGTTTTTCACACGTGTTACGGTTTACGTTTTCAGTTTTGTCAGTTCGCAACAATTTTAAGCTCGACCGTCCAGATTGTTTAAAACCGAATAGTCTTAACATACGATCGCTTATCAGTTTGTCGTGTCGGTTATAAAGTGTACGACACCAGTTCCGGATAAAATATAAAAATACATTTTATATTTATTTTTCTTGTTATTGAAATTCCAAGATTACCCATAGAATCTTTATGAAGTTTACGGGTATACGCTTCAAGTACAAACGCGGGATTAGGTTTACGTCATCAGTTAACGGTCAGGTACAGAAATTAACAGTTTAAACAGAAATCAGATCAGATAAAGCATAATTAATACTTAATTAAAAGTCAAAGTAAACGGTTTGACCTAGGTTTTCGGACGAGGTGTCACATTATGCTACACAACTTATGTATTAGACCTAAGTTAGGTTCCGCTAAGTATATAGAATTGACCTTTGCGTTAGGACGCATATAGGTTCGATGTGACAGGACCGATGGCTAATTATTGGATGTGTTCCAAAAGGGCCACAACATTCCCTGTGATAGGGCATATGTTTTGAGTCGGTTCCTTAACATGAAATCCTGCAAATTTTCTTTGAAGAATCTGATAATGAGAATGACTCGTCCGATTTGTGACTTGTCGCAGCTATAGGAATCAGTTACTCGATCAGATTATCAGTAAACCTACGGAGGTGAGGCTGATTAATTCCGCATGTTTCACCAAGTAGGAGTGACGGGAACTAAATGTTGATTGGGAAGTAACAGATGATTCCTATGGTTTGATGTCAGAGAAATTCCTTTTGGTAACACTACAGAGTGGTGATTAAGTCCGTGTGGTTGTGAAATCACTTACAAGTATATAGGACATTCGTGGTAGCGGAGCCGGTAGGAAGAAAGCATACGATATTTATACTATGTGGTGGCATCATCACTAAAATGGTAATCGTATTGCCTTGTTGCAATTATAATACGATATACAGAACGCTGTATCAAGACCGAGTGATAATAACCAATACCCCATAGTAGAATATTAAGACGAATTGTCAAGTATGAAGTGATAGTAAGTCCACGCTAACGGCATGTAAGTCCACTAAGTAGTAACATCATAGGAACATATCACGGGCCACGTGGTGGCACTAAAAAGATAGATGTCCCTCGGAGAACATCTTGTATGATGTGATCCACAAGCGTTAGGTTTCTCCTTGTCCTGCTAGGTAGAGTGAATTTCGGGACGAAATTCATTTAAGGAGAGGAGAGTTGTAACACCTTGTCAATTAGGGTAAAATTGGAAGGAAATTTTTCCGAATAAAGAGCTGGACTTGGCAGGCTCAGTTAGGCCCATTAAGAGAAGTAAGGCCCATTAAAGGCCCAATACATGTACCTGACATCCGGATGAGTTGTTAAAAAGTATTCTAATCATTTATTATGTAATCCAAGATGTTACAGATCAATAAAATCTGAGTTCGAGTGGAACTGACAAATTACGTTGTTAAATTAATTAACTTGCCGAATAACCGGACGTTATCATAAAAATATTGATTCAATGAGTTATGAAAATAGATATATTAACAAGGATGTTAATACTTGTTAGAAAGTTTGTTAAACGGTTACAAGTAAAGTGTATGTACGGAAACGCTAAATGGCGCGTACACCATCGGTAGTGACAAAGAGGTCACTGAGACGAGATTCAGGTATCTGGAGATGCCATGTACTTGATCATTGATGTTCTGACTGTTAGAAAGAATAGCCGAAGGAATCGGTGCGAGAAACAGTAAGATTGGTAAAAGAGACTATTACGCGATATTAACCAAAGAGGACTAATTTAATTATTTGAGATGACTTTACCATACCTGTGAAGTTATAAATATTTTCCTGAGTAATCACAGAGAATTACAGACGCGATGATATACTCGGTTCGCAAAATGTAGATAAGCGGGATTCGCGTCAGATACACGCTTTATACCGCCCATTGACTGAATACTCATCAGATTATTTATAATCCGACCTTTTAAATATCCCGAGGTCATTTACAAGGCTCTTAATACCTTAGACATGACAGGAATTATCATGAATTATTTACCTAATAATCAGTATTTAATGAGTTCGAAGATCACGATATAATACTGATTTAACGAAAGGTTGTACTACATTTGACCTCCATCGACTAAAGTACTTGATAAAGTACTGCCTTTAATTTTTCTTTAGTACACATATTAAACACACAAATGTGTGTAGAAGAACCAGACAAAGAAACAAGAAAGAGCCTTAGGGCTATCCCCTTCCCCTCGTTTCCAGCCGGTTTACGGCGACCAAAATTCCGGCAGCAACAGCGAAGCACCGCCGGTCTCTGACCATGGCGGGCGGCGGCGAACTCTCGACAGCCCTGTCCTGGCGACCCTCCATTCACAACGAACAGCGACGGCGGTAGCACTGCTGCTGCGGCTACGGCCTAGCCCAGAGACGGCGGCGGCGGCTACGGCCTAGCCCGGCGACGGCGGCGACCGTATTCTCTTCCTGTCCAACACCATCCGCGGCGATATATGATTCTGTTGGTGTTGGTGACCGCCGACACAGGTCCGGCAACCTTTGTGTCGCAACCTCCAGACTCCGATCGAATGAGGTGTAACATCCCAAATTTTTTATTATAGTAAATCACCCGTTAACGTTTAGTCATGTAAAAATCGTTAGTAGTTAAAATAGACACTTGGGTTAACAAAATGCATATGTCTAGTTCATTATAGGAACTAATGGGTAAATATGTAGTTTAGATAAAAAAATTGCATAAGATGAAACCTAAGGGGCCAGAACTGTAAATGACTAAAAGTGGTGAAACAAAAAGGGAAAAAGGGGAGGGGAGGTCGTATGCGACCTCCAGATCGATCTCCCTCCTCCCTCTTCTCCTTCTTGCTCAAATCTGCACATCTAGAGTGTCGGGCTGCGATTTTTGGCTATAGAATTTGGAAATTTAAAAGTTTTCATCTTCCTAGACTCCATATCTCAACAAGTAAAACCCAAGTTTTTGCATGTGAAGGTCTCGAAAATTTGAGGCTAGAATCTGCAAATTGGTTGTTAATTTATGAATGCTATGATGTTAGAGAACTTATATGATGCATAAATTCCTAATTTGGTTAACAATTTAGTAGTAGTTATCAACCTCATGTTCTTGAACTTGCATGTCAAATGGCCATATATGAAGTTGGTAAAATTGCTTGATATGCTTGAATTCTTGTATGAATCTGGTGCTAGGTGATGAATTTATGGTGGGTTGGTGATGGATTTCACCAAACCCATGTTAAATGGTTAGTAGGGAGGTGCATGGATTTAGTTGTAAGTGTGCATCAATGTGTGCACACAAGGTGTTTGATAAAATGCCTCAAAGAGCCAATATATGATAAATGCAACCAAAATGCTAGTTTTGATGTTATTGATCATGGAGAAGTATAGTTTCACAAAATTAACCAACTTGATGAATACACTTGATTACCATTCCTTGTGAAATTATGAATATGTATGTAGCATAGAAACCATGTGATTGAAATGTGATGAATGCTACTATGATTATGATTATGATTATGATCCTAACGGGTTAGTGACCCATTCGGAAATCAAGGGGATCAAGGAAATAGCTCCGGAGTTGGAGGAAGCGGTGGTTCAAGCTCAAAAGGTAACAATTTTATGTTACATGAAGTAGCTAGTAAATGTGTGCTTGAGATTTAATAGAGTAAACTATGAATTTAGCCAGTGGGTGACGAACGGTTCTAGGAACCGTGAAGCCCCAAAGCCATAAGGTTCTCCAATGATAAACTTGACCATGGAAAGGATTCGGTTGAATCATACAAAAGAGGGAAGTTACAATGGCGGAGATAGGCTCATGAAGCCTATGCCAAGTAACAAGAAAAGAGGAATCACAAGTGGTTGGATAACCATAGATTCCAAGGTTTATAGTTGGTCAAGTTAGGCATTGGGGTAAACCAAAGGCAAGGACCCGCCCTAATGGGTCAAATATTGCTAGAAGTATTGTGGGGTATTCCCCTCACGAATTAGTAACTAAACTACGAATAGAATAAACTTACATGCCCTGGGTCTTAATCTTAAACATACGGGTAATGTGAAACTTGATGCATAGTGAAATCATAGAACTAGTTGTATGTGTGCACAAGAACATGTTGTGGTCATTTTACTTGCATTGTATTGCTTGCGGTGCATCATGTTTGTGTCAAATTGGAAGTAGTAATCACAAGGAAATTTCCCTAACGGGTCAACGGGTTGGGTGAACCCGGGGTTGGTCATCTTAGCGAAAACGTGACTAAGGTACGTTAACATATGTGTGTTATGCTTGAAATTATGATTGGGAATCAATTTAGAGGTAAACCTTGAGTTCTAGCACTCTAAGTGCAAAACTGCCAAACACGGTAATGAGGCTGGAAAAATTGGCTAAGTATAAAACTGGCCGGATTTAGCTCAATCCCTGGAAATTGGGCTCCAAGCGTATCGCTTGGAGCTCACCAAGCTAGAGGCGATACGCCTGAAGGTCCAAGCGTATCGCTTGGAAGTTAGTAATAATCCAGGCGATACGCCTGGAACTCTAATCCGATTTCACTTTTATTATTCATAAATTATGATTTTTACATTCATTTGTGCACTAGAAACTCACTATATAAAGTGAGTATGTGCAGGTAAGGGAAAAGCTTGAAGGATGCTCATCAAGGCTACGCGAACCGATTCACTTGAAGAACCATTAATCGTATTGCGCTTTTGGGTTGTAAAACATGTAATCAATGTTTAGACCGTATGGATGTCGAACTTAAATGTTATTTTGTAAAGCTTAGCCACAATAGTGGCATTTCATGAATATTAAAGCATATGTTTTGAAAAGAAATTTCTGGGACCGAATCTAACATTAAGAAAGATGGTGTTTGGCATCAAATTGAACATGGGTGTTACAATTTGGTATCAGAGCCATGGTTTGAGAGAATCAAGTACTCATGAGGTACTTGAACTCAAACCTTGAGCTCTAGGGTTCGGGGAAAGGTGATCGGTTCGAGCTTGATGAAGCGTCCGGGCAAGGTACATAACCTTTAACTAATGATTGAAACTATAATGAAACTGAATGAATGTTCCTTTATGCCTATAAGGCAGAGTATGTTGCTATCACTCGGGAAACGCATGGGGAGGTATAATCATACCTGAACCAAGGAATGCGTGAGTGAAGTGTCCCAGGTAGAGGCGGGGTAAGGCTGCGGCTAAAAACCTCGTATAAACCCGGGGGAATATTGGCTATGACCAATATGATAAATAAAACCTTGCTGCGGTAAGGGTGAATAAAAGCTGTAAGCTAATGGAAATTTTTATTCTGTAGATCAATGGTGGACCTTGATGGCGTTGATCTTGCAGAAGAGCAGAGACAGCGGGCCTTGAAGGCCCAGATCTCTGAAGAAGTGGAAAATGCCATTCAGGCAGCTATTCCCGAGTATGTACAAAAGATCCAGGAGGATCTATTACATACCTTGGACGAAAAGTTCGAGGAGTTAAAGAATGCCCTCCTAAATAAAGAGGAGGCAACTGCGCCCAAGAAGAAGGGGAGCTCCTTCAAAGACTTTATGGCGTGTAAACCCCCGCAATACGCGGGAGATCCTGACCCAATAGCGAGTCACCGATGGGTGACCAACGTGGAAGGGGTGATCAAAAGAAGCCATTGTGAGGCTGCAGATCAGGTGATTTTTGCTACGGGTCTACTAGTAGATCGGGCAAAAGATTGGTGGGACGCAAAAGTCCTAGAAAAAGGGCAGGCAGTGGCAGACGCCCTAACTTGGGCGGAATTTAAAGAATTATTTCTGGAGCACCACTCCCCACCCTCTGCGGTCAACGAGTTGAAACAGGGGTTCCTCAAGTTGGAGCAAGGGGATACCCAAACGGTTGATGAGATCACCGATATTTACCTTGACAGGGTAAAATTCTGCTCAGATGTGCTACCCACTGAAGGGGCACGAATGTTCTTTTACCGGAACATGTTGAAGGCGAAAATAAAGAATTTCTTGCCTCTAGACCGTTTCACCACGGTGGAACAAATGATTAACGCCGCACGGGCGCGAGAAATGGATGTAAACCGAGAAGAGGCCCAAGAAGCAAGAAGGCCTAATGGGGGAAATTCAAGCCCCTCCAAGAAACAAAGAGTGGGTGACTCGTCCAAAAAGAAGGACACAAGAGGAACCGGGTCGAAGTGTAAAATTTGTGGGAAAATGCACCCGGGAGAGTGCACCTTCAAAGACCGCCCCTGCTTAAAGTGTGGCAGAAAAGGTCACGTCATCTCAAATTGCCCGTCTGAGGAACCACGGTGTTTCAATTGCTATCAGACGAGGCATGGAAAGTTTAAGTGCCCAAAACTCAAGAAGGAGGGGGCAAAAAGTGGGACAAGAGTGGAAGCGCCGAAAGCTACAGCTCGGGCATTCCAACTTACGGCCGAAAAAGCCAAATCAGACCCCAATGTGGTGGCAGGTACATTTCTTGTAAATTCGATACCTGCTCACGTATTATTTGATACGGGAGCTAATAGATCATTTGTTTCATATGATTTCATTAAGCATCCCTCGTTTATGATTGAAAAATTGCTTGTACCCTTAGAGGTAGAAATAGCTAATGAAAAAAGTATTCTTGTTTTTGATGTATGTCGGGGATGCAAAATCTCCATTGATAATGAGGAATACTCGATAGATCTCATTCCGATGGCGATGAGAGAATTCAAGGTGGTGGTGGGAATGGATTGGCTATCCCGCAACCACGCGAAGGTCATATGTGACCAAAAGGCGATAGAGATATCTTCGCCAAAGGGGAGCAAAGTCACCATTCATGGCGAAAAGCAGAATATCCCAATTTTAGGCTCGATGATGAAAGCTAAAAAGCTCATGTCACGCGGGTGCCAAGCCTACTTGGCTATGGTGGCGGACACTAGAATTCAAAGTCCCGCGATAGATGACTTACCCGTGGTGCAAGAATATAAAGATGTGTTTCCGGATGATTTACCGGGGTTACCGCTCGAACGAGAGGTGGAGTTTAAAATTGACTTAGTGCCAAATGCTAAGCCGGTGGCTAAAGCTCCGTATAGGTTGGCACCGGCGGAACTACAAGAATTGAAGACCCAAATCCAGGATTTGTTGGATAAAGGGTTCATACGTCCGAGTGTTTCTCCATGGGGGGTACCGGTGTTGTTTCCTTAAATAGAAGGATGGTAGCATGCGGATGTGCATAGACTACCGGGAGTTAAACAAACTCACGGTGAAGAATAAGTACCCATTGCCCAGAATCGACGACTTGTTTGATCAACTCCAAGGGGCAAAATGGTTCTCGAAGATAGACCTACGATCAGGGTACCATCAACTAAAGGTGAAAGAGGAAGATGTTCCCAAAACGGCCTTTAGAACGAGATACGGACATTATGAATTTTTAGTGATGTCCTTTGGACTCACTAATGCACCCGCGGCTTTCATGGATCTCATGAACCGGGTGTGTAAGCCGATGCTTGATAAGTCGGTGATTGTGTTCATCGATGATATTCTAGTATACTCCCGAGACGAAGCGGAGCACGCTAAACATTTGCGGGACGTACTAGAAAGATTAAGGGAGGAAAAGCTATACGCAAAGTTCTCCAAATGTGCCTTTTGGTTAAAGGAGGTGCAATTTCTAGGCCATGTTATTGGCGCCGAAGGGGTTATGGTGGATCCGGTAAAGATTGAAGCCGTCATCAAATGGGAACCCCCAAAGAATCCAACGGAGGTGCGGAGCTTCTTAGGGTTAGCGGGCTACTATCGGAGATTTATTCAAGACTTCTCGAAGATAGCCCTACCCATGACAAAATTAACTCGAAAAGACACCAAACTCGTATGCGGTGCCGAGCAAGAAGAGGCTTTTCAAAGCCTTAAACAAAAATTGACGCAAGCACCGGTTTTAACCCTCCCCGAGGGGACGGACGATATGGTAGTTTACTCCGATGCGTCGAAGTTGGGCCTTGGTTGTGTTCTAATGCAACGAGGTAAGGTGATTGCCTATGGTTCAAGACAATTAAAGACGACCGAGCAAAATTACCCAACTCATGATTTGGAGTTGGCGGCGGTGGTGTTATTTGATCACGAAAATCAAAGAAGCTCAAAGGGAGGCTATAAAAATTGAAAACCAGAAGAAAGAACGAATCGTGGGCCAAGTGAAAAACTTGGTGGAAGAAAAAAGTGGGCTTAGAACCCGATTCAGAAGAATCTGGGTTCCAAACACTTGCGAAGTGAAGAAAATGTTGCTAGAAGAAGCCCACAAGTCGCGGTACTCGATTCATCCGGGGGCGACAAAAATGTACAACGATTTGAAAAGCCATTATTGGTGGCCCGGTATGAAACGGGACATCGTCAAGTATGTGGAAAGGTGCTTAACTTGCGCGCAAGTCAAGGCGGAGCACCAAAAGCCGTATGGTAAGCTCCAACCACTAGAAATTCCGTTATGGAAGTGGGAGCACATAACCATGGATCTATTAACTAAGTTGCCAAAAACACCCAAGGGCTATGATGCGATATGGGTGGTAGTTGATAGATTGACCAAAAGTGCTCATTTTATACCAATCAAGGAGACTTACTCCTCCGAGAGGATGGCGGATGTGTACATCAATGAACTTATAGCGCGCCATGGAGTACCCGTTTCCATTGTGTCCGACCGGGATACCCGGTTTACCTCTCAGTTTTGGAGAGAATTTCAAGAATGGATGGGCACGAAGCTCCTACTTAGCACCGCTTACCATCCGCAAACGGATGGACAAAGTGAAAGAACCATCCAAACACTTGAAGACATGCTACGAGCATGTGCTATTGACTTTGGTGGGAGTTGGGACCATTACCTCCCTCTCGTCGAATTTTCTTATAATAATAGCTATCATTCGAGCATCGGGATGCCTCCGTACGAGATGCTTTATGGTAGGAGGTGTAGAACTCCGGTATTTTGGGGTGAGGTGGGCCAGCGAGAGCTCGCACACAAAAAGGTGATCAAGATTGCCGATGAAAGGCTTGACACGATAAGGGCTCGCTTAAAGGCGGCTCAAGATAGGCAAAAGTCCTATGCGGACAAGAGGCGAAGGCCTATTGATTTCAAAAAGGGGGACATGGTCTTGTTGAAAGTGTCTCCATGGAAGGGTGTAATCCGCTTTCGAAAGCGGGGTAAATTAAGTCCTAGATTTATTGGACCTTTCAAAATTCTGGCCCGAGTGGGTGATAATGCGTATCAATTGGAATTGCCGGAGAAATTGAGCGGAATTCACAACACATTCCATGTGTCCAATCTACGAAAGTGCTTGGCGGATGAAAGTGCTTATGTGCCCTTAGATGACTTGGTGGTGGATAAAAAGCTCAACTATGTTGAAAGGCCGATTGCGATTCTTGATCGCAAGGTGAAAAAGCTCCGGAACAAGGAGGTGAACCAAGTGTTGGTTCAATGGGAGCATAGAAAAGGCTCCGACTTGACGTGGGAGGCCGAGGATGAAATGCAACGCTACTACCCTCAATTATTCGGTACGTAAATTGTTTCGGGGACGAAACCCCTTTAAGAGGGGTGGAGTTGTAACATCCCAAATTTTTTATTAAAGTAAATCACCCGTTAACGTTTAGTCATGTAAAAATCGTTAGTAGTTAAAATAGACCCTTAGGTTAACAAAATGCATATGTCTAGTTCATTATAGGAACTAATGGGTAAAATGTAGTTTAGATAAAAAATTGCATAAGATGAAACCTAAGGGGCCAGAACTGTAAATGACTAAAAGTGGTGAAACAAAAAGGGAAAAAGGGGAGGGGAGGTCGTATGCGACCTCCAGATCGATCTCCCTCCTCCCTCTTCTCCTTCTTGCTCAAATCTGCACATCTAGAGTGTCGGGCTGCGATTTTTGGCTATAGAATTTGGAAATTTAAAAGTTTTCATCTTCCTAGACTCCATATCTCAACAAGTAAGTAAATGTAAAGACCTGGATTTTGAGGCTTTTGCATTAGATTATTTTGGGCTTGTTTAGTTGTATTGGGCTAGTTTTAATATGTAATTGGGCTAGTTGGTATAGGGGCTTGGTCCGATTTTGTTAGGTGGGCCTAGGGGTTTTCGAATTGTAAAGAGATTGACTTGATCACCAAGTCAATCTCTACTATAAATAGTTCCTTTCTAGATTGTTTTAGGGTTGCTAGTCTTTTGTGGTGTTTAGGTGTTCAAGGTATAATCGAAATTCTCTCTTGAGAATTTCGACCAAGGTGTAGCAAGCAGTCAAGTGATTAATCCAGTGTTCTTCTAATCGGTTTGTCTTTAATTGCTTTCATACACTTTTCGATTATAGTCTTTTACTGTTTTTCTTGAATCAACTAGTTAAACCGGATTCCGCACGGTTTCACTAGTCTAGGTATCGCGTGAGGGTTCTTTTTGATCCTTATAATTGGTATCAGAGCCAAGAAACGCAAGTTTCGAGGCTCTCGCGATATCAGATTCAAGGTTTTGAGTACTAACGATTTGAGTTTTCTGGTGATTTTCAGCTTTTAGCACTTTCGGAGGTGTTTTGTGCAGGTTACAATTCGTGACAGAAGGGTTCGGAGTGTTTTTGGAAGCTTTTCGATTCATCTAAGTACTTCTCGATCAGAACTTCTGGTCGAAAAGCCTCCTCAGCCGCTTTCCTCGATCGAAAAGCCCCCTTTGTGGCTTTTCGATCCACTGCCCTTGCTCGAAAAGTCCCCTAAGTGACTTTTCGACCAAGCCTGCCCAATCGAGAAGTCCCCTTTGTGACTTCTCGATCTGTTTCATCGATCGAAAAGTCCCCTCAGAGACTTTTCGATCCGACCTTTCGATCGAGAAGTCCCCTTGAGACTTCTCGATCAGTCTTCATTGATCGGAAAGTCCCCTGAGACTTTTCGATCCATTGTGCTCCCTGATCGAAAAGTCCCCCTTCGAGACTTTTCGATCCAGACTTCACTTTTCGATCAGCAGATACTTTTCGATCCCAATCCATTTCGATCGAAAAGTACTTTTCGATCAGTCGAGAACCACTTTTCGATCAAGACCTTTGTTTGTTAAACCCACTTTTCGATCCTTAAACTATGGCCTTCGATATGTCAAGCCTCTCGAGTGCAACCTAGGAAATGGATTCTAAGATTGGGACATCTGCCAGACCGCCACGTCTGATGTCTGGCAAAGATTTTATGAGCTGGAAATACAGATTCGTCAACTATGTTAACTATCATGATGCTAAGATCATGCGATCAATCGAAGTGGGAGACTATGTCCCAACAACTCCGGGGGCACAGGGTCAACCTCCTGTTCCTAAACCCAAGCAAGAATGGATAGATGAGGACTGGGAAAGAGTTGAACGAGATCGAAAGGCTCTAGCTGGCTTAACCATGGCCCTATCCCCGGAAGTTGCTGAAGCATTCAAGGAATACACCTCGGCAAAGACATTGTGGGATGCCCTTATAGCGGCTTATGAGGGAAATGATGACATGAAGGAATCCCGCAAAGAGAGTCTGAGGGAGATGTTTAATGAGTTCAACTATGCCCCGGGTGAGAATATTGAGACGCTGCTTCAGCGGTTTATTAAGATAGTCACTGGAATGAAGGATGCTGGAGTAACATACACTCAAGTGGAGGTCAACAGAAAGCTCGTTAACTCTCTTCCACCCAATTGGGACAGCACTATTGAACTGATTGAGAAGACTGTTCAAATGTCCACCGCATCATTGAATGAGCTTATGTCCACAATCAGAGCATATGAGGAGAAGAAACAAAAGAGGGCCAGAAAGTCTGGTAATGGAGCATTCATGAATCAATTAAACCAAGCTTTCATTTCTCAGCCAGCTGTCGCTCCAGCCAATCCACCCACAACCCCAATGGGATTCATTGCACAAGCTACTGGTTCAAGCTCTTCTGGAGCATCAAACATTGTCTCACTGGATGTAAATGCACTAACCAAAGATCCCAGCTTTGCTCTTGGAGTGGGAATTATGAGTTGCTATCAGGCACTCGTGGCAGGCTCACTTCTTCCCACGGATCTGTCACCTGATGATGTGAATCAAGTGAATCCTGATGATCTAGAGCATATGGACATATCGTATCAGATGGGAATGTCTGCCCTCCGTGCAAGACAGTTCATGGCAAAGAAGGGACAGAAGGATTGGAATGGGGGAAAAGGAATCAAGTTGAGCTTTAATAAGGCTAATTTGAGGTGTTATAACTGCAATGAGTATGGGCACTATGCAAGAGAGTGCACTAAACCGAAAGTGGATAGAGAAGGCAAGACTGATAGCAGAAGTGAGACCATGAAGAAGGAGACTGGAAAGAATGATAAGGCATTGGTGGTTCAGCATACGCCAGGATATGACTGGACACCTCAGGTGGAGGACCTCAGTCTTACACTTGACCATGTGGCCCTGTTAGCTAAAGAGGAAGCACAAAAGGAAGAAGCTGAGGAATATCAACATGCATTCATGGCAGACATCACTCCAGGATCCTCCGCAAGCAGCTCTGAGGTATGTCTCAACTCCAAATGTCAAACCATTCTTACTGAATCTAAAGAATGGCAAACTAAGTTTTTCAATGAAACCCTAAATCGTGAATTTGTTGATAGAGAATTGAGAGAATATAAGGGTAGAAGTAAAAACTTAAGTGAGAAACTTGAGGCTGCTAAAATTGACATAAAAAACCTCCAAAGAGACTTAAGTAACAAAAACACATATCTGACAGTTGCTAATGAAGAAATTGTCACATTAAAAACTGAACTTGAGCAACTTAAAGGGCAATTAGAAACATCACAAACCAAAGTTGAGCGAAATGATAAGATTGTGTCTGAAATGATGAAGGCTAGCTCACTTTTCTATAACACAGACACCCGTATGCGTCATTTAAAAGCCAACTCTGGTTTGGGACTCGGTACTGAAATCAAAGATGAAAAAATCCACTCATACAGTACCAATGCCATTAATGCATGATATGATCTCAGATTATGAGGTTTCCAAGACCAACTTGGATGCTAAAGCTGAGATCGAAAAGAAATTGGCAGCTTGTCCTATTAAAATTTCTGCACCTGTTTCTAACCAGACTAACCCTTTTACTTCTTGTGCAGATAAAGGTAAACATGAAGCAGGGGTAATAAAATGCCAGGAGTCCACTAAAAGTCCCTTGAAGTCTGAAGTTGATTTTTCTGTTCAAAATTCTGCTTTTGAGAAAACTGAAACTTGTGTTATGTCTGAGTCAAACACCTCTAAGTCGTCGGAGTCTAATGATTGTGCTAAATTTTCTGTTTGTGGTGTGTTTAATGTTGGTAAAGGTGATTTGAAACCTGTGAAACCCCTTAGAACAGTTAGAATCTTAAGAAGGGGTAAGGGACCACAAGCTGATGGTCCCAAACCCACAGGTGAAGTGAAGAAATCTGAGGACAGTGTGACCTGTCCCATTAAAAATGTGCAGAAAGTACGGGATGCAAAACCACAAGATTTTGTCCCGTACCCCGAAGTCAATTCTGCATATGACCAATTTCAACCTGTACAGCGGGAGTATGTTCTGACCACAAAGCCCCATGGTAACGCCCTTTGGATCCACAAGAATGCTTCAAAGCCAACTTGGAAATCCACTGGGCGGAACCAACCACAGGCTCCCATGTACCCAAAGAAACAGTCCTGCCATGTGTGTGGCCAACCAGGACACATGGCAAGAAACTGTCTGCACCGACCCTATGAGCCCTACTACCCCAAGAAGGTCCAACAAAAGACTGTTCCTTTGAGTCAAACACACGTTGGCACAAAGCCCAAAGTTGGACCTTCAAATCAAAAGGTGCAGAAGTTCACATTCCCACCATCACAGGCGGGAATTCAGTCTAGACCAAAGGCTAAGTCTGCATCGACAAACCAAAAGGTGCAGCCAGGGCCAACACAGGTCCACAAACAGAGGCCAAAGCCTAAGTCACCCAATCAGACACCTCTAACAGTGAAAAATAAGGTAAATAACAAAAAGAAGTTCACAAAACCTGCAAGGGCTTCTAAACCTTCAAAACCTGTCATTCGCCCTAAGCAGGACAATTTTCAAAAGTCACCTGTGTCACCTCAACCTACTGTAAGAAGGTTTTCTGAAACACCACTTTTCTCAATACCTCATTCTATCAGAAAGAGAAAAGATGAAATGTGGAATGTTCCGAAGGTTGTTGACTTGTCATTTAAGCCTAAAGGAGTGTACAAAAAACACTCAATGTCTTTTCAAGAGGTCAAAGAGTCTAAATTAAACCTGAAAAATGAAAAGGGGCTTGGGAAGGAAAATCACCACAGTAATGTCCAAAATAAAGACATTCACAGTCCTATCAAGGACAGACCAGTCTCACCCAGACCAGTTAAGGCCTGGGTACCAAAATCTAACTGATCTTCTCTGAATGCAGGAACAGCCAAGGAGGCCTGTCAGCAACCTATGGTATGTTGACAGTGGTTGTTCCAGGCACATGACGGGCGACATATCTCTTCTGCATGACTTGGAGAAATTTGATGGAGGTTATGTGTCGTTCGCCGGAGGAGTTGGTGGTTATATCAGTCAGAAGGGAACGGTTCGAAATGGTTGTCTCAGTTTCCATGATGTCAATTTCGTGGAGGAATTGAAGCACAGTTTGTTGAGTGTTTCACAGATATATGATCGGGATTATCCAGTCTTATTCAATAACAAAGAATGCCTTATTCTTAAACCTGGATATTCTATTCCCGACGACTGGGTGCTTATGAGAACACCCAGATATGGTAACTCTTATGTTCTAAACATGCAGAAGCCCCCCACATCGGAGGTGGCCTGTCTCATATCTAAGACAGCTGAAAATCATGCACAGCTGTGGCACCGACGATTGGGGCACATGAATCTGAAAAACCTGAATCGACTTGCCAGAGGAGGGCTTGTCAAAGATCTTCCAATCAATGAATTTATTCTAAAGGAGAAATGTGTGGCTTGTGCTAAAGGGAAGCAGCACAAACGCCCACATAAACCGAAGATCTACAGTCGAATATCAACACCGCTGGAGCTGCTTCACATGGACCTGTTTGGTCCCGTCAGTATGTTAAGCCTTAACCGATGTGCTTTTTGTTTGGTTATTACTGATGATTTTTCTCGTTTCACTTGGGTGTTTTTCTTGTCCAAGAAAAGTGATGTTGCAGGTATCCTTATTGCCTTCATCAAGCTGATTGAGAATAAACTGAAGCACAAAGTGAAGACCATTAGGAGCGATAATGGCACGGAGTTCAAGAATCAGACGATTGACAGTTTCTGTGCTGATAAGGGGATTGAGCATCAATACAGTGCTCCTTACACACCCCAGCAGAATGGCGTAGCAGAAAGAAGAAACAGAACCCTAATTGAAGCCGCTCGCACCATGTTGTGTGATTCTAAATTGCCAACCATGTTTTGGGCGGAAGCAGTTAACACTGCCTGTTATGTCCAGAATAGGGTGCTCATCAATAAGCGGCATCAGAAAACGCCATATGAACTAATCTACAATGATAAGCCCAGAATTGGTCACCTTCGGGCTTTTGGGTGTTTATGCACAGTCTTAGTTAATACTGATGTTCCTAAATTTGCTGCTAAGGCTGATGAATGCTATTTTGTAGGTTACTCTGCCAGCTCCGCTTACAGGGTGTTCAACAAGACTTCCGGGATTGTGATGGAGTCCACAAATGTGGACTGGCTAGAAGAGAATCCTTCAGATGGCGGAATTGGTCCTCCTCAAGCTTTCGACTACAATCAATTCTTCCGCCCGTTGGGTTTAGATCCCGTTTTAGCAGAAGAACTTTATGAAGAAACAATTTCAGGACCATCTGTCTCACACTCCATCACGAAGGCTCCAGTCCCTGCTCCTGTAACAGATCCTACACCTGCACAGGAGTCTGTGGATACTGTGGAGCCTCACACACAAGAAACAGATGCAGAAGGTGACCCAGCTCCCGACTCTCCCCAAATACTCGAAGCTGATCCTGAAAATGAAGCTGATACTCATGAAGAACCCGATCTCTCAAATCTGCCTCCGGAAATTCCAGTTCAAGCTACTGCAGAGACCAGAATTCAGAAATACCACCCCTTAGATAACATCATTGGTCCCTTAGCATCTGGGGTGGTCACAAGAAGCCAGTCAGGAGACATCAATCATTGCATGTTCTCCTGTTTCATCTCACAGATTGAGCCACCCAACATTACTATGGCCTTGACTGATCCTAGTTGGGTGGAAGCTATGCATGAAGAACTCAATCAATTTTCTCGGCTTCAAGTTTGGCGGTTAGTAGAAAGGCCAACTGACAAAAAGGTCATCACCACTCGGTGGCTGTATAAGAATAAAAAGGATGATAATGGTGTGATTGTCAGAAACAAGGCCAGATTGGTGGTTCAAGGCCACAAGAAAATTCAAGGTGTGGATTATGATGAAGTGTACGCACCAGTGGCCCGCTTAGAGGCAATACGGGTATTCTTGGCATATGCTTCGTATATGAATTTCACCGTCTACCAGTTGGATGTGAAAACTGCTTTCCTATATGCTGAGATGGATGAAGAAGTTTACGTCACTCAACCTCCAGGGTTCATTGATGAGGAGCACCCGTATCATGTTTTCAAGCTTGACAAAGCTTTGTATGGGTTACATCAGGCTCCTCGGTCATGGTACAAGACTCTGACTGATCATCTTCTTGCTCATGGTTACACACGGGGCATTGTTGATCAGACACTTTTCAGAAAGGAGGTTGGGCAAGACATCATCATGGTGCAAGTCTATGTTGATGACATCATCTTCGGATCGACAAATGAAGACTTGTGCAAAGATTTTGAGAAAGTTATGCGCACAAAATTCGAGATGAGTCAGATGGGCGAGATGGAGTTTTTCCTCGCATTGCAAGTGAAGCAGAGTGACAGTGGAATCCTGATCCATCAAGCTAAATATGTTACTGAAATTTTGGAGAAATACAAAATGGTGGATGCCAAGCCAGTTTCCACACCCATGGCAGCAAGACCTGCACTTACCAGGGATCCAGATGGGCAACCAGTGAGCGAACACATGTACCGGTCCATGATCGGGTCCTTGATGTATTTAACCGCCAGCCGTCCAGACATCATGCTAGCAGTGTGCCAATGCGCACGCTACCAGGCTAATCCTAAACTCTCTCATCTTTCAGCTGTTAAACGTATTTTTAAATATTTAAAGGGTCGGCCTCGTCTAGGCCTCTGGTACCCTAAAGAGTCTGGATTTAAGCTGTATGCATTTTCTGACAGTGATTATGGTGGCAATGAGCTAGACAGGAAATCCACGTCTGCTGGAGCTCAATTTCTAGGCGATAGGCTGGTGTCTTGGCAGAGTAAGAAACAACACACTGTGTCCCAATCGACAGCCGAGGCAGAGTATGTTGCTGCATCGGCCTGTTGTTCTCAGGTGGTCTGGTTGCAGCATCAATTGGGAGATTACGGTTTGAATTTCTTTGATACTCCCATTTTTTGTGATAATAATGCTGCTTTGCAGATTGTGAAAAATCCCGTGCAGCATTCAAAAACCAAACACATAGACATTAAAACGCACTTCATTCGGGATTGCTATGACCGACGGCTCATTCATTTGGAGAGGGTGGCATCGGATGACAATGTGGCGGACATGTTCACAAAACCCCTCCCAAGTGCAAACTTTGAAATGTGTCTCAAGGGCCTCCGGATGATAGCCTTTGATGAGTAGTCTGGCGACTTTATCATTTTCTGTATTTATTAGTTTTTTTTATTTTAAAAAATTAAAAAAAAATTAAAAAAAATAAAAATACAAAAATAGTGTCCTTTTAGTCATTTAAAAAAATTGAAAAAATAAAAATACAAAAAATAGTGTCCCTTTAGTTTTTTTAAAAAATCTAAAAGCAAGGGGAAGATATAAGAAAATATCAAGTATTTTCTCTAAGGTGTGTGCTTTTAAATTTTTGGTTTTGGGTGATCAGGTGGGACGTGATATAAAATTCCAGGTGTTTGCTGACTGACACGTGTAAGGTGGAAGTGAAAAGCAGTGATTCATGGTCGATGTGCTTGGTAGGCTCTGCTGACGATCAATCAAAAGGTATGTTTTATCACAACACTTGAAGATAACGTATGATGCTTGAAAGGGAACACACACTTAGGTTAGTACAATTTCTATTTGACTGTGCATCAAGTATCCTGAGACACACGCCCAGTTCTGAGTATTGATGTCATGCTCAAAAATCCCATTCCCTCTGCTTTGCGTAAGCAATGACCTGGGAATGTTGTACGTGAGTCAGGACTCCTCTGTTCTGCGAAAGCGGAGACCTGGAACCACCCTGATCCACGTACGTTTCAAGATCACATTGTATATATGATAAACCAAAAGATGCCAAGTGCACAATCAAAAGAGACCCTCAAGCGTCCAAAACCCGCAGCCCTTGTCACTGATGAGAACGTTGTTAAAGATGTTTCAAAAATTCAGTTGACTTTGTATATTATCCAACAAAACCTCCGTGATCTATTCTTTTCTTTTCTCAACCCCTCTGGAGCATGACGTTGAGCTTAAGGAAAGGTGTCGTGAAAAAGGTCGTACGGAAACCAGATGCACTTGATAGAATGTACAATATATACCTAGGACTTATGTGTGTGAACTGGATAGATTTTCATAATTAATAAACCTTAAAATATAAATAATGTGATGAAACTGCTTGAGTAAGCGAAAGCAGCATGAGTTTAAAGTTTGGATTAAAATACCGGCAATCGCCTGAACACGTGAAGTAACCGAAGCTGAAAAAGGTTCCTCAGTCACAGACGATCTGGTATGATCCCTGACAACCCCGTTTCATTCAAAATCCAGTTAGTTAAGTTTTTTTTATGATTATTTTCTTTTATCTTTGGTTGTTTATCTTAACTTCTAATTATGAGTGATTTGATTATATCTTAAGAAAAGGTTGCCAGATAATCTCTCGGGCTTGATTTCAGGGGAAGGTTTTATAATCAAGTTTTTTTTTAAAGGGGTTGGGTGGTAATTTGGTAACTCTTATAATTGTGTTTTAGTGAAAATGAGATTGGTTAACTTTTGGGTAAGTTTTGTTCTATCTCAATGTTGAGGGGGTAAAGTGAAATAATTTTTTTTTAAAAAATTTTTGAAACAAAACATGAAGAGCCACCGGCTCCTCTCTCACTTTTCCTCTCCTCCTCTTTTCGGCCTCCAAACCCTAACCTCTTTCTCCCCTTCGCCGATTACCACCACCATCTGCTTCCGCCACCATCTCGCACCACCACCAACTTCACCAACCTCCTGCGACCTAACCACCACCATCCCCATCATCTCTTGACCCCCACTGCTCCTCCACTAACACTGTGCCGCCGCCACTGCTCCTCTTCAAATCCGCCGCCCTCCACCGCCGCTGAGACCATCCCACACCACCTTCTTGCTCGGAATCCATAACCGACCTCCCCTTCACTGTCGATTGAGTTATGGCGCCTCGATTGAAGAGAGCGGCTTGACCCCCGATTGATCGACTCGAGTATGTGGTTAATTTTTGGTACATTTGGGACGGGTATGAAAGGGATAATTGTTTGGGAGCTTGTTATCTTTGAAATCATGTTGAAAACAAGCATATATGTGCTTTTCGATCAAGTTGCAGGTTTAAAAGGAGGAGGACAACACTTTTCGATCGTATCTGGGGCTTCTCGATCAGCCCCTTGAGGCTTTTCGACCACCCCAGAGACTTCTCGATCGAAGCCAAGGCTTCTCGATCGGAGCCGTTGCTTCTCGATCGGGCCTAAGGCTTTTCGATCAGCCCCTAAGGCTATTCGATCAGCGCCTAAGGCTTTTCGATCGAGAGTCTGACTTCTCGATCAGCTACCACTTTTCGATCGGGAGGTATAGGCTTTTCGATCAGGCTTCTCGACAACCAGAATGATTTTCCGATCGGACGGATGCTTTCCGATCGAAAACCCTGTTTTTCGATCGGAAAGGTACCTGATGATATTTTTAATGGTTTTCGTTCAATTTTAAGCCGTTATGCTATCCGTTTTTCGAGAAATCCCTGAAACTAATGAGTTTTCGTGTGTTTTGGATGTTTATCTGTGTTTGTGAGCGCAGGGACTTGGAGTTTGTAAAAGATCACAATCAGGTCGCTTATTTACTGGATCCACCAGCGGAATACAAAGAGAAGTATCTCTCAATGATAGCTGGTCTCAAGAAATGCTGTCTATATTTTGCACTCACAACCAATCCAGTGATTTGCAAGCGGATGATGCAAGAATTCTGGAAGACAGCTCGTGTTTCAGATGATGGAAAGAAGATTCTGGCTAAGATTCAAGCAACTGAGATCATGCTAACCGAAGAAACTTTCAGACAAGCCCTCAGGCTACAAGATAATGCTGCTGATTCAACATTGCTTGACAAAGAAATGGTGTCTCAATGTTTAAGGGAGATGGGATACATCACTGTTTCTCCACCAACGATGAAGGCTCTTATTCCACCATACTGGAGAATGCTGGCACATTATTTGCAGAAATGTGTTATTGCTAAGAAGAGTTCTACAGACCAGCTGAACCAAGTGCACACCCATGCAATGGTGTCACTTATCCGAGGTGTTCGTTTCAACTGGTCACGAATGATTTTTGAAGATGTAAGGGCAGTTGTGTCCAGAGACAAGAAATTTGCTGCAGTTCCCAGGTTTATCCAGTCTGTTCTGGATACAAGATACCCAAACCTGAGGAAGACCAATAACACACATGACACGAAGCCGATGGGTATTGAAGTATTCCCGATGATTAATCCGAAGAAGAAATTGTCAGATCAAATGCCATTCGGCGAGAAGTTTGGAGAGTTTGCTGAAATTGTGAGAGAGGAGGTCCCTGTTAACAGAAATGCCTCGGTAGATGAAGAACATTATATGACCCCTCCTCAACAGAAAGTGGTTGATCTTCCAGATGACTCTGACTGGGAAGAGTTTGATTTGCAAGATGTGCGGATTGGAGCACTTAACTTTGAAGGTGACGAGTCAATCAACTATGATACGTATCTGTACGATGTTGACATCCCGGAAGATGAGACTGAGATAACTGAGACTCCATTGATCAGAAAGCGGAAAGTCACAGAGGATCCTCCCCTCAGTGCTTCTGCTGCATTTGAAGAGACTGATGAGACAAATGAAACCGAGACTGAGTCTGCTGCTACACTACACCACACCGAAGGCCCAAGTGACCCTATCAGAAGAAGACTGAATTCATATGTTCCACCAGTTACAAGCTCAAGTACTGGTCCATCTTCTTCACAGCCCACAGCTCAAGATAAGGGGAAGGCAGTAGAGACCCCGGAGTTCAGGTTAGAGAAGGAACTCAGAGCTGAAGTAGCCGAATTGAAAGCCCAGAATGATACCCAGAGTGAAATTATTGGTGATTTGATAGATATTCAGAAGGTGCATAATACTGAATTGGAGAATCAGAAGAAGGTTAACAGAGAGTTCACAAGGCAGTTGAGAGAACTTCACAAGCTGATCAGGCAGCTAAATTCAGAGAAGTCTAAGCAGGGAGATAAAACTGAAAGAGGTTCAGGTGCAGGTGATTCCTCTCAGTCACCAGTGTTTGACTTTGAAGCTGATATTCCTGAGGATACACAACCAGTATTGCCAGAAGCCTCTAGTGAAGCCAAAGATACCAGAGATAGAGATTATATGACTGTTCCCGCTTCAGATTTTGATGGAGGTTGGGAGTCACAAACGTTTGCCTATCCACCTGAGAGGTATCTCATTCAACTAGGAGAGCATTATCATGATAGACAAGGCATTACTGCACCAGTCAAGACGTGGATGTTTGATGGTGAAAAGAACATGTTCGTAGTACGAAGAAGGGGTCAGTATCCATTGGAGTATTACAAAAGCTGGACCCAATTCTACTCCTGGACGAATGTGGATTTGACTATGCTGTATCAGGCTCCATTCTCCAACCCGTCAAACAATGATCAGGCTACATATTTCTATAAGAAATTGGAGAAAGCAGTGAGGAGCAAGTTCAGGAAGTTTGAGGAGTTTCCTCACAAGAAGTTGTATGTGATGAAATACAGAAAAGTGTTCAAATGGGATGGTAAGAAGAGTATCCCAGGGAAGGAAGATGAGAAGCTCAAGAAATTTACAAATGTCTTGTATCCTCCCACAGACAAGACAAAGACTATTCCTCTCCCCATGAGACATCCTGAAGACTGTCTGCATGACTTTCAGACATGGGCATACAGTGATTATTCTGGTGAAGCAAAGATTCTTTGCAAGTCTCAGACCATCAATGTCATGGAGGTTCATGATCTGATGCGGTTCCACAAGAAAGACATCCTGGTCTTATCTAAACATCAGATTGAGTGTAGCCCAGACACTGAAGAGCATGCTAAGTGTTACACTCGGGCAGTAGTTGAGATCGTAGCCAAGGAGCTCTGGTATGATCCAGCAACTGTGAATTTGTCCAAGAAGTTCAGAATGTGAAGACTGTCTAATGCTAAAGCCTAGGGGAAGATTGTAAAGACCTGGATTTTGAGGCTTTTGCATTAGATTATTTTGGGCTTGTTTAGTTGTATTGGGCTAGTTTTAATATGTAATTGGGCTAGTTGGTATAGGGGCTTGGTCCGATTTTGTTAGGTGGGCCTAGGGGTTTTCGAATTGTAAAGAGATTGACTTGATCACCAAGTCAATCTCTACTATAAATAGTTCCTTTCTAGATTGTTTTAGGGTTGCTAGTCTTTTGTGGTGTTTAGGTGTTCAAGGTATAATCGAAATTCTCTCTTGAGAATTTCGACCAAGGTGTAGCAAGCAGTCAAGTGATTAATCCAGTGTTCTTCTAATCGGTTTGTCTTTAATTGCTTTCATACACTTTTCGATTATAGTCTTTTACTGTTTTTCTTGAATCAACTAGTTAAACCGGATTCCGCACGGTTTCACTAGTCTAGGTATCACGTGAGGGTTATTTTTTATCCTTATAGTAAAACCCAAGTTTTTTCATGTGAAGGTCTCGAAAATTTGAGGCTAGAATCTGCAAATTGGTTGTTAATTTATGAATGCTATGATGTTAGAGAACTTATATGATGCATAAATTCCTAATTTGGTTAACAATTTAGTAGTAGTTATCAACCTCATGTTCTTGAACTTGCATGTCAAATGGCCATATATGAAGTTGGTAAAATTGCTTGATATGCTTGAATTCTTGTATGAATCTGGTGCTAGGTGATGAATTTATGGTGGGTTGGTGATGGATTTCACCAAACCCATGTTAAATGGTTAGTAGGGAGGTGCATGGATTTAGTTGTAAGTGTGCATCAATGTGTGCACACAAGGTGTTTGATAAAATGCCTCAAAGAGCCAATATATGATAAATGCAACCAAAATGCCAGTTTTGATGTTATTGATCATGGAGAAGTATAGTTTCACAAAATTAACCAACTTGATGAATACACTTGATTACCATTCCTTGTGAAATTATGAATATGTATGTAGCATAGAAACCATGTGATTGAAATGTGATGAATGCTACTATGATTATGATTATGATCCTAACGGGTTAGTGACCCATTAGGAAATCAAGAGGATCAAGGAAATAGCTCCGGAGTTAGAGGAAGCGGTGGTTCAAGCTCAAAAGGTAACAATTTTATGTTACATGAAGTAGCTAGTAAATGTGTGCTTGAGATTTAATAGAGTAAACTATGAATTTAGCCAGTGGGTGACGAACGGTTCTAGGAACCGTGAAGCCCCAAAGACATAAGGTTCTCCAATGATAAACTTGACCATGGAAAGGATTCGGTTGAATCATACAAAAGAGGGAAGTTACAATGGCGGAGATAGGCTCATGAAGCCTATGCCAAGTAACAAGAAAAGAGGAATCACAAGTGGTTAGATAACCATAGATTCCAAGGTTTATAGTTGGTCAAGTTAGGCATTGGGGTAAACCAAAGGCAAGGACCCGCCCTAACGGGTCAAATATTGCTAGAAGTATTGTGGGGTATTCCCCTCACGAATTAGTAACTAAACTACGAATAGAATAAACTTACATGCCCTGGGTCTTAAACTTAAACATACGGGTAATGTGAAACTTGATGCATAGTGAAATCATAGAACTAGTTGTATGTATGCACAAGAACATGTTGTGGTCATTTTACTTGCATTGTATTGCTCGCGGTGCATCATGTTTGTGTCAAATTGGAAGTGGTAATCACAAGGAAATTTCCCTAACGGGTCAACGGGTTGGGTGAATCCGGGGTTGGTCATCTTAGCGAAAACGTGACTAAGGTACGTTAACATATGTGTGTTATGCTTGAAATTATGATTGGGAATCAATTTAGAGGTAAACCTTGAGTTCTAGCACTCTAAGTGCAAAACTGCCAAACAGGGTAATGAGGCTGGAAAAATTGGCTAAGTATAAAACTGGCCGGATTTAGCTCAATCCCTGGAAATTGGGCTCCAAGCGTATCGCTTGGAGCTCACCAAGCTAGAGGCGATACGCCTGAAGGTCCAAGCGTATCGCTTGGAAGTTAGTAATAATCCAGGCGATACGCCTAGAACTCTAATCCGATTTCACTTTTATTATTCATAAATTATGGTTGTTACATTCATTTGTGCACTAGAAACTCACTATTTAAAGTGAGTATGTGCAGGTAAGGGAAAAGCTTGAAGGATGCTCATCAAGGCTACGCGAACCGATTCACTTGAAGAACCATTAATCGTATTTCGCTTTTGGGTTGTAAAACATGTAATCAATGTTTAGACCGTATGGATGTCGAACTTAAATGTTATTTTGTAAAGCTTAGCCACAATAGTGGCATTTCATGAATATTAAAGCATATGTTTTGAAAAGAAATTTCTGGGACCGAATCTAACATTAAGAAAGATGGTGTTTGGCATCAAATTGAACATGGGTGTTACATGAGGTGAGGGTTGATCTAGCGTAAATTTCAAATTCCAGCCTACATCTCTCTTCTAAACCCTGATTTGTTGTTGCATGTACCATTCTTTGACAGATTTGGACCAAGTATAAAGTTTGCGGGTTGTCTTGGGTGTTTTTGGCCCATGAAGTTATTATCCTCATTTCAAACTCCTAATTATGACTGCTTTTAACAAATTAGTAGCTTAGTTGATTCTTTTGAGGGATGTAATGTTGTTGAATGATGCTTGGAGATGGATATATTAATGACCGGGTTCGAGGCTGTGGCGGTTAAAACCCGCCAAACAGCCGTATATGATGGCATTAGGTGGTCTCTGTCGGTGGAGACAAGCTTAGGAAGGTTTGTAAATCTGTTTGGGAATTGATGTTAGTGTTTTTGAGTTGATTTTGATCTCGGGTAAACAAAAGTCAACGAAAGTCAACCCGGGTCAAACCCCGTCAATTCTGATCAACGGTTTTTGTGGGTCAAATGAGGTCAAACCAGAAAACCGAGCTTACAGTATTGTTCGTGACGAAAAATCTTGCGGGATAGACTACTTATTCATTAATTTTGGTGTCGGTCAAGAAAGTCAACCGAGTCAAACCGTGACGAATCTGGTCAACGATTCTAATGGTCAGACACGGTCAACTGCAGAAACAAATGTCGTATTGTAGTTCGTGACGGAATTCTGATTGGAATGGACTACCTATTCATCAAATCCGGATATGTTTTGCAATTCCGGTTAACCGGATTCGAGTCTGCGTACCGACCGGGGGTATACCGTGTTCCTTGTTATGTATAAATTTATTTAATATCGTATGCTCGACATGTGAGGAACGGTTATTGAATACCAAAGTATTGTTGTATTAGATTAGTAAGCAAATATTACTATTTATATATTTATGTATTATGATTTTATGTAATAATTTAAGGATTCATTAAACAATAACCGTTCGAGACTTGAGTGTTATATAATATTCATTTATCTATTAAAACAGGCCATACGGTTGTATTAAGATAGGTAGGCATACCACCGTATCGGGCATGATCTGTTTTGATAGATATTATTAGACAAATACGATCGTATCCGGTTGTAGGCCATACGATTGTATTGGGACATCCAATCGTATCCGGACCCCAATCTACGAACGTATTGTATTGTTTGTGCATGTGTTGCACCCCGTGACGTATATATATTTTACTGGTTGTATTCTAGTCATTCCATTGCCATAAAGTTTTGCACAAAGAGTTGCAATGTTACAATAATGTGTAGTTCCAGTAGCTATAAAAGTTGAATAACAGGTACGGTGCAGCTCACCAACAACATTATTGTTGTTGACAAAGTTGATTTAACCATTTTGCAGGTAGACCATTTGATTACCAAGAATAGGTGAACATAATTTCAGAAGCCATTGATCAATAAGCATTAAGCTAGTCTCCATCAAACGAAGTAGTAATACGGGTTAAGCTTTCAGGACACTTGGGCCCTAAGTGATAATGTTGTAACATTTAACAATGGGTAACTCTTGTCAAGTGAAATTAAGTATATTAGGCTGTCTGTACATTGTGTAATAAAATAAAATATGTTCATTTTGTTGCTTCCGCGAATCTGATATTGACAGCCTGTTTTCCACAACACCTCCCCCGCATCCGACAGGTGGCATGGTGCGGGCGGGGTGTGACAGTACGTAGACCCTAAGACTCACACAATAATGCTATGATCTAGATATAATACATGAGACACATTGCAGCATAGGAATATGATCTAACAAAAGAAGATCTACCTGAAGGACTAGAATGGAAAGGATCCAAATTGATGCCCAAAACTGTAGAAATTGGAATATGTATGAGGAATCATGAAAATATAAGAAATTTCTTCGGAATTAACTAGTGTCATGCTTACGCTGAATGCTCTCTTGAAGTCAATGACTTCCTACTTCAAACCAACAGTGATGCTGACCCAGAGGTTTAAAGAAGAAAGACACTTATGATTAAAATACTAGAAGAACTAAAAGAACATCGAGCCTTTCAAAAGCAACTATACAAAGCATGTTCAGTGCAACTTCAAAAGAAGTTCAGAGTCTTCATTGATTCAGTAACAGGAACTCTCTAAAGACTATCACTATAAACTATAGTTTATGTATTTCTGCCTTGATCAATGAAATGATCCTTTTCTCCTTTTATTTACTTTCTTCAAATACTTAGGGGGAGATTGTTAGAAAAATTCTAAATGTAATAGAAAAAATCAAGTATTAGAAGAAAAGATCATAATCATCATCAAAAGAGAAAGGACAAAAGAATCAGTATGATTTACAGATTTTGTAGTTTTACATAACTACTTCGGAATTTCCAAAGTAGATCTATAAAACTCATCTTTTACAGAAATCCTCATTTCTGCAAAAGGCTTCTAATGGGAAGCATTCCTAGTTTTCAAAGAAGAGTCCTAAATGAGTTTAAGTCTATCAGAAGATAAAGATTACAAGAAGTACACAAATTTAAGTGTGAAGAACAAGTAAAGAAGAATATCAACTTGATATTTAATGCAAAGGTGGTTGGAGACGGTTGAAAAGAGATAAACTTGAATACCGTCAATTTATCTCTATATACTCTGACACACTCTAAAATCAACCGTCCTCAACCATAATATTCCCTTACAACTTGCTATAAATATTAGATTCACTTCATCAACAAAGAAAGACATTAACTCACAATTCACAAGCTTCTTAAAAGCAATTACAACTTATTCTTATAGAAAAGTTCTTTCTGTTGATAATCTGTTATACTATAAACTTGTGTGAGTCATTATTTACATTTGAGATATATAGAAAAACCTTTTTATGAATTGTTATCTTCCAATTTGATTTACTTTCCGCTACTTGTTTATATTGTTTAAATCATATTGTATCCATTTTGTTAAAGAGACGGCTTTTGAGAAGCTAAGAGATGAATCCGAGTGAAAGTTCGTGATAAACGGATCGTCTACTCGATCTAGTTATTTCAGAGTTAAAACGTAATTAAAATGATTGTTTTATTGATCACAGAAGAACAACAAGTACAATCTGGACTCTCAGAGAAACACCACAGAAAACACACTCTTCAGATCAGAGCTCTCTTACTCTGTTACAAATTACAAAGCACAAACTTCTATATATACACGACCTGCCAAACCCTAGGCGAACTGGCAGTTCGGATCCAGTTCGGGTGGCAACTTGTTTTTGTCTTGTGATCTTCACATGACGCACATATTATGTATCAACAAACCCCCCTCGTCGTGTGCAGTATCTTTAACAACATAACAAAACTGTAGCTTCAAGCAATCTCACCCTCAAGTGTAGAATCCTTTCAAAATATCTTCAAACAAACTCTTCTTCAACTTGATAGTAGTTTGATCTCGAATACTTTGACGATGCACAATATGTTTCTCCATTTATCAACAGCTTCAGAAGACTTGAAGATGTGACATCCTTTTCACTTAACAACCTGTTTCAATTATAAATAATCTCGGCGCAAAACGTCTCTTCGAGACTCCAAGATATGATTTTAAAATTTTTATTTGTATCTCGTGTTGATCAAATCGAAAATTATGCAGAAACAAAATCTTTTTGAATTTTAGAAAGTTTATATCAAAACACACCTAAAATCTTTTTGATTTTTCAACCTTATGCTAAAAATCACACCGAAAATCTTTTTATACTTTTCTGAAATGAAATGAAATTGCAATACAAAATCAAACTCTATTTTGGTATGAGAAAGATCACTATCCGGGATCATATTGATCATAACGCACTGAACTACACTTCAATTTCAACTAATTGAAGCACATAAGTCATGTTTATTGCCGATATAATTTATCCATCTTAAATTCAGGCAGAATCATACTCATAACATCTGGATATGTTAAGGTATTGATTAGATTTGCTTTGACCAGTGTATCCCACACTATCAGACAGATTCAGACATTTTTCTTTTTCTTGTGTGATTATACTTGTGATTTTCACATAGCATATTGTATTCATAATATCATCAACTGTGTTCCATGCAAAAAGAAATTAGAATGTTAAATCGTCTACCTTAAGGTCGATCTTTCGATACGCAGATAAGGCCTCGGATTTAACAAAACAAGAAAATTAAAACAAGTTGAAATTGTATAATTCAACAACAATCACGTCGGTCTTGTGGATACGAAGAGAAAGTCCGATGAATTATACGAAACACCAAAGAAAATAAAATAGAACCTTAAACAAACAACAATCAGGTCGGCCTTGTGAGCACGCAAAGAAAGTCCGATCGTTTGAGAAAATAAAAAAAATCAAACAAGTTTAAATCTTTGAAAAATGAACACATGTATACATAGTGACTTCTCATCTTCTTTTTCACACTTATTCTTATTTTTGTCATGAAGTACGCGTCAAGATGTTATCCACATGATCAAGCATTAGTATTTAATGTATATCACATCAGAATACTTTCTGATTAGCTGAGCGTACCAAGCATATCAAACAATGATCATAATTTTATATATTTTGCATGTATTCACCTTCTCAATATATTTTGCATGTATTCACCTTCACCATGACATGTTTTTTTCCCCCTTACATGCAATTTGATATCATAGAAACAGATCAGTAGAATGAACCAGAAAGCTCTGATACCACTTACAAGTTCGTGAGCAACAAATCGTCTACTCGATCTAACTATTTCGGAGTTAAAACCAAATTAAAAAAATATTGTTTTATTGATCACAGAAGAACAACAAGTACAATCTGGACTCTCAGAGAAACACCATAGAAAACACACTCTTCAGATCAGACCTCTCTTACTCAGTTAAGAATTATAAAGCACAAACTTCTATATATACACGACCTGCCGAACCCTGGTGAACTAGCAGTTCGGCCTAATCCAAACTAACAGTTCGGATCTAGTTCGGGTGACAACTTGTCTTTGTCTTGTGATCTTCACATCGTCTCGTTCAGATAGTTCACACGACGCACAGATTATGTATCAACACTGAGAGATGAACGGAGTGAAGAGGGATAAACAAAGAAGAAAAAAATCAAGTTTAGGTTTCAAGAGAGCTGGGCGCTACGCCTAAAATGGAAAGGAAGATTTAGGCGGTACGCCCATGTTCTGAAGAAGGCCCTGACTATTTTGTCCAAGGCGCTACGCAGAAGTATATAATTAAAACTTGGGAGGGACACCCAGAGTAGGTCGGTAGAAGAAGTTAGGGTTTTTCTATAAATTGATTCTTGTTGTGTGATTTTGACTCTCTTAGCACTTCCAGCCATTTTTGAGCCCTGAGTTACGAATATTCAAGACTTTCAAGCATTCGGTTCAAGGATTTCAATGATTTGACTGTAGTTTAGATGGAAATTTTAATAACTTTGGTGATTTCTACTTTCGTAGTGTCTGGATAACTCTCTTGTAATCGCTTTTGGTGAACGGTTTATTTATCTATTAATCCAGTTCTGATTTTTACTATGAATTATTTCGGTTTTCCTTGCAACTGTTTAGCATCTTCATGCTAATTTCATTTAATTAACTAGTTTTCTAGTCTGAGTGTGGTAAACCGTCATATCTTCGTATTCGTTGCTCCAGGAATTAAGCAGTCTGCATAAATGTTAGGTTATTAGGTTGAATATGCAATAGGGGACTATGTCTATGTAGTATTTGCGATCAGGTAATTGAATTAAGGTGATAGTTAGCAAACTGGGATCCTAAAGTGGTTACATTTATTTAACATAAAGTTTTCATTTAAAGTTCAAGTGATTATCAATTTTTAGTTAAGTAATTGGTAAGTTAGTCTTTAGTAGTTCATTCCATTCACAAACCAATTCAACAGCCAAGAGGCATTTCTAGTTAATTCATTAGGTTAGTTAGTTTTAAGTTAGTTAATCACATTCAACTAGTTGTTAACCACATTTTCCCTTGGTTTGATAATCATTAGCCCTACTACATGTTTAAGTTTAGAAATCGTAACGGCCTCGATAATCGTTATCACAACCCCAACAAGTCATGTGGCGACCCTAAAACTTTTGCTTTCTTTCCCCAGCGACGACAGCTGAGGCTGCGGCCGCGAACGCTACAACGCAAGAATAATTTTCGGGACGAAAATTCCAATTACAAGGGGATGATGTGACATCCGAGAATTTCAAGGTTAACTTCCGTTAGACAATCCCGTTAGTTACGTTATAAGTGTTAACTTAGTAACTAATGCTTAACTAGGCCGAATACGTCCACGACCTTTGGTTGATCACCGAACCCGTCCATATGTGCTATGTGTTTATTTATTTATCGTCATTATGTGCAATGTGATTTAAACGCATGATTTAGTATTGATATTAGAATGTAAATTGGTCACTTTTGGTTTCCAGCAAAACTACCGGGCGAAACTACAGATTCGCCCGGTAGCCGGCTAAACTGTTTGACACACATGTGCTCAGAGCCAGTTTCGCTTGGCCAGCGAAACTGCCAGCGAAACTAGCCCCTAATATATATATTTTATAAAACCCTAGTTACATCCCATTTGCATCATCTCCACACTAAACACACACACACTCTCCTGAAACTTCTGGACCAGCTGAGAAATCACCAATTGCTGCTATCATCTCTGTTGGTAGAGACCATCCATCGACCCTAGATCAAATCGTGAGTCCCAAAACCATTCTTTATGCACTTTCTATGTGTTTTCTTAAAAAGCATGCTTAGATCTTCATGTAATCACTTGATCTTCTGATATGATGCTTAGGAAGGCTACATCTATCATAAAGTCTGTAACTTTACGTTTGAAATCAAACCATAATGAAGATTCATGCTAGTTAGGTCATTTTAGGTTTAAAATGTGTTTTTGGTGATTTGAATGTGAAAACCCATGTTTAAGGTGCTAAATCTTGTTGTTTGATGTTGGTAAATGTTTATGCATGCTAAATATTGAATCACATGAAATATGGAAGCTGTTAGATTGATTTTTAGGCTGATTTATGTGTTTTTCGCGACCAGCGAAACTGAGCTGTTCTCTGGGCGAAACTATACAGCGAAACTGTATATATCTTCAACCAGCGATACTATGTGGCGAAATTATAGTGTCGCCCGCGAAACTAAGTAGACCTGCTCGAACGAAACTACCGAGCGAATTAACCTGAACGAAAGTTCAAACCAGTTTCGAGCGAAACTAGGCTAGCGAAACTGTGCCAACAGTTTCGAGCGAAACTAGCCTAGCGAAACTGTGTCATCGGGTATTGCCTAGCGAAAGTGCTGCCCGTGCACACAGCGAAACTGCCTAGCGAATCTATACTAGCGAAACTGTGACCAGACCTAAACCCAAACTTGTGCAATTTACTTGAATGTTATGCCATAACTTACATGATTATGCTATGATGAAACATGTTTGATTTCTGATTTATGTGAACCCTTGTTTATGATCAACCATCGGTGTCGTGTGTCGGTATGTCGAGTCGTAGTTCCAACGTGCTATGTTATGGGCCATAGTGACGTTAAGTTAAAGTTTAGACACAACCTAACCCCTAAGACCTTAATGTGATTACTAGTTCTTCGTTAGCAAACGATATTTGGATTAATTGAAGTGTAAGCTGAGCAACCTTAGGTGAGTTTCACAAACCCTTAATTGTGAGCCCGGTTGGGTCACAACGAATTTACTAAACGGAAAACAACGCTGACATTTCGAGGTATCGCCTAATGGGATGTCTGTTATGGAAGTTGGAGTGTTTTATGGGAGGCACTTGCAACTGTCCATCCTTGGGATTTCAAAGGAAATCCGCAACCAACTATTGAATACTTGAACTCATTTGGGATTTCAAAGGAAATCCAGAATAACCATTTTGACACTTAAACTCTTTTTAGGATTTCAAATGAAATCCAGAATAAACGATTTTAATATGGCTAGTGTAGGTTAAAGTCTAAACCAAATGATATCACATGATTTCTAAGGATGCCTTAAAACTGAAAAGTCCTCAACAATTTAGTACCATTAATTCGTGAAGCGAGGGGATGTTGGGTAGATCTACTAAGGGTTGACAACCCTGCTCCGCGGTACACAAATGTGTAGCCAACCGGTTGGAGGCCGAACAGAGTACAATATCAGCCTATTTTAGTTGTGGGTCCCATGAGGACACAACTGGAGGCACCAACCATCGGCAAATGCCGAACTCTGTTACGTCAGCTTTGGTACGAACTTCCTTAGTGCATGGAAACCGGATTAGCTACCCGCGATATCGGTTGACCACTTTAACTTTTACAAGACTAGTACATACCCGATAACGTATGTTACGGACAATACTTTTACTACTGATGTATATCACTAAGCATTGCTTTTCACAAAACAATATTACTTATATACATGTTGATACATACGCTTATGAGACCGGGCCAATGCATGACATGCCCACCGTGAACTCACCAACCGTTAGGTTGACACTTGTGTGGTTTTCACTTTTGCAGATCGCTGAGGAGTATCCGCTGGAGGTTGGCATGGCACTTGAAGATTACTTATTTTAAACTCAAACTTGGGAATTTAACAATAATTCGTGTTTTGTAATTTAAGCACGTGGTTAGTGCTAAGATACTTATGTTTTTATTCCGCTGCGAACTTTAAACTGTTTTATGATGAATGTTTGGACTTTACTCTGATTCGTTTAGTATTTGTAACTAATGGTTGTGGTCCTGGTTTGCTCGCACCCCTAACGGTATAAACTCCGTTAGTGGTTATTTGGGGGTGTGACAAGTCATATCACTTCGAATTCGAGACGAACTTTGTCCCCGGCTCCCACTGCTCCTGTTATTTCTCCATCCTCTGCCAACATTTAGTAGCTCACTCTTTATAGAGTCTCCTTGATTCTTCCTCCTATCAAATTCACCCAGAATCATATCCCGAATCTTATCAAAATTAACCTTATCAGACCCCGCAACACTTGACAGGGTTATCACAGTACTAGACCAACTATCAGGCAATGACGATAACAGAAGTAATGCCTGGACTTTAACTTCAAATTTAATTCCCACAGACTCCAGTCTAGACATAATTGAATTCATATTGTTGATGTGATTTGTCAACGAGTCACCTTCACCCATTTGTGTTTACAAGCTCTCGAATTAGGAAAATCGTATTGGCTGCCAATGGGTTTTCATACATATTGGACAAGGCACTCATTATGCCTGCAGCTGTCGTCTCCTTCAGGATATTAAACGCAACATCCTTAGACAACGTCAGTCTAATAATAGTTTTGGCCTTCATATCCATACTTTCCCAAGCAGCTTCTTTCATCTCTACTGGTTTCTCTCCCAAAGCAACATCTAACTCTTTCTCAGCCAGCCAGTCCTCTACTTGCATTTTCCACCAACTAAAGTCTCTTCCATCAAACTTCTCAATCTGAACTTTCCTCTCTTCAACCATGATTACACATGATAAACAACATTTTTGAACTCTAGAGAAATTAAACAAACTTTCTCAAACCGTGAAACCTCGAGAAATTACAAGTTAGTCGATCTAATTTTAAACTCTAGCCCACCTCAAAAATCCCGATCACATCCGACTCCGAAATAAGGATTTCGAACTACCTTGAAGAAATCCCTTCAACTCCGAAATCGAAATCAAAATTTCGAATAACACTAGCCCCAACTTCGAAATACCAAGACCCTTGTCTAATTCGAACGAGTTTATAAACTTTTGATTTAAGAAAAATTTAAACTCAAACTTCAGGGACCAAAGTGTAAATGACCCAAACTTGAAATAAATATTACCTTAAACTTCAAAATTTAATCCATAGTTATGCCAAATTTGAGGGGCATTCACGTCCATGAAAGAAATTAATTTCCTCCTTCTTTGCTGCTTTTATTCTTCTTTTTGTCGGATGAAGAAAATAAAGGAACCAAGAAAAATATCTAATATTTCTTTCTCCTGTTATACAAACGACAAACCAAATAAGAAAAAATATCTGGCTAGAAGTCCATCTAAACCAGTGACAAACGACTTTCTTCACAAATCGTCAAACAAACCAACTGTACTTCCTCCTTCTCTTCGGATCTACAGATCTGACCTCAAACGGTGAAGAAAACAGCCGAAAAACACACTACTCCAGAACCACGAGAGAAAGCCACCATACACCATCGGTCACCTTCTTCGCAGATCCACCGACTTACACCACCGGCGAACAATACCAAACCCAAAAGACACGAAAAAGAAAACCGGCGACAACGACGAAAAGATCGGAAAAAATATATGACCGAACAGAACCCAAACCTCACAAACAACTCAGATCTAAAAGAAACACTCCATGACCGACGACGACAACGGAAAACCCTCAGATCTATTGAACGAGACAACTAGAACCACGAACCACGACTTTGATGCCTGTTCTTAGGCCACACCGGGTATTGGCCACACACAAACACACGAGAGAAACAAAGAAAATAAAGAACACAAGAGTTTTAGCGTGGTTTGATCAAAATCGATCTACGTCCACGGGCTACACTAGGTATTTTCAAGTATTACAAGGTGCTCATAAAGAAGTACAAGATGCACATACTCTATTTATAGAGCTCAATCTAGGGTTAACAATGGGTCGTGCCATAACAAAATGGGCCAAGCCAATGGGCCACAAATGTCCACATGTGGGCCTAAAGCGCATCACAATTGGCTTAAAGCCTCCACAAACCCAACACCAACAACTAGAAGAGAAAATGAAGATTCTGATACAATAATGGTTGTGGAGAGACCCTAGAATAATGTCATAAATATAGAAGTGCAAATCTCAAAATCGGTGGAAACAGGTGGCAGACACTCTTGGAAGTGACAAAACCCTATCTCTCAAAAAATCTCATGCAAACCTGGTGGTTGTTGGGTGTTGTGAGGGGCTCTTTAACAATATTGGCTCAATATGATTTAAACAAGATAAACAAGTTGCGGAAAGTAAATCAAATTGGAAGAAAACAATTCATAAAAAGGCTTTACTGTATATCTCAAATGTAAATAATGGTATACATGAGTTTATAGTGTAACAATATATCAACAGAAAGAACTTTCTATGGGAGTAGGTTGTAATTGCTTTGAGAAGTTTGTGAATTGTGTACTTGTTGTCTTGCCATCTTTGGTGAAGTCCGCTTGCTATTTATAACAACCAACAGATGAATCATTTTTAGATTTAGGTAAAAACCTTCTTTGATGTTTAAAATATGTCAGGTTGAAATTCATCAAATACTCTGCCATATTCATCAATAAATCTGTATTTGGCAGATTTACCAACATAAGGAACCTGTCTTTTCCTTGAACTAGAAGCAGCAGTGACATGAAAATATTGTGCCATATGCCCTTTTTTCGGTAAATGTAACACAAACGATTGTTTACATTTTTCCTCATTGGTCTCTGCAAAACTTCACAACATATAGCATCTCCAAAATGATCATAAAAATTATCGAATACCTGAAAACGATGATCATTTACCCATTTTAATGTAGGGATTTTAGGAGCAGAATTTGATCCTCCAGAAGAATATGTAGCAACTTGTGGCTTCTTGCTCTTCAGATCAACATTCTTGACAAAAACTTCGGTAATTTTCTAAGCATCCACACAATAAGTGGAAATTCTTTATCAGAAAATATTTGTTCTAAACCCTTGAGTTTGTAATACCTCTCAAGTTGAACATTGTCAGCTTTAAAAACATCTTTCTTTACTTTCTTCAACTTGACTTGCTTCAAATTTTGTTGTTTTGAACCTTGAGACCCATCAACTCTAACATTCTTGGTCTTGAAACCTAAACTAACATGTTTTCCCGAAACCTTTTCTTCAGAACCAGAAGATTTATGTCCGTTCTTTGCAAGACGAGAAATCTCAGCTTTCACTGCTTTAACATTCTTTTGTTCATTGAAAATTCTTTCATCAAAAGCAGTCTTCTCAGTTAAACTTGCTGATTTCTCTTCTTCAGTAGACATAGAAGCAGACACAACCGTTTCATCTTTCTGATCTTTCTGTGACTTCACAAACTTTCCCCTTCTGATCTCTTGTCAACAAACTCAGAATAATCACTAGGTTATACCTTTTCCTTCAAGTCATTAACACCTTCTTTCAGGCTACCCGGTGGTGACACAGTTTTGTTAAACATTTTCTCAAAGTTGTCATCTTTGGCCAAGAAACTTGTAAAAGATTGTGAATTACTAACATTGTTCAAAAGACGTTTTGAATCAATGACTTCAATCTTTAGTTTAGAAATCTTTTGTTGAGCTTCAGCCAATTCTTTTTCCGTAGCAATCAATTTCTTCACCACTTTATGAGTTTCATACTTTTGCAACCTCAACTCATCAAGTCCAGCCCACAATTCCTTGGTCAGCTTATCTTCCTTTCTTTTCTGAATATCCAAATTTGAATTTTGCAACTTATTTACTATTGCCAATTCCCGCTTCTCATCTAACAACTTCTCCATATCAAGCTGATATGATTTTTTAGCAACCGAGTCATCAGAAGCCTTGGTAAATAAATCAAGTTTAATCTTGGACTTTTCAAACAAATTATTAAAATCATTTGCAGCATCATCAGCTTCTGCCTTCCATCTCTCAACTTCCTTGACTAAGTCAACATTTTTCTTCAGATAATTTTGTAATTTTTTGTTAAAACTCTTTTTCAAGACTTTGAAATTTCAATTCTTTCTCAACAACCTCTGCCTGAAAATCTGAAAACTTTGCTTTTTGAGAGGACAATTCTTGAATTAGATCTCCTAACTTTTTATGTTCACCTGTCAACTCTTCTATCTTTCTTTTATTCTTAGCAACCAACAACTCATTTTCTTTTATCAATCCTTGAATCTTCTTTTCTTTCTGAGAACAAAACTCACAAACCGTTCATAGCCACTATTTCCAGAACCACTTATTTCAGATTCTGAATAAGTTACTTTTACTTCAACATCACTATGAACAATTTGAGCAATCATCACAGATAGAACAAAAAGTGCAGACTCGTCAGGAAAATCGGTAGCCCAATCATAACCTTCATTTAATGTCAGTGATTTTGACTCAGAAGTAATATCTGTTAAAGCAATTGGATGTGAATCATCAGAAGTTCGCCCCCCAGTTATATTGTTTATCAACTTGAGAAACTAAAGTTGTTGGAGACTTTGATGAAGAAGTATTTGATTTTGAACATTCACGAGCAAAATGTCCAAAATTAGAACATTTGAAGCATTTTGCCTTTGATTTATCTATGCCAACCTTGCCATCTGGATTTAAACTTTGGAATCCAGTCTTCTTCTTGAACCTTTTAACACTTTGAGCTAACATTGCAAGTTGCCAATTAATATCCATTTTTTAAGGTTATATTGATCGATCTGATCAAAATCTTCTTCAACCAAATTAGATGTTGTCAAACCACCATTGACAATCCATAATATGAAGATAATAAATTAGAAATTAATGCCAAATGTTCATCCGGTGTTTTTGCAGAAAATGAACTCTGACTTGAATGATTTGGAATAGTGAAAATACACCCCCTTGATGAATTTGCAGAATTTCCTGAACCATGACTAGCAATAAATGTTGTTTGAGGTGGATTTGATGAATCAGAACTAGATGATTTAGACTTTGCATTGATGCTTGCAGAATTTTGACAATGATATAATTCTGAATTTTGTAATTGAGCAGTTGATTTGTTGGATGTCATCATTTCCATTTCTCTAGCATGCAACTTCCCGGTTAGGTCATGAAATGACAATGTTGATTATTCCTTATCATGAGTAAGTAGTAGAACATAATTCTCCCACTTTGTTAGTAAAGCTTCCATCAGTTTCTCTTTAAGTTCCTCATCGGTCTTTTTAATGTTCACCACTTTCATTTCACTGATTAGATGTGAAAATCTGGATACAAGTGCAGGAATATTTTCTTTATCATAGTGTTGAAAATTTTCAAATTCTTTGTTCAACACTTTTCTTCTACTCTTCTTGTATTGATCATTTCCTTCACATCTTGCAGATAGTGCATCCCACAACTGTTTTGACTTTTTGTAAATACTAAACTGATGCAACAATTTAGTAGGCAACGCCATTATTAGATAAACAAAAGCTTTTTCTTCAAGCTCATAAAGTTTTTTTTCAGCGGCATCGAAATTGTGAATTTGTTTAAAATCTCCATCTTCCTTTGGATGCATGTAAAGCTTGTGAATTGGAATCCATAAATCAACATTATTTGTGCTGATGTAAGCATAAAATCTTTGTTTCCAATTGTGATAATCCGCCAGCTTCAACAATTTCGAAACTTTCTGGCTTGTTCCATTTTCGTTATCGAAGTTGAGCAAGGTTTGCATTGCACTTTGCATAGCAGCGAACGCTTGAAAATCAGACATTTTCACCGAAAATGATACTTTAAAAACTTCCAACTAAAAAACGAAGGTTTTCCAAGCGGATTTTGGGTACCAAAATGGAGGGTACTGGCCGTTAGGCCAGCAAAAGTCTAGATCTCGTCAAGATGGTCGTTTTGGCTGGTATTAGGTTTCGTAACTCTTAACGGTTCTTAAGTTACGTCAGTTTTAATGAACGGAACTTTTCTGCCAGCGTACCAAATCACTCTCAGCGACCAAATCTCTTCTCAGCATGCCACCCTGTTAATCAATGTATCACAAATCTTCAACGGACCACCTGCGTACCACATACTCAACGTACCAGAAAACGGACCAAATTCACTAGTGTACCTGTGACATCCGAGAATTCCAAGGTTAACTTCCGTTAGACAAACTCCGTTAGTTACGTTATAAGTGTTAACTTAGTAACTAATGCTTAACTAGGCCGAATACGTCCACGTCCTTTGGTTGATCACCGAACCCGCCCATATGTGTTATGTGTTCATTTATTGATGTCATTATGTGCAATGTGATTTAAACGCATGATTTAATATTATAAATAGCATGACAATTTGTGAATCGTGTTTATCTTGCTTAGAATGTGAAATTTGACCACCTTTGGGTAACCAGCAAAACTACCGGGCGAAACTACCGGGCGAAACTATAATGTCGCCCGGCAGCTTGTTGGCTCACTTGTGATCAGAGCCAGTTTCGCCTGGCCAGCGAAACTGCCAGCGAAACTAGGCCCTGATATATAATAACATAAAGCCCTTGTTGCCTCATTTTGTTGAACCATTCTCTCCAAAACACACACACACACCTCTGGAACCTGGTCAGCCGAGAAAGTCACCCAAGGACCAAGATCTCAGCCTCTAGGCCATCATCTCATCTCATCTATCGATTCTTGATATCAAACGTGAGTCCCAAAACTATGTTTTATGCTTTTCCATGTGTTTTCTTCTTAAAGCATGATCAAACCTTCATGAAAACTTGTATGCTTCTGAGATAATACTTAGGAATGCTAGATCTATCATAAAGTTAGCAACTTTGCGTATGAAATCCAGCCATGATAGAGATTTATGCTATTTTAGCCATTTTAGGGTTTTATATGTATTTTGGGTGATTTGATGACAAAATGCATGTTTAAGGTGTTAAAGCTTGCTGATTTATGTTGGTAAGTGCCTATGTATGCTAAATAATGAATTGCATGTAAGATCAGAAGCTGTTAGGTTGATTTTTAGGCAAATCCGTATGTTTTTCGCGACCAGCGAAACTGTGTGTTCTCTGGGTGAAATTGTCCAGCGAATTTACTTGTTCATTCAGCGACACTGTCGAGCGAAACTATAGTGTCGCTAGCGAAACTGACCCGACCAGCTCAAACGAAACTACCGAGCGAAATACCTGAACGAAAGTTCAAACCAGTTTCCCTGCGAAACTAGGCTAGCGAAACTGCGTCAGCAGTTTCGGGCGAAACTAGCCTAGCAAAACTGTGTCACCGGGCATTGCCTAGCGAAAGTGCTGCCCGTGCACCCAGCGAAACTGGCTAGCGAAACTGTGCTAGCGAAACTAAGACCTGACCTGAAAACCAAACTTGTGAAATTTGCTTAAGTGTTACGCCATGACTTACATGATTATGCCATGATGAAACATGCTTGATAACTGAATTATATGAACCCTTGTTTATGATCAACCATCGGTGTCGTGTGTCGGTATGTCGAGTCATAGTTGCAACGTGCTATGTTATGGGCCATAGTGACGTTTAGTGAAGATTAAACACGAAACTAATACTTTAGACCTAAACGTGTTCTAGGTCTTCGTTAAGCAAACATAACTTGGATACTTAGCAAGTGTAGCAGTGCAACCCAAGGTGAGTGTCACTAACCCGTTTACTGTGAGTCCGTTTGGGCCACACCGAACAACTTAACGAAAAACAATGCTGACAAATACATGAGAACTCGGGAATGCTCGGCACCCACTTGATGAACTGAAGTGTTTTATGGGAAACACTTGTGGACTTAAACAAACTATTTCTGAAACAAAACTGAAAACGTTTTAATATGGCTAGTGTAGGTTAAAGTCTGAACCATATGATATCACATGTTTTCTAAGGATGCCTTATAACTTAAAAGTCCTCAACTAAAATTGTGCCATTAATTGTAAAGCGAGGGGATGTTGGGTAGATCTACTGGAGTTTGACAAACTCCGCCCCGTTGCACGGGGAGTGCACGGAGGAACAATATCAGCCTATTTGACCGTAGTCCCGGGGAGGACCCGGGGGAGGCAAAAGCCGCGATGACGTAGGTCCGCACCGTACGGGATGGCTCGGCCCCCACAAAATAAGTCAGCTTTGGTACAAACTCCCTTAGAGCATGGAACAACGGATTAGCTACCCGCGATATCGGTTGAGTCCTTTAACTTTACGGAACTAGTACATACCCGATGACGTAGGTCACGGACAAACCATTTATAAACTGAGATTTAATTACGAGCATTTCTTTTCACAAATAAATAACTTGTAAGTATACCTTGACACGAATTATGATTATGAGACCGGGCCAATGCATGACAAGCCCACTGTGAACTCACCAACCGTTAGGTTGACACTTGCGTGGTTTAAACTTTTGCAGATCGCTAAGGAGTATCCACCGGAGGTTGGCATGGCACGTGAAGACTCTTATTTTTGATTAACTTAATTTGGGGATTTCTAAAACAATGAATTTGTAAGGCACGTGGTTAGTGCCAGGATAATTATTTCCGCTGCGTGTATTTAAGACTCTGATTTATAACTTGTGTTTGAACTAACCCTGATTCGTTTAGTATTTGTAACTATGGTTGTGGATCCTGGTCTAGTCGCGCCCCTTAACGGTATAAACTCCGTTAGTGGTATTTTGGGGGGTGTGACAGTACCACTTTGGTACGATGCAACTGTCAGCGTACCACCAAGTAACCGTCGCGTACCAACTTTGGAGATTGCCTAGCGTACCAGATAGCTTACCAATCAGCGTACCACTTTTCAGATGAAGATTGCCTTCCGTACCAAACGGCGTATCAGAATGTTAATCCGGCGTGCCACGACATTTTCGACTAATTTTTTAGAATTTGACCGTTTTGAGCTAGAATTTGCTATAGTAAGATGCGAAAACACACTAGGAAAGTTCAGAAATCAAGTTTAGCACCAGAAACACTCAGAATTGAACGAATTCGATGAAAAATGAAGAAACACCCACTTTCTCTCACTAGAAATCCGAATTTGATCAAAAACACAGCATTAGGGCAACCAAATGCTCTGATACCACTTGTAGAACCGAGATACGTTCTTACTACTGCATGCTTTGATCAATCTAGTGAACATGAGAAATAAATAAGAGAAATCTTATTGAATCACTTGAAGATTACAAAGAAGACTCTTTGGTTTCTCTCTCTAGAACATACACAGAAAGGTGTAGAAATGACAGAATCTATCATTCTAACACACGGTATTTATAGTTAGTGACAATCTGGCCTGCGTACCAACTGGTGGACCATTTGGTACGGGCGTACCAGTTGGTACGGCACCATTGATATTGCCACTACAACTCAAAGACTCGCTCTAATCTAGTTACAATACACGAGACACATTGTAGCATAGGTATATGCTCTAACATAGACAATTTGAGGCATGTAAAAATATTTGTACACGTGCATCTATTTTGTTCTCTCTTTGGATCAGGAGTTTTACTACTCTGAATTTTGCTACCATTTGAAGAGATATGTATAGATGCAGAGTAGTTTGTCTTCCTGTGGAATGTAGAAAATATCCATTAGAGTCCGGAAGGCCAGATATGGATAGCCCTCTAGGAGAGATTCCTCTTTGTGATACCATTTTGCTGGTTCTGATTCCTATTGGTATTGTTTCCCAATTTAAGGCTTGAAGGATTATTTTTTGGTGAATCTGGGGTAGAGGATGAATCTTTCATTTAAAGGTCCTTTGAGATTACTTTGCATGTGCCTCATGAGATACAAGGAAAAGTTCATGTTGTGACCTTGGATGACAGCATGCATGACACTTTGAGTATCCTCATCTGAGAGGTGATGGTCAGAGTACTTTGGAGAGAAACAAATTTGAATTTGAGAAAAGAAGTATTGCCATAGGTGTGGCAGATGACCTCTGTCAGTCTTTCCTTCATATAGATTTCCTCTGTATCCCTGTCAAAAAATAAATGGGAGCAGATGGAAGCAGATGGACTGTCTTTGATTTGGAGTGCTTTTCTAATCAGGTGTTAATCGAAAACAAAAAAACTCCACAGACATATGTCATAATGGATGCATTTTCTCCATTTTTGTGATGAAGACAACATTTCTTTAGAACTCTCGAAGAAGGGAGTAGTTGATACGAATGTCAAGAGTTAGATCATGTCCTATGGGACAGTTTTTGAGAAATTTCATCATCTGTTGGTATGACCAGAATCTGTTTCCACATGGTGTATATAGCACAAGATTATGACGGGCAGGAGCAGGGAAGGTGGTGTTTTCAGAAAGTGGAGGAGAAAGCTCTTTGAAAGACATTGATGAAATTTCTGAGATAGAAATGGTGTGTAGACTTTTAATTTATTTTGTTTCCTTTTTAAAGAGAAAAAGACATGATGAGAGGATGAAGTGCATAGATGAAATAGCAGAGGGATTTGATAGTCTATAAAATTATAGGTCATTATTGATGTTTTTAGTCCTTGAGAATTGAGCTTTTTGTTCAAGAAGTCAACTTTTCAAAAGAATTTCTAGGCTTTGGAGTAGAGGAAGTAAATGACAGGTAGTTATTGGACTAAATTCTACTTTTTAGATGGAAACCCCCCCCCCCCCTTTTTTTTTTAATTTGCAGTGATGTTTAGAATTCCGAGCTTGCTTATTAGAAATGAGAATCTCTTCTCATCCAATGATTTAGTAAAAATGTCTGCAAGCTGGAGTTCAGTTGGGATGAAGTACATTTCAATGTGTCCCTTATCAACATGATCTTTGATAAAGTGATACCTGACATAAATGAGTTTTGTCCTTGAGTGATGAGCAGGATTGGATGTGATTGCAATTGCACTTTTTGAGTCACAGAGAATTGGTATTTGTAAAACCAAGATACAATCTTACTACTGCATGCTTTGATCAATCTAGTTAAAACGAGAAGTAAATAAGAGAATTCTTATTGAAACACTTGAAGATTACAAAGACTTTCTCTAGTTTCTCTCTCTAACTCACACACAGAAAAGGTGTAGAAATGACAGAAGTATTAAGCTATCATTCTAACACACAGTATTTATAGTTAGTGACAATCTGGCCTACGTACCAACTAGTGAACTAATTGGTACGGGCATACCAATTGGTACGACACCATTGATATTGCCACTACAACTCACAGACTCGCTCTAATCTTGATACAATACACGAGACACATTGTAGCATAGGAATATGCTCTAACAAACTCCCCCTTAACGTGTAGTGTAGCTATTCTCTAACTAAACTTCAGTCTTCAATCTTCAACATTGCTGCATTCCGATCTTTGACTTGAAATCTTGTCAGAAATAGAGCTTGCATGGCTGGATCACTCTTGAATCATCTTTGATCTTCAAGATCCACTTGTGTAAGATACATCAAACTCTCCCTTTCACCATGCTTGAGTCTTGACACATATAACTTGCAATTTCAGAAGACAGAAACGCGGTTTCCTTTTCTTTTGAAAATTAATTTAATCTTGATGCAAAACTTCTCTTTGAGAATCCAAGATAGAGATTTGAAATTTGATTTCGTATCACATCTCGATCGGTCGAAAACAAATAAGAAACAAAATCTTTTTGGCTTTTTGAAATTTTATATCAAAACACACCTAAAATCTTTTTGATTTTTCTAAGTTTATGCTAAAACACACCTAAAATCTTTTTGGACTTTTCAGATATGAAACATAATTGCAATACAAAATCAGACACGATTTTTGTCTTTTGCGAGAAAGATCACAACTTGGGATCATATCAAACATAACATGCTAAACTACACTTCAAAATTCAATTAATTCTGCACATAAGTCCGATTACTGGTATAATTTGTCCACCTTAAACTCAGGCACAATCATACTCATAACATCTGAATATGTTATTGTATTGATTAGATTCGCTTTGACCAGTGTACCCCACACTATCAGACATACTCAAATATGTTTGCTCATATCACTCTTTGTGACTTCACCTGTGGTTTAGCACATAGTGATTGTATTTATGATAACGTCAACTGTGTTTCATGCAAAAAGAAATAAGAACGTTACGTCGTCTAACTTAAGGTCGATCTTTCGATACGCAGATAAGGCCACAGATTTAACAAAAAAAAAAAAAAACAAGTAGAAATTGTATAACCCAACAACAATCAGGTCGGTACTCCCGTACACACAGAGAAAGTCCGATGAGTTATACGAAACACCAAATAAAATAAAGCAGAACGTCAAACGAACAACAATCAGGTCGGTCTTGTGGACACGTAGAGAAAGTCTGATCGTTTGACAAAATAAAGAAAATCAAACAAGCTTAAATCATTGCAAAATGAACACATGTTTACACAGTAACTTCTCATTTTTTCTTTTCCACATATCTTTTCATTATCTTGAGACATGCATCAAGATGTTGTTCACTTGGTCAAGCATTAGTATTTAATGTATATCACATCTGAATACTTTCTGACTTAATGCCAAGCCTACCAAGCACATCAAACAATGATCTTATGGATTTTTCATCTAATTTATCCATGAGTCAGACATGTAAGCCAATGTACCATCATTTCCCAATCATGTTGGATACAATTTCTCATTTTTCAATGATTTTGTATTTTTCTATTTTTCCATGTTTTTGTATTATTCTCTTTTTCTCTCCCTCTTAAAATGAAAACTCTATTTTTAGATTTTCATTTTAACAACAAAAACACAAAGACACTATTTTTGGTATTTTCAATTTTCTCCCCCTAAACGACAAACTAAAAGCATTAAATAAAGAAAATTGACCTTTCGACATGGATAACTTTCCGATTTAGCTTTCAGAAAAATTTTAGCTTGTGAATTTTATATTTCTTGTAATTTAACTTAAATCAGCCGAATACTCCTCCATCAGCAACTTCTCAATTACCTATAGGTCTTCTAGAAGTACCTGCACACTGGTCAAACACGTTAGTTTATAAACGACCCGAAGCGAATCGCTTCAGGTCGACCAGTTTCTTGGTTCCCTTTTGAAACCACTTTTGGTTTCCAAGTTTGTTGTTTAGGTAAATCAATATCTGATGAACCCGTTACAGTAGATTGTGACGAACAACCGACTGATAAATCATTTTGAAACTTAGGTAAGAACCTTCTTTGATGTTTAAAATATGTCAGTTGAAATTCATCAAATACTCTGCCATATTCATCAATAAATCTGTATTTGGCAGATCGACCAACATAAGT
>JBCNJP010000009.1:37494540-37542880 GCA_039602395.1 Deinandra increscens subsp. villosa
ACGTAATGGTAGCAAGCAAGTAAGTAAACACATAGCACATATGGACGGGTTCGGTGATCAACCAAAGGTCATGGACGTATTCGGTCTAGACACGCATTAGTTACGGTTTATAACATGGCTAACGGAGATTGTCTAACGGAACTGATGGGATTTAACGGAAAAACTTAACGGAGCTAACTTGGGAAGTTACAATTGTCACATATGAAATCCATCCATAATGAAGATTTATGCTATTTAGGTCATTTTAGGTTTAAAATGTGTTTTTGGTGATTTGAATGTGAAAACCCATGTTTAAGGTGCTAAAACTTGTTGTTTGATGTTGGTAAATGATTATGCATGCTAGATATTGAATTACATGAAGTATGGAAGCTGTTAGATTGATTTTTAGGCTGATTTATGTGTTTTTCGCGACCAGCGAAACTGTGAAGTTCTCTGGGCGAAACTGTATAGCGAAATTATGTACATCTCCTTCAGGCGACACTATACAGCGAAACTGTAGTGTCGCCAGTGAACGAAACTACCGAGTGAAATTCCCTGAACGAAAGTTCAAACCAGTTTCGGGCGAAACTAGGCTAGCGAAACTGTGCCAACAGTTTCGAGCGAAACTAGTCTAGCGAAACTGTGTCATCGGGTATTGCCTAGCGAAAGTGCTGCCCGTGCACACAGCGAAACTGCCTAGCGAATCTATACTAGCGAAACTGTGACCAGACCTAAACCCAAACTTGTGCAACTTGTTTGAATGTTCCAACGTGCTATGTTATGGGCCATAGTGACGTTAAGTAAAGATTAGACACAAAACTAATACTTAAGACCCAAACGTGTTCTTAGGTCTTCGATAAGCAATCAATACTTGGATTTCTTAGCAAGTGTAGCAGTGCAACCAAAGGTGAGTGTCACTAACCCAATTACCGTGAACCCGTTTGGGTCACACCGAATAACTAAATGAAAAGCAATGCTGACAACCTCGAGAGTGCTATGCACCTCCCTGATGAACTTGAAAACTTAGGAGTGCTCGGCACCCACTCGATGAACTTGAAGTGCTTTATGGGAAGCACTTGTGAATTACTTAAACAACTATTTCTGAAACGAAACTGAAAACACTTTTGAGATTCATGAGAATCCGGTAAACCGTTTTAATATGGCTAGCGTAGGTTAAAGTCTAAACCACATGATATCACATGATTTCTAAGGATGCCTTGAAACTTAAAAGTCCTCAACTTAATTGTACCATTAATTGTAAAGCGATGGGATGTTGGGTAGATCTACTGGAGTTTGACAAACTCCGCCCCGTGGCACGGGGAGTGTACGGAGGTACAATATCAGCCTATCTGACCGTGATACCAAGAGGACACGGGGGAGGAAAATCCGCGATGACGTAGGTCCGCAAAACATGATGGCACTGCCACTACAATATGAGTCAGCTTTGGTACAAACTTCCTTAGTGCATGGAACAACGGATTAGCTACCCGCGATATCGGTTGAGCACTTTAACTATACAAAACTAGTTCATACCCGATAACGTATGTTACGGACATTAATATTTCTAAACCACATTACTATGATTTTGGACATTACCGAGCATTGCTTTTCACAAATAAATATTACTTAAGTACATGTTGACACAATTATGATTATGAGACCGGGCCACTGCGTGACAAGCCCACTGTGAACTCACCAACCGTTAGGTTGACACTTGCGTGGTTTAAACTTTTGCAGATCGCTGAGGAGTATCCGGAGCGGGTTGGCATGGCACATGAAGACTTTTATTTTTGATTAAACTTAATTGGGAATTTAAAACACTGATTTGTAAAGCACGTGGTTAGTGCTAAGACGATATATTTCCGCTGCGTATTTTGAGACTTTATTTTATGATAAATATTTGGACTTACTCTGATTCGTTTAGTATTTGTAACTAATGGTTGTGGTCCTGGTTTGCTCGCACCCCTTAACGGTATAAACTCCGTTAGTGGTTATTTGGGGGTGTGACAAGTTTTACTATGTTTATGTGGTTTTTGTGCATGAAAGTGTACCCCCTAATATATATATATATATATATATATATATATATATATATATATATATAGGGTTAGAATCCTGCGAAAACACATTTTTTGTGAAAACTGCGAAAACACATATTAAAACTCACGTAACTTTTTCATACGTTAACGATTTTTCATAAAATTTGCGCCAAAAGTCTTAGAATTACGTTATCTTTAAATCTGGAGCAAAATATTAAAAAAAACTGAACGTTTTTTTTCCCGTGTGATGCACATGTGCATCATATAATTAAACAAAGTTATAAAATGCTATTTTTTTTTTAAATCTAAAGATAATACAATTATAAGATTTAGGGTGCAATTTCTTTTTAAACTATTAATGTATATCACATGTATGAGCGTTTTTTTTGGTATGATGCACATGTGCATCATTCAATAAAAACGCAAAAAAATGATGAAAATATATGACATATGGTGCGACTAAGAAAAAAAATATATTAACTCATACTAAAAGTATGAGTTTTTTTTGTGATGCACATGTGCACCACACAAAAATATTTAAAAAAAATAAAAAAAGCGTTAAGTTTTTTAAAACATTTATAGGATTAAAGATAATATAATTTTAAAACTTTTGGTGCAAATTTTTTTAAAAAAATATTAATGTATGAAAAAGTTATGTAGGTTTTAAGATTTGTTTACGCAGTTCTCACAAAAAAGGGTGTTTTCGCAGGATCCTTCCCCTATATATATATATATATATATATATATATATATATATATATATATATATATATATATATATATGCCCAATATTTAGGTAGGAAGCAGGGATAATAGGGAATAATAGGGAATAATAAGCATTATCTCAATGAAAGTCATTATCTTAGGGGGGGGGGTGATAATATGCATTATCCCAGGGGGAGAAGAAATAATATGCAGGGGGAGTCATTAGCCGAGGGAAAAGCTCAGTTAAGAGGAAGTTAAAAGAAGTCTTGGTTTAAGGGGAAGTTTTATAGAAAACCCGTAATCTGTATTAGGGTTTTTGGTTAAAATAATGTTATTCACCTACTAACCCAGAGACCAGTCATCATATGTCTGGTGGTATTTTTTGTGTCGACAGCTTGACGATTGAAAAATGAAATAGCTGATGATTGTGTGGATAAAGAGTTGTTGCTGCTACTGCTCGGGTTAAAGAACTAGTCGGACAAGACTTCCATATATGAACAAAGCTACTATTTAGGGGAAGTTGTTGGTTCTAGTGAAGCTTCCAAGGTTCCAAAAGAAGATGTTCAGAAGTTGAGGGGAAGCTGAAGACTTCAGGTAACTGTTAAACTGGTTGTTTGAATATTAATGCAGTAAAGTTTGTGTGAGTCAAAACCCATTTCTCGAAACTATTCAGCTAAATACTTTTAAGGTTAGCTTGGCTAAATCTCTATAAATTTATTTGTTTTGTCTTAGTTATGTGTCAGTGTGTTTATTTAAAAATAAATTTTTTTTATAAAAAAGAAAAAAATGAAAAAAAATGTAAAAATAGAAATATGTCACTAAAATAAAAAAGCACTGGAAGGAGTTTATTAGAGGCGCCTCTAGAGTTCTGGCTTTGTAATTTTTAATGTGTTTTATGTTTGTTTTCGAGAAGGTGGGAAGTGAAATAAATTTCTGTTGTGAGAATGGTTGACACGCGTAAGGTAGATGTGAAAGACATGATCCACGGTGATATGTTGGTAGGCTCTATTTTCGAATCACTAAAGGTATGTGTCACACACTTGAAGATAATGTATGACATATTATTGGAATTACACACTTAGGTGTTGTGCATGTTTATTTGACTGTATGTTTGCATTCCCGATACACACGCTTGAATCCAAAAGTATGAAACTAAGCTCAAAACGTCGGTGTCCCCTCTGCTTTGCGTGAGCAATAACCTGGGGATCCTTTGCAAGTATGTAAGGTTCTCCTCTGCTTTGCTTTAGCAATGACCTGGAGTGTCCATGCATACGTGCTATACATCACCGCAAATAAAATAAGATAAAAATATTATGAAAATAACACACCCAAAAGATCCTAAGAGCACAACAAAAGAGACCCTCAAGTGTCCAAAACCTTTAGCATATGTCAATAATGTGTACTCCGTGTCACACGTCAGGTTGCAACCTGATTGAAACACTATTGTGAAGTTAGTTGACTTGTATATTATACTCAAAGTCTTTGTGATCTTTTCTTTCTCTTATCATATAAACTCTCAAACAAAGTTTCAGACTTCTGGATAGAGATGTGAAAATATGTGGTAGGGAATTTACGTACTTGATAGACTATATGTTTAATTTACGTAGGATTTGTGTGTGACTGGTGTATGTTCATAATTAATGCACTGGAAAATATATTAAAGTGACAAATAGCCTGAGTAAAGGAAAGGAATGTGAGTTTAAGTGGACCAATATATTGGTAGTCACCTGGACGTGTTCAAATAACTGAAGCTGAAAAGGAATCCTCCGTCAGATTTATACGGTTTGATCCCTTAAAAACCTTTCTCATGTTTGCAATGGTTCATTATGTTTAGTTTTTAATTTTTTTGTGAGTATTTTAGTTTTTATTTTTTGTTTTTATGTCCTGGCCAGGTTAACTTGAGAAGTTTTAATGTGTTTATGTGGGTTTTGTGCATGAAAGTGTACCCCCAATATATATATATATATTATATATATATATATATATATATATATATACTAGTAGGGTACCCGCGCGTTGCGGCGGGCGCCAGTTTATAGTGCGTTATTTGCCCTTCTATTCGCGCATACGGCAGCAACGACAATTACAACGTGATATTCGTTTTTGTTAGTGTAATGCAACACGATGGCAATTTATAATGTTGTACATGCATGTTTGGCGACAAAGAAAATTTACAAGACCAATGATATGGGGAGATGCGGGTTCGTCGACAATCAAACAGCACGATACTTGTTTTCTGCTACTTTATCATTTCTCACATGATATACTGTATTATTGTACATCTGCTAGTTTTTTATTAGCGATAATTTCCTAAGTGTTGATTCTCTAAATATTTAATAGTATCTATAAATTTTTATTAAAAAATATTACAGGAGTATCTCGCATGATTCTTGTATATGACAATCAATGTTCATATTTGACCAAGAAGTTCATCAATTTCAAATAAATTAACACCAAATATCATACAGAATTGCAGTTTAAGCAGGTGATGATAAACAGGTAAAATCTCAAAAATTTAGGGCAAAAAATAAATTAAAATATTGGAACAGATTTACCAATAACAGCAGAGCAAGCAAGAAACTTGCCAACCACCATGAACAGAGAACACAAAACTACAACAAAAGAACACTACGACCCGCTATATTGTTAACCCAGAAACACGTGCACTCTTTGATGTCCTTCATGATCACCCCGGCAAAGCTCTCGTACATCTAAAAACCTGTTTGTTGCTATGACCCATCATATACTAAGAAATTTGGAGATGACCCATCACTGTTGCAGAATTCAAAGCATTAACATATGTGTCCAATACAAGTCACACACAATCATTAGTGATCTGATATGTTGAAAATAAGATGCTAAGCTCGCATAATAACACGCTTGAGCCTCAAAGACATGTTTCGAGTTTTAGTGGAGTTTTGAAGTAGTACCCTGCAGAAAATAACGATAGCAATTGGTAAATAATGATTCACAAAGATTATATACTAATTGCTTATTGACTAATCTTGTCCTGCTTAGCTGCAGCCTCCACAGAACCACTCTGATCAGAACCAATAAGAGGCTGCGATTTAGCCACAGGTTTAGGACCATTGCACCCCCTTTAACCTGTCAAAAACACTAACTCACTACTCACTCAAACCAGCAACATGAACAACAGGTGTACCATCCACATAAAGTGATCTTGAGCAGCAGGCCTACACACCTTTTTTTTCCTGAAAAAAAAATATTAGTTATAAGAACAAACAATAGCATAAGTTAAAATAGGTATAGCAATAAGTAGACAAAAGTTGAACCAGGAGGATTGTTCAATCCAGAGGCATTACCCAAACAAATTGTCACGAAACACTCCTATTCATCTAAGGAATTTAAGCTTCTGAAGAGTACAACCCAAAATGCCAATGGTTCTGCAGCAAAACCATCTCATACTGATAAGCAAATTTCAGCCATCTTACGATCTAAAGAAACAAACGTGAGGAATTCAGAAGATGGATACGATTAGATAAAATATGGACAAAAACAAGTAAAAGGTAATGAACCAAACCGTAATCTCCTAGAACAGTCCACATCCTTCAAAAATTGCAGTAATTACAATGATAAATTCAACCAAACGCTAAATAATCCGAAAAAATGATATCATACCAGCAGACGGAAGGTAATCTTGAGTTGCTTCTGCTTTTATAGTGATGGAGAAATTAACCGCAACAAACTTCAATAAATTTAGGGTGAATTACTTTGTAATCAATTAAGCTTGAATGCTTCTGATTCGTGATGATAAAGAATAACCATTAATACTAACATGAGAACTAAACTTTCATTAAATGAAATCCATCAACATGTACAATTTCTGATATAAAATCCATAACACTCAGATGCTCAAAATTAAACAATAACACGTCAAGAAGCAAGTCAAGTAGAATTGTAGAAACGACTAATTTGAGAGAGTTAGGGCTAACAACCACGTAAAAAAACCGAAAACCCTAGAAAATATATGAGCATGGTGAAACAAACCTGGAATATGGATTTCATCGTGTACTTAGAACAAATCATCGATCTAAGCCTGAAACGTCAAAAAGAAAATAAAATCTATAAGCATCTCGAGTGAAAATCTATAAACAGATCTCGTATGACAATCAACCCCTTACTCTGTGCAACTAAACTGACGTGTCGCGTGGAAGCCCTTAATTGCAGGCGAGGAGAATATAATGGAGGTATTTTGACATCAATGGGAGCAGATGTGGATGAACGAAGCGGGAAGAGGGAGAGAGGACGATGAGAGCAACCAAGCAGATCTGGATGAACGAAGGCGTTTGAATTTTGGGAGTGGGATTAGGGTTTTTGCTGTGTTGATGGGTTCGTCACCGCCGCTCTCGTTGACTCGTAACGCCACCACCAATCGCCGTCCCCTTTAGCCTTCATCGATATCTTGATGACAACAGAACCGATTGAAGCGAGGGTTTGGTGGTTTAGGACGGAGGCGAGAGGATCCTAGGTTTTCAGATCTGTGTTTTGAAAGAGGAATGGGTGTTATGATGAAATTGAGAGAGAGACAGATGCGTAAAGATGATTCTAGGTTTTCAAATTTCAAATCTGTGTTTTGAAAGAGGAATGAGCTGAAGGGGCTAGCTGTGAGATTAGGTCTGCTGTGAAGAAGAAAAAGGAAAAAGGTACAAATCTTTGCAGGCGTGATCTCGGGTCCAGCCAAATCTGGTTCAAAAGGAACAAATCTTGTACATTATGCTTCATTTTCTTGTACATCATGCTTCAAGGGTAGTACCTCTTAAAGATATTGCTTTAGAAAATTGTACACCATGCATGAAAACTTGTACATCTTAATTTTCAACAATCTCTCTCATATATGCATTATAAGGTATTATAGATATATAGGGTTAGGATCCTGCGAAAACACATCTTTTTGTGAAAACCGCGAAAATACATATTAAAACTCACGTAACTTTTTCATACGTTAACGATTTTTCATAAAATTTGCGCCAAAAGTCTTAGAATTACGTTATCTTTAAATCTGGAGCAAAATATTAAAAAAAAACTGAATGTTTTTTTTTCGCTGTGATGCACATGTGCATCATATAATTAAAAAAAGTTATAAAATGTTATTTTTTTTCTTTAAATCTAAAGATAACACAACTATAAGATTTAGGGTGCAATTTCTTTTTAAACCTATTAATGTATATCACATGTATGAGCGTTTTTTTGGGTATGATGCACATGTGCATCATTCAACAAAAACGCAAAAAAAAATGATGAAAATATACGACATATGGTGCGACTAAGAAAAATAAAATATTAACTCATACTAAAAGTATAAGTTTTTTTTGTGATGCACATGTGCACCACACAAAAAAAATTAAAAAAAATTAAAAAAAATAAAAAAAGCGTTAAGTTTTTTAAAACATTTATAGGATTAAAGATAACATAATTTTAAGACTTTTGGTGCAAATTTTTTTTAAAAAATATTAACGTATGAAAAAATTATGTAGGTTTTAAGATTCGTTTACGCAGTTCTCACAAAAAAATGGTGTTTTCGCAGGATCCTTCCCCTATATGGGTTATACATATATATATAGGGAGAGGATCATTTGAGAACCAATTTGATTTGAGAACTAAAAAGAACTAATTTGAGCCACAAGTTATTTACATGTATCCCCCCTCCCATGAATTATAGTGGTCCCCCCCTGAAATTTGTGGTTGAGATTTAGTTCTCAAAAGTTCTCAAAACAAAAAGTTCTCATTTGAACCTAACCCTATATATATATATATATATATATATATATATATATATATATATAGGGGAAGGATCAAATAAAAACAAGATGTTATTGCGAAAACAAGAAAACAAATATTAAAACCTCTATAACTTCCTCATACGATAATATTTTTTAAAAAAATTTGCACCAAAAGTCTTAAAATTATGTCACCTTTAATTCTGGAAAAAAATTAAAAATATAAAATTTCGTGATTTTTTTATTATTGCACATGTGCAATAATACGTATTAATTATATTACACTTGTGCAATATTAACAAAAAAACGTAAATTTTTTTTTTTAATTTTTTCCAGAATTAAAGATAACAGAATTATAAGATCTATGGTACAATTTTTTATCAAAAATATTAACGTATGAAAAAGTTATAGAGGTTTTAATATTATTGCACATGTGCAATAATAAATTTTTATTGCACATGTGCAATAATAAAAAAAAAGAAAAACGTTGAATTTTTTTTAATTTTCTCCAGAATTAAAGATAACAGAATTATAAGATTTATGGTGCAACTTTTTATAAAAAATTTTAACATATGAAAAAAGTTATAAAGGTTTTAATATTATTGCATATATGCAATAATAATAATAATAAAAATTATTGCACCTGTGCAATAATAATTTTTAAAAAAATTTGATTATTTTTTAAATTTCTTCCCATAACTAAAGATAACATAATTTTAAGGATTTTGGTGCAAAATGTTTATAAAAATATTAACGTATGAAAAAGTTATAGAGGTTTTAATATTTGTTTTCGTGTTTTCGCAATAAAAGTTGTTTTCACATGATCCTTACCCTATATATATATATATATATATATATATATATATATATATATATATGCCTAATATTTAGGGGGAGAAGCAGGGATAATAGGGAATAATAAGCATTATCTCAATGAAAGTCATTATCTTAGGGGGGGGGGGGTGATAATATGCATTATCCCAGGGGGAGAAGAAATAATATGCAGGGGGAGTCATTAGCCGAGGGAAAAGCTCAGTTAAGAGGAAGTTAAAAGAAGTCTTGGGTTAAGGGGAAGTTTTATAGAAAACCCGTAATCTGTATTAGGGTTTTTGGTTAAAATAATGTTATTCACCTACTAACCCAGAGACCAGTCATCATATGTCTGGTGGTATTTTTTGTGTCGACAGCTTGACGATTGAAAAATGAAATAGCTGATGATTGTGTGGATAAAGAGTTGTTGCTGCTACTGCTCGGGTTAAAGAACCAGTCGGACAAGACTTCCATATATGAACAAAGCTACTGTTTAGGGGAAGTTGTTGGTTCTAGTGAAGCTTCCAAGGTTCCAAAAGAAGATGTTCAGAAGTTGAGGGGAAGCTGAAGACTTCAAGTTAGTTGTTGAAGGAAATTTGTGGAGCAGTCAAGATCGTGCAGCCTGAAGAAGAATAACCAAGCTTGCCAAACACAGAGGCTTTAAAAAATTTTATCCTCTAATGAAAGGCAAAGTCAAGACAGTTACCGATGATTCAACGAGAACCAGAGTCTATTCAAGAGAAGCAAGTGTATGGGAATCCTACTCTCACAGGCAAGTGGATAAAGATGATTACTTTTTAGCACCCATATCTACAAATCAAGAAACATGAATAGGAGGCACGGTCTGGCTGAAGACCTTAAAAACATAGCGCTAACTAGGAGGCAACCCAAGGGTTTGTCTTTATTTTATTGTTAGATTAACTTTACATTTTGTTTTTGTTTTTAGGAAACCGGGAAGCTTAGGAAGGAAAATTATGCTATATAGCAAGTTCCAGGTATGTTTAGCCTTAAAATTTACAATAGGAACAATCGTGGTGCTAAACCAAGTGTTTTGGAAGAATTTGAAAAAAAATTCTAATTCCCCAAAAGTTTTCAAAATTTCAGTTAGAAATGGGCTTGGGCGGTATGCCCAAGTTATGGGTTTTAGAGGGGTTGTACGCCTAAAATTGAGCAGATAATTTCATTCAAATTGGGGGGCGGTACGCCCTGTTTTCCAATTAACTAACTTGGGCGGTACGCCCATCTCAAAATATTCAAAAAATACCTTAAATCACCATTGGTCCCCACAACACACATCGTCAGCACCACAAGTTTTAGGGAGCCAACCCCCCCCCCCCCCACACACACATATATATGCTCACCACCATCATCACCATCAGCTACCATCGCTGTTGTCACCACCACCGTTGTTGCAAAGCACCACCACCGACCGACACCATCAACTTTCCACGTTTGAGTACCAAAGCACAACCACCGCCACTGTGCTTCGTCACCACCATCAGCGCCACCGCACTAAGTTGTCGACAACACCACCGTACACCTCATTTCGAGCTAACCGGGTTTCTATTTCTCGTTTTTATATCTGTTTTTTTTATTAAATTTTATTTTATTTTAGGGCTTAATTTTTAGATTATGATTTTTAGGGCTTACTTTTTAGGTTAGGATTTTCGTCGATTTAGAATGAATTCGCGATGCGAAAACTTGGGTTGGAACGAGCGGAAATAACCGATCAATCAGTTCTGCGTGAAAAATTGGTAATCGTGTTATGGGCGGTATGCATACATTTGAACAACGAGAAAATTTTGATTTCATTTTTTTTTAGTTTTTTTTTTATTCTGACTTGGTTATAATTTTTCTTTTGATAGTTTTATTTCTTAAAGTTAAAAAAAATAATCCAAAAAAATTTTAGTTGTTATTCTGAAATTGTTAAATCAGTGACGATAGCCTGACCGTGTTAGTTTTTATTATTATCTGTGCTAACCATTGTGATGCATGATGGCTGATCAACCGGGTTCGGGTACCGATAAACGGGGGCCGAAAAGGAAGAAGAGGGGGACACCAGATCCTCCGGGGTTTTTATCTGCACGTATGCCACAGACTATTTAGTATTGGGAGCCAAAGAATTTACCTAATAGGGTTGATTCCCGTATTCCTGTCCAACAACGAGATTTGGCACGACACTTGGTGTTATGATTTGCACGGGACATGGAAGAGGGCAGGTTGTATAAACGGTTTATTTTTATTGATTTGCTGCACCATAAGAGCATTAAATGCGATTTTCTGGCAAGAGTGGGTCAGAGAGAGAGGATTGAGAGGATGGTGACTGTCCGATGGAGGAGGGCCCTTGCATGTGATGAGCATCAGTGCCTCGAGTTGACAGTCGAGTTCATATCGACGTTTAGGTTGGAGTCGGGATGATTTTCTGAGGACCATGCGATATCATTTTCAATAGGGTCTCGGGTGTTTGAGAGGAGTATCCTGAGATTCGTAGTGGTTGGTGCTTTGTACACTTAGGCCGAGGTGGAGTTACCACAGTTTGTTGTTGCTCTGAGGGGTGTATTTTCTAGTGTCCACCCGCAGGGGGTGATTGATGGCCAGATCCATGACTTTTAGAGGTCTATTAGGATTGTTGCTTATTCTAGAAACTTTTTGAAGTCATCGATTAGGGACCCAGTAATTAGGTATACATATAGGATTCTTGCGTGCACTCTCATCAGACCTCGGTCTCGTCACCAAGCTGGACATGGTAGGCTTGAGGGTGATTATTGAGGGCCATGACCTCAACTTGGCATGAATGTTATTATCATCTTTTTTATGGGAGACGCCTGTCTGGGATTGGTGCATATCTGAGTATGGGGCCATATGTGATGAGGATTGCGCGGGCTTTAAGGATTTTTGATAGGTATCTAGAGAATCATTTGACTGAGGGGGCAGATACTATGTTTTATAAGTTAGGTGATATGAGGCTAGCAGGTATGGTTACGATGGCAAATCCTCCTGAGTGGGAGCCGGTGCAGTCGTTTGTTACGATTCACCCGCCACTAGGTACTAATGCGGATGCAACAATACAGGCTGGGGTTTCAACGGAGAGACAGGGGATTCGACATCATGTCGAGAGACCTCAGCGATAGTACCCATTGAGGCAGCCTAGGTCTGGCCCGATATCATTTGAGGTGATGTATGATTAGGTGTTAGTGCATATTGATGCTAGGGCAGATAGGATTGAGATGGCAGTTAGATATGTGATGACTCAGCAGGGGATAGAGATTCCAAAGTTCTTTAGGGAGCCAGTGGTTGAAGAGGTTGGTGAGGAGGATAGAGGAGATGTCGGTGATAAGGTTACTGGTGCTGTGAGTTTTCAGGCTGTTGGAGGATCTTGAGCGGTGATGCAAATGATGGTGGTGGAGAGGATGCTACTTAAAGACTGCTGACACACCACTTTGATTGGTTTATGCTCTTTTCCCTGTACTTTTCTTGGTTATTTTGTTTTCATTCGCAGTTGGTTTGTACTTAACACTATATTATAGTTGGGACCTTTTACGGGGTTACTGGTTAGGTGGTCGTGTTTATTTTGATATATGATGATATGATGGTTATGTTCATAATGTTTAGAATGTTTGATAATGATCATGATTGTTTGTATACGTCCATTCATTTTCTGGCATACGATCGAGTGGACGCTTGTTCGGGATGGAGGCTTTGGGCGCACGACTCTCGAGGAACTTTCACGGGGAGTGTGTTCCAACTTTTGTTTTAGTTTCTTAAATTTTTATTCTTATTTCATCTTTGAAATTTTGTTTATTTTTATTCGTTCGTGTATGTTTTATTTTTCGTTATGCGTGTTTCTTTTTATCACATTGAGGACAATGTTAAACTCAAGTGTGTGGAGGGGGATGAGACGTCATAGTTAGTTTTATTTTATTTTGGGGTTAGTTTTAGTAGTTTTTGTGTGTAAATTGCATATAAATGGGAAATGATAGGTAAAATTGGGGCAACAATTTTCAAGAAAAGAAAGGAATATGAAGCAAAAATAAATGAATAAGTGAATGGAAAACATGCTGATTCGTGATATGATGATAGGCCCGGCCAGTTTAGTAAGCTTAATTATCCCAATTTGTTAAAAAATGAATACATAATTAATTAATCATGATTCCTAGTGGGTTCCCATCTTAGGAGTTAACGGGGATATTGAAACTGTCAAAATAGGATGATAGGACCATTTTGGGTTAAATAGTCATATATCTTGGAAACAATTCGGCACACTATGATCTTTTTACGAAAGCAAATTCGAGATTGGTGACGCCTCGGATTCCATTTGTCCACCTCGAGCTTTATTTAATGATTAATATGCAATAATAAAAAGCAATACTCTATGTGCTACCTCCCGGGTTACAAGCTTGTTTGATACGCCTATGGATGAGGTTTAAGATTGAAGCTTACGTGCTACCCTTTAGGATTGTGACTTGAAGGATGCGCTGTTTAGTGGATACTCTTATGAAAAAAATATATACATAACTGATAAATAAATATATGCTCAGATTTTTCACCGCCCATTGTTCATTGTTTCTGGTATGTTCAAGATATATGATTGTTACTATGGTTGGAAAAATCTATCAGGTTTAATCCTTACCTTGAAAGCCTTTATATGGAAGTAGGTTGAGCTGTAGCTTGCTAGGTGTGGCTCCATGGGTTAATTGAGTCCGTATAACTAATATTAATACTAGACATTTTGGGGATGAGTTGCTGGTGGTTGGGTTTAGTTGGATCGAAATATCAGTGATTGCAGTTGGTACGCGATTACATTGTGGTTATTTGAAATTGTAACTTGATAAGTGTTTTGAGGTTGTATCCCTGGTGGTGATCATGTTTGTATTTTTTCCGGGACAGAAAAAGACAAGTGTGGGGATGTGATGCGAGTCTGAATTGTTATAGTTAGATATCTATAATTTTTCGTTTTAATGGTTATTTCAATTAGATTTTCATTGCATTTCCTATGTTTGGCATTATGAGGTACTTGGAGCATAATGACTGATTTCGACTATTAGAACATTTATAAATGTAACAGAAAAAATCAAGTATTAGAAGAAAAGATCATAAACATCATCAAAAGAGAAAGGACAAAAGAATCTGTATGATTTACAGATTTTGTAGTTTTACATAACTACTTTGGAATTTCCAAAGTAGATTTGTAAATCTCATCTTTTATAGAAATCCTCATTTCTGCAAAAGGCTTCTAATGGGAAGCATTCCTAGTCTTAAAAGAAGAGTCCTGAAGGAGTTCAAGACTATCAGTAGATAAAGATTACGAGAAGTACAAAAGGCTAAGTGTGAAGAAAAATAAAGAAGAATATCAACTTAATATTTAATGCAAAGGTGGTTGGAGACGGTTGAAAAGAGATAAACTTGGGTACCCTTAGTTTATCTCTATATACTCTGACACACTCCAAAATCAACCGTCCTCAACCATAATATTCCTTTAAAACTTGCTATAAATAGTAGGTTCACAATTCACAGACTTCTTAAAAGCAATTACATCTTACTCTTGTAGAAAAGTTCTTTCTGTTGATAATCTGTTATACTATAAACTCGTGTAAACCATAATTTACATTTGAGATATACAGAAAAATCTGTGTATGAATTGTTGTCTTCCAGTTTGATTTACTTTCCGCTACTTTTTATCTTGTTTAAATCAAATTGTATCCATATTGTTAAAGAGACCCTCACGGGACCCAACAATTGGTATCAGAGCAGATTGAATAACACTTATTCAAAGATCTTGCTCTTTTACTTTTCTTGTTTTGTTTCCACTGTGACTTCAAAACTCAGTTAAAACTTCTTTCAGAATGTCTTCAAGCTGGAACAATATGAAATCTCTTCGCTCATTACCAAAAAACCCCTATGCTAGCTAGGGAGGAATATCCACAGTGGAAAATCATAATTACCAACTTCTTAAAAGAAGTTGACATTTCCCTGCTGGATTGCATAGCCAATGGACCTCACTGTCCCACCGTAGACATTCCTGAAATAAAATAAAAAAACTGAAAACACAGCTGGTGTCCCTGCTCTCTCCATACCCAAAGCCAGAAAATGGTGGAGTGAGGAGTACAAAACCAAAGAAATAAACGAGGATAGAGGCAAAACTGTCATAAAATTGGCTCTCCCTCATGAGATATTATGTCAAATCGATTGCAATACCTCAGCCAAGGGCATATGGGATGCCTTAAAAAAACTATTTGATTGGAGGGATCACATGAAAAGAAAAGAACAAAGTGAATTTAATTATGATTGTTCTAATAGTGAAAAAGAAAAAAGTCACTTGAAAATTCACATGTTCTCTTAAACAAACGATTTAAGAAGCTTAATCCCTCCTATGAAAGAATTCTGACAAAGAATGAAAACAACATTAAACAAACCTCAGAATTGAACAAATCCGAGGTGAACAAATTGTTGATAACTGATATGTGCGTCGTGTGAAGTATCAAGCAATGTACAAGATCAAGTCAAAGTATGCTTGGCCGAACCTGGTCCGAACGTGGAGTTCGGACTGGCCGAACCTGGGGTTCGGACAGGGATCGGCCAGCTGGGTATAAATAGTTGTTTGGTCTTTGTAATTGTTAAATCTGAGCGTGTGAGATTTCTGCTAAGTGTGTGTTTCTGAGAGTGTTCTCTATGTCTGTATTCTGAGTGTTCTACTGATTGTAATTGTTCATTGTGATCAATAAAACAATCGGTTAATTACGTTTCGATGTTCGAATAGCTAGATCGAGTAGACGATACGATGCTCACGCATTTTCAAGTGGTATCAGAGCTTTCTGGTTCACTCTACTGATCTGTGGTTGCTATCTTCGGAAATTTGAAGCGTTTTTGGAGTTTCTCAAGTTTGTTTTCGTGTTTTTCATCAATTCTATCGAGTTTTTGGTGTCAAATCTGCTCCTAGATCACTTCTTATCAGTTTTTCTGATCTTCAGTAATGAGTTTCGTCAAAATCAGTCCATTTTCGTGCGTTTTTGAAAAATGAAATTGAGGTTCGGAGTTCACTGTTCAGGCTCGGTGTAACCGCCCCGAACTTCAAGTTCGGTCGACGTTCGGTCCATCTTTGGTGAGAGTTTGGAGTTTTGATCTAGTTCGGTCGAGGTTCGGAGGTTGATCGGAGCTAGATCGGAGTCACTTAGGAGTTCGTACTGTTGATTTTGTTTCGGAGCACGTTCGGACAGAGTTCGGACTTTGGTTTTAGGTTCGGACAGAGTTCGGTGGTCAGTGATAGGTTCGGAGCAAGTTCGGCCATCAGAATCTAAAAGTTTTCAAACGATGTCGGAATTTCAAGCATTTGCTGCAATGCAAAGTGCGATGCAAACCATGTTGAATTTTGATAATGAAATTGGAACAAGTCAGAAAGTTCCCAAATTGTTGAAACTAGAGGATTATCAAAATTGGAAGAAACGTTTTTCTGCATACATCAACACAAATGATATTGATTTATGGATTCCGATTCGAAAGTTGTATGAACGACCAACTGAAGAAGGAGAATATAAGGAACTTCAAGATTTTGATGCTGCTGAAAGAAAAAGTATGAGCTTGAAAAGAAAGTTTATGGTTATCTTACTATGGCTTTACCTACTGAACTATTACATCAATTCAGCACTTGTAAGAAATCAAAGCAATTGTGAGATGCTCTCTCAGCAAGATGTGAGGGTAATGATGATTACAAGAAAAGTCGGAAGAAAGTGTTGAATAAAGAATTTGATAATTTTCAAAATTATGAAAATGAGAACATTACTGCTCTTATTTCACGGTTTTACATCTAATTAGTGAATTAAAGATAGTTGGTATTGGGAAATCTGATGCTAATTTGAAGGAAAAGATTAGCTTTACCTAAAAAGTGGGAGAATTATGTTTTGTTGCTCACCCATGACAAGGATTATTCTACAATGACGTTTCACGAGCTTACTGGAAAACTTCATGCTCGGTAAATGAAAATTTTAAATTCAAAGAAGTCAACTGCTACTCTGCAAAATCCTGAATTGTATAATGGTGAGAATACAGCAAGCATGAATGCGAAATCTAAGCCAAATCTGAGTTCAGCTCCTAGTACAGCTTTCTTGACTGGAATTGCTGAAAATTCTGATAACAAGTCTTCACGAGGTTGTAGCTTTACAATTCCAAAATTTTCAAGTCAGAATGCTTTTTCTGCTGAATCAACAGATGATTGTGCTAAAATGATTTCAGCATTAATTTCATCATCTTTTGGTTTGATTATCAAGAATGTTGCTGATGCAAAGTTAACCAGCGATGATCTTGATGCACTTGATGATGATCAACTAACTGAATTGGATATATCTTGGCAATATGCTATGTTTGGCAATATGCTATGTTATGCCAAAGATCGAAAAGGTTCTTCAAGAAACATGGAAGAAATCTTTCTAGTGATAAATTGGGTTTTGACAAGTCTAAGTTAAAATGTTATAAATGTTCACAGCTTGGACATTTCGCCAAAGATTGTCAACAGACACATGCAAGCAAGCCTGGTTTTACTCAATCATCCAAGCCTGGTTTTACTCAACCATCTACTAGTAACACAAGCAAGACAACAACGTTGACAGCTCAACATGATGGTGTTTATGATTGGGGTCAACAGTTTGGATATGATACATCAGCATTAATTGTCACACATGAACAAGATGACTATTACTCTGATTCGAGTTCAAATGAAGCTGCTGAGAATGAAAAATTTGAGTCTAAAATTGAAGCCTTGATGAAAGTAAAAGTATTTTTGATTGAAGAAGTCAAAAGAGTTACTACTGATTTCAAAATGATTAGTTCGGAGTTGGGAATTTCTAAGGAAAATGAGAAGGAATTAGGTATGAAGAATGAATGTTTGCTTAAAGAGATCAAATTGTTGAATGAAGTTTTAGAAATTTCTAAACAAGATAAAAGAGATGTTAAAGCTCCAAAAGCTAAGGTCTGTGAAGAAAGGGATGAGTTGGTGAAAGAATTCAAGAAATGGAAGGATGAAGCGGAGGATACGGCTTCTGATTTCACGAATTTGTTTGATAAATCAAAAGTCAAGCTTGATCTGCTTACAAAGAATGTTGAAGAATCAACTAATAAGATTGAAACATATCAAGTTGACATGGAAAAGTTGTTGGATGGGAAGCGGGAGTTGGTTCGTGTAAATAAAGTTCAAGCAGCAAATTTAGAGATTCAAAATAGAAATGCAGATAAATTACATAAGGAATTATTTGAAGGCCTTGATAATCTTCGCCTGCAAAAATTTGAAACTCACAAGGTTGCGAAGCGATTGATTGCTAAAGAAAAAGAATTTGCTGAGGCTCAACAGCAAATTTCAGATTTAAAAATTCAAGTTCTGGATGCTAATCGATTGCTTAACAATGTTTCAAATTCTCAAGTTTTCACTAGCTTTTTAGCTAATGATGCTAATTTTGAAAAAATGTTTGATAAGACTGCATCACCCCCTGCTCATATTAAAGAAACGGTTAAAGATGTGAAGGAACAAGTTGACGAATTTGATTATTCAAAGGTTTCATCATCTACTGTTGAGGTTGGGAAAGTTGTGACGACAAAGAAGAACAGGAAGGATAAGAAGAAGAAGGAAGTTTCTCCTGCTCCAAAATTTGTATCTGGTTCATCCTCTGCTGATAATGAGAAGTCGGCTAATTCAAGTGACAAGCTTAAGTCACAATCTGGATTTTATGAAAATATCTTTTATGATCAGAAGAATGTGACTGAAGTGAAAGCTGAATTTTCTCGTTTAGCCAAGAATGGACATTTTACACCTGCGGAGAAAATTTATGGAAAGCATATGGGATTGGGTTTTCACGGGATGCAAGATAAAGCTGAGAAGGCTCCAGCATCATCATCTCATGATTTGAAGAAATTAAGGATGAAACAAGTGAAGAAGGAAGTTTTTCAAGCTGACAAAGTTCAACCCGAGCGGTTCTACAAACTCAAGGGTTCGGATCAATTATTTTCTGACAAAGAATTTCCACTTCATTGTGTTGATGCTCGGAAGATTGCTAAAGTATTTGTTAAAGCTATATTTCTTCTGAAAGTACTCAATCTCAAAGCCCTACATCCAAATGGGTACATGATCGCAGGCATCAGGTATATGATTCTCATTCTGATCATGTTCGAGATATTCATGTGTGTTCTTCGCAGGTACATCAAAGGTGGGACAAAACGAAACGAATCTGTTATATTTGCCGCCAACCAGGGCATATGGCAAAGGATTGTCTACTACCTGCTGCCTCACCCCAAAGGTTTCACAAGAAACCAGTTTTTGGTAATCCTGCCTCTACAACGTTCTTTGATGAATAAGGCAGAGTTTTTGATGATGCTGAACCTACATTCTTTCATAAACAAAAATGTTTTATTCCAATGTTTCAAAAGGTTCAACATGTAGGTTCATCATCACAGTCACCTGTGACAACTTCATCGAAAGATGAAATACCTAAATCACAACAATGGAAACCTAAAGCGGTTTCTAAGCAAAACCAGGATACTGGTCGACCAGAAGCGATTCGCTTCGGGTCATTTATCACTACTACAAAAACTGGCATTCTTGACGTGCATTGCGCGTCAAGAAGGTGCCTTCTTGACACGCAAATGCGCGTCAAGGATGCGGGGGTCAAGAAGCTTCTTGACGCGCAAAATGCGTGTCAAGAAGTTCTTGACGCGCGAACAATGACGCGCATTTTATGACGTGCAATGCGCGTCATAAAATGCACGTCAAGGAAGCCCCCGTCATAAATAGAGATGACACGCATTATTGCGCGTCAAGAATGTAAAAAAAAAATAAAAAAAAAATATATATATATTAATCACTCTTTTTCTATATTAAATGACAATTAACCTGATAATGCAAAATAAAATACATATATATCAAAAACAATGCATTTCATATAAATAGCAACATTACAAAGTTAAAAGTGAATATGAGTTCACAATTATGATAAACCTATTGTTCTCTTGTAAACCCATGTGTATCTGCACATATTTCAGCACCTCAAACAGCCACCATCTTAACATCCATGTGTATCTGCACAAATGAACACAAAGGTTATCAGTTCTTATCCTTAAGAGATTTACTAAAAAAGATAGCTGATATTATGTAACCTTGTTTGTGTGTTTACATGCTCATTTATTATCCTTGAGAATACTTGATAAGTGTTGAATATGCAAATTTACTTCTACTCTTTCATTTGCTCAATCATGTTTTCTCAATGTTGGTAATCATAGGGTGGTTGAGTAGATGGATATCAGGTTAATATGTGGCTAGTGTTAGGCTGGAACCAAATACTTATTCTCTAAGATTTAAACTTTTACAATAACTAATTGGTTTGTGACTGAGCAAATGCAATTACAGCCTATATTTAAGCCTATATTTAGCTGCTTGTTTGAAAACTCAGTATTTGGTAACCCAATTACTTATAATCCAATTACTTGTAAAATATCAAATAGCCTATAACTACCTTTATATTTAGATTAAATGTTAAACAGAAGTTGCCACACTAAATGAAATAGAAAACTGATAAAAGAATTAAAAAACACAAAAACAGATAACACCCAAGTAAAAAAGAGGAAGAAAACAGACCTCCGCAATCCGGCCGTGAAGTTACGGATCAATCAATGCATAGCAGACCTGTAATTATAACCCAGCTGCAAATTACAACATCCACTATAAACTTTAGTAGTCAACAAAAAATCGAAAATTCATCAAAATAGAGCAGTGGGTATAAGCCACTTTAAAGATAGGAAATAAAATGAAACTGGTCTCTCAACAGCCTATATAATGAATTAGCATTGACCCGTCATTCCTACAATACAAAATTAGAATAAAGAAAAGAAAACTTATTATAAAAGATTGCTATGGGTGCTTACATGCATGGTAACATTGTGAAGTTGACAAATGAGTTATGGAGGTAAGGTTGGGTAATTGGGAGCATGAGCATCAACTTCTTTGTTTGTTGATGCAGCAACCTACATGAGATACAATTAGAAATAACTAAAGCGGTTTAGACTTTAGAATATACCAATTTGAGTGAAATTGCATAAACTCCACTATTTAATTTTGATTTCTTGTTACTGGGATTTTGATTAATGATTTAAACATGGTATTTGTTTTACTTTAAAACTACATGAGTACCTCTGGCATCATTAGTTGCTTCACTCCAGGTTGTTGGGACTGTGCCAAATTTTCAGTTGAGGTATTTGTAACATAGCATAATGTGAAGGCAGCTTGTAATTTGTTACCTACATTTTTTATGCATAGCTTTTACAATTCAGAAGTAACCAAGTCTGTATATATAAGATGGCTTGATTGGAAGTGGGAGAATATAAACCATATCCAACTTGTATAGAAACACGTTTGTACCTGCCTGTGTAGATTGTTTAGCTCAACAACATCATGATCCACCATATCTAACCTACCTGTCAAGATTTGACAGAAGCTATTAATCCAAGAGCTTAAAAAGTTCTCATTTCCAATTATATGTCCATGTTCATCTGTGTAACAAGTTCATGAAAACAAAACTTACAAATCAGAGGACTGAGTGTGCAAGGCAGATTTTAATAATAAGAATCAAATAATAACTTCTCATGTGTTCTGCAACTCATAAGTATAAATCATAAGAAGTTGTAATCACCAAAACATAAAAAACAATTCCTTTCAGAATGCATATCCGAACACAAAAATCAATATTACCACATTTGAAATAAAATAATAGAGAGACATGACTTTCTGCGTATACATACACAACCATAAAACAGTTTCTAAAAATATATCATAATTTTCAAATACTTATTTGACCATAATCCCCAAAGTGAAGAAACAAACATATGTGAACACAATAAAACTATATCATTTAGCTATCTTATACATAGAGTTGTACCACACGGCCATAGATTACACATTAAATATATGTGTGTGTTTAACATGTAAGCACCACATAAAACCTACCTGATGTGTCATCCCTCTGTTCACATGCATATGCCCGGTTAACTTTAATAGGTTGTCCGAACCTGAAAATAACATTCATAAAAACTGGTGACATAAGAGAGCAGAGAAATAAATAGCTATATTAAAAATACTTAGAAATGTCTCCCTTTTAGAGATAATATAAGAAAATTGAAGTATAATTACACACCTGTTCAGACAAAATAAATCAATATCATACACGACTTATAATTACACACTTCAAGCGACAAAATCGTATAGAGCACAGTCTTTATAATTAAAGAACATAATTTTAATAGAATAACGAAAGGAAACTACACACCTCAAAAACACCATTGGATATCTCCAAGATGGAAACATCAAAAGTTCCACCACCAAGATCAAAAACTGCAATGAGACCCTCTTTGTTATTCAACCCATAAGTAAGTGCTGCAGCTGTAGGCTCGTTAATGATCCTCTGCACATCTAGACCGGCAATCCACCAATCTGGCTAGGAGAATACTTCTGTCCATTGGCCTCAACCCACGCATCTCCATTTGGAGCTTTCATCATAAAGTCTTCCAATCAAACGCTTCGTCCCAAACACAGTGTTAGTTGGGTTGGTGACTGCTTGACGTTTAGCGGGAGTACCTACGATTAACTCTCCCTTTTGGTTAAAGGCCACAACTGACGGAGTTGTTCGTGCTCCTTCAGCATTCTCAATAACTTTAGCAGTCTGGTATAAGAACAAAAACAATTGTATTTTAACAAATATTCAAAATCAAATAAGGAGGTCGTTTGAATTGCCGGATTTACATATCTTACCTTTCCCTCCATGACAGAAACACATGAATTTGTGGTACCCAAATCGATCCCAATGACTTCATTTCCGAGAGGTCTTGTATTGTATCAGAACAGATTTATTAGCTAGATTGGAAAAGGTAAAAACATACATGTGCAGAATGCCAGAATGGTAGGCAGAAAGTACCTGAAGGGTCTGGCAATTACACCTAATTTGTGACTCAAATGTGAACCAGTAAAAGAAGTTTTAGCTCCACTTAACTGCATGAAGATTCATAGCATTACAGTCAGAACTAGTTTTCTAAAAATTTATTGAAGTATTAAAACAGTATAATCACAAGTGATAAACTATTCAAGATTAGTTCCCAGTTCTATTAACCTGTTCACCACAATTCCCATATCATTGCAACTCTAGCACATAAGACCGAAGCTAACAAAAAACATAAAAAGAAACTGAATTGTTAAATTATTGGTAGCTCGTCTCCTCAGAGCAACTCAAAAACCTTTGAATATCGTAGACCATTGGAATCATATTACAAAGATACCATCACCAACCAAAATAAGAATGCAGTATTGAAAAAAAAAACAGATCTAGCTACAAAATAAGCATCTAACTTGACAATAATTATCTCGCTAAATACGAAAAAACTGAATTGGAAGATTTAGTGCCAATAGTAAGAAAAACATGTACGCTAAACATGATATACCTTCGTATATACGAGTCCATCGATCAATTGGCTCACTAATCAAACCTAATATATAGATCTCGGAGAAGAGAATCCAGAGAAGCACCAAATAACATATAAGAAAACGTAAAAGAAGGAAAATAATCTTACAGATTTGAGGGCGGATATAGAAGCAGAGGAAATGTGTCGTCGACGAAGAGATCTGAGCAAGGTGGTGGTCGCCATGGATTGAGGGAAGAGGAGAAGACCATTCTGGTGCTCCGATTAGGGTTTAGGGTTTTTGGAAGAAAGGGGAGAATAAATTTTGAAACGAAGGCTTGGAGGAGAAGAATTAGGGCGGACCTGACGGAGGAGCAGCAGGTGAAGAAGATTGAAGGAGAATTAGGTGGGATTTAGTATGGAGGAGAAGAATTAGGGCGGACGAATTTGGGGCGCCATTTTTGGATTTCGACTTTTCTGAAAATTTTAGGCGGGAAAATAAATAAAAAACGACACCAGCTTCTTGACACTCACATTATAAGTGTCCTCCGTGTTTTTTTTTTGAAATATGACAGAAATTCTTGACACTAAAAAATGCGCGTCATGAATTCTTAGAAATTACCTGTAATTGACATTTTATTTTGACACTTCAGTTTTTGCACGTCAAGAATTATCGAGTGTCATCGTTCGCGTGTCAAGGAAAGCAGTTTTTGTAGTAGTGTATGAACAAATTAGTTTGACCAGTGTGCAGGTACTTCTAGAAGACCTATCGACGATTGCAAAGTTGTTGATGGAGGAGTATTCTGCTTAACTTAAATTTCATGATAAATCTTTCTAACCTGCAATTTTTCTGAATTCTAAATCTGCACACTATCCGTGTTGATTGATCGCTTTTCTTTGCTTACAAATTTTTCTCAAAAAAACCCAAAAATAGAGTTTTGTTTTTGTGTAAAATGAAAATCCAAGAATAGAGTTTTCATTTTAAGGGGGAGAAGTACTTGAGAAAATGCATGTTATGGGGAGAAGGTGAATACATGCGAAATATATAATTAAGGAAAGTGAATACATGCACAATATATAAATTTGTGAGAAATTAATCATTAGGATATGATGGTACATTGGCTTACGTATATGACTCATGGATAAGACTAGATGAAAGAGCCATAAGATCATTGTGTGATATGCTTGGTAGGCTCGGCAAATCAGAAAGTATTCAGATGTGATATACACTAAATACTAATGCTTGACCATGTGGATAACATCTTGATGCCTATTTCATGACACAAAAAGAAAAATAAGTGTGAAATTCAGAATGAGAAGTCACTGTGTATACATGTGTTCATCTTGCAAAGATTTAAACTTGTTTGATTTTCTTTATTTTGTCAAACGATCGGACTTTCTCTGCGTATCGAAAGATCGACCTGATCGTTGTTCGTTTGAAGTTCTGCTTTATTTTCTTTGATGTTTCGTATAACTCATCGGACTTTCTTTGCGTGTACGGGAGTACCGACCTGATTGTTGTTGAGTTATACAGCTTCAACTTGTTTTATTTTTCTTATTTTGTTAAATCCGAGGCCTTATCTGCGTATCAAAAGATCGACCTTAAGGTAGACGATTTAACGTTCTTATTTCTTTTTGCATGGAACACAGTTGACGATATCATGAAAATATTATGCGTTGTGAAAAATCACAAGTGCTGTCACACAAATAAAGAAAAAGAAAGAAAAACAGAAAATGTCTGATTATGTCTAATAGTGTGGGATACACTGGTCAAAGCAAATCTAATCAATACCTTAACATATCCAGATGTTATGAATATGATTCTGTCTGAGTTTAAAATGGACAAATTATACCGGCAATCAACATGACTTGTGAGTTTGGATTAATTGAAATTGAAGTGCAGTTCAGTGCGTTATGATCAATATGATCCCATATAGTGATCTTTTTTATACAAAAAATAGTGTTTGATTCTGTATTGCAATTTTATTTCATTTCAAGAAAAATACAAAAAGATTTTTGGTGTGTTTTAGCTTAAATTTTCTAAAAGTCAAAAAGATTTTGTTTCTGCTTTATTTTCGATCTGGTCAACACGTGATACAAATCAATTTTTCAAAATCATATCTTGGAGTCTTAAAGAGATGTTTTGCGCCAAGATTATTTAAATGTTTGAGCAGGTTGCTATGTGCAAGATATCACAACTTCAAGTCTTCTGAAGCTGTTAATAAAAGACCAGAGATACACTGTTTTCAAGATTAAGCTATGATCGAGTTGAGGAGATGATGTTGAAGAGATACTGCACATGGCGAGGGGGAGTTTGTTGATGATACCTGGTATGTGCGTCGTGTGAAGTATCAAGCAATGTACAAGATTAAGTCAAAGTATGCTTGGCTGAACCTGGTCCGAACGTGGAGTTCGGACTGGCCAAACCTGGGGTTCGGACAGGGATCGGCCAGCTGGGTATAAATAGTTGTTTGGTCTTTGTAATTGTTAGTTCTGAGAGAGTGAGATTTCTGCTAAGTGTGTGTTTCTGAGAGTGTTCTCTATGTCTGTATTCTGAGTGTTCTATGGATTGTAATTGTTTATTGTGATCAATAAAACAATCGGTTAATTACGTTTCGATGTTCGAATAGCTAGATCGAGTAGACGATCCGATGCTCACGCATTTTCACAAATCAAATATAAAATGCCTTATGGAAAATCACAAATCTTACCTCTCTGAAAACGTCATTATGGACCAAGGGCATCATGTATAACAAATTTGGTACTGTGACTCAGGCTTCTCAACTCACATGACTGGAGAAATAAACTTTCTAAGCAACTACTTGAAAAAAAGGGAAGATACATCACATTCAATGATGATGTAAAATACAAAACTATTGGCTATGGAACCATTTCTAATGGTGAAGTAACAATAGAAAATGTATCACACGTCCAAGGACTGAAATACAACCTGCTAAGTTGTGGTCAACTCTGCGACAAAGGATTTAAATTTTTATTCTTTACTCTAACAAATGTGAATTTGTAGGATTAAAAGGTGATAAAGTTTACCTGAAAGGAAAAAGAATAAATCAAAGCTTGTATTTTGTAAACTTTAAAAACTTAATTCAAATGAGTCCTTTTGCCTAATGTTACAAAAATCAGATAAAGAAACTGAGCTATGGCACATGAGACTATCCCATCTAAACTCTAGAACAATTGCTGAGTTAGCAAGCAAAAAGATGGTGAAAGGTCTTCCTATCATATCCTCAAAATCTAGAGAAATCTGTGAAGCATGCCAAATGGGCAAGATGAAAAAAGCCTCTCACAAAAGTCTTCAAGAAACATCTGGAAATCAACCTCTTGAACTAATCCACATGGATCTCTGTGGACCAATAAGAACAGAGAGCCTTGGAGGAAAGAAGTACATTCTTGTAATAGTAGATGATTTTTCCAGTTATACATGGGTTGAATTCTTAAAACTCAAAAGTGAAACTTCTGATGAGCTTATTATAAACTTCATAAGGAGAATGCAAAAATTAATGGTCAAAAAGGTAAGAAGGATAAAATCTGATAACGGAACTGAGTTCAAAAATGATAAACTAGATGCATATCTAGTCAGAAAAGGCGTATCACATGACTTTTCTGCTCCAATGACTCCACAAGAAAATGATTTTGTTGAAAGAATGAACATAACTCTGACCGAAGCTGCTAGATCCATGCTCTCATCTGCAGAACTTCCTATCTATTTTTAGGTTGAAGCCATTGCCACCGCATGCTTCACTCAAAATAGATCAATCACCAATAAAAGAAATTAATCAGACTCCTTACCAGACCATTAATAAGAAAATTCCTGATATAAAAATTCTCTATGTCTTTGGATGCAGATGCTACATACTGAACGATCAAGTCAACCTTAGAAAATTCAACAAAAAGGCTGACAAAGGCATCTTCATTGGATACTCGCTCAAGTCAAAGGTATATAGAGTTTTTGTTCTAAGAAAGCATAAATGTGTCATCTAGTTACACTAAGATGGCTATGAGAACAGTATAGCCCTCATAATAAAAACGATAAAAATGAAAAAGTTCGTATCTCTGGGTTCACCCCCTCAGAAAAAGAAAAAGTATTTAACAAACTCTTTAAAGAAAACTCTGATGAGGAAGTCGACACTTTCTTATTTACAAATAAAATAACCTCAAAGGAAATGTCACAGAAAATCTCATTAACATCAATTCTTTAAATGAAAAACTCATTGAAACTACAAATGACGATGAACATTCTTTAACCAAAGATAAAAACAATGAGAATATTTTTGATTCTCCTTCCCCGATAAACGAAATTACAACAAAAGAAACTTTACAGAACTCGACTTCGAAGCTCCAAAGTACATCTGTAAACATCATTCCTGTCTCTAATGACAGTTCATCAATTGAGGGGGAGTGTCAAAACTCTGACAAAAATGATTTAATGCATCGAAATGAAGAACTAGTCACTCTTCCTCCAACAACAAAATGGACAAGAGATCACCCCATCAATCTCATTATTGGTGATCAGGATGAAAGTGTCCAAACAGGGCCACTTCTTCGAATCATTGTCAATATGTTGGGTTCCTCAGCATCATAGAACCTAAGAAATATGAAGAAGCCCTTTAAGATCCCCATTAGATCCTAGCTATGCAACAAGAACTACGACAAATTGAATGAAACAACGTGTGGGATCTAGTTCCAAGACCCAAGAATAAAAATTTAATTGGAACGAAATGGGATTTTGAAATAAAACTGATGAAGATGGTACCATCATAAGAAATAAAGCCAGACTTATAGCAAAAGGTTACGGTCAACAAGAGGGGTTTGATTATGATTAAAGATTTGCATCGGTGGCAAGACTAGAGGCTGTAAGAATATATCTTGCCTTTGCAAGTTTCAAAGGTTTTAAAGTGTATCAAATGGATGTTCAATATGCCTTCCTAAATGGCAAAATCAATCAGGAAGTTTACATTGAAAAACCACCAGGATTTGAAAACGAAAAATTTCCAAATTATGTGTGCAAACTTAAAAAAAGCTCTATATGGTCTAAAACAAGCACCTAGGGCCTACTACGATACATTCTCTGAATTCCTCTTATCATCAGAATTTAAGAAAGGGTCAAGCGACACCACATTGTTTTTTTTTTTTAAAGAAAAGAAAAGATCATCTTCTAGTAGTTCAAATCTTTGTAGATGATGTTATATTTGGTTCCACTTACCCAGTTTTCTGTAAGGAATTTCAGACACTCAAGACTACCAACTTTGAAATGAGTATGACGGGATAATTAAATTACTTTCTGGGTATACCAGTCAAATAAACTTCAGACCGAATTTTTATAAATCAATCAAAATACATCACAAACCTTCTTAAAAAAATACTCCCTCTCAAGTTTCACTTGGCAATGAGTGATAGTGATTTCACCTACCGAACCCCAAAGTCCATAATCTTCACCTCAATCCTCCTACCAAGAAGCCTTCAATCAGTTCTAGACTAAGTCACACATCATCCCTTCCTTTGACATCCCCACCATAGCCACGTATCATAAACTCTTCTCTGACTCAGTCAGTGAAGATGATGTAACAAAAAGTGGAGACTCATTAAGTTAAGGACACTTGGCAGTGAGTGACAGTGATGTGGTCTCGGCTAACTTACCTGAGACATCTTCTCAGAAACACACGGAAATTTCATCTCACGTTCCCAAAAAACACATGAGTTGGATCCAAATTTGGATTCGGAAATGAATGTGGAAGCCCTGTACTCACTCAGCCTTGCTGGGTTATCTGGCACTAACAGATCCCCGAAAGGGAAATTTATTAGTTTAACGGAAAGATATGTTTTGTCTACCGGTTTGTTACCCAAAGGAGCATCCTCAAAGTTTGACTTCGAGGAATTCTCCAAGTCTGTGTCGTCCTTACTTGCAAATTTTATGAATCAACAGACAGGTCAGACTACAGAACTACATCAGAATTTATGTAGTAGTTCTGTATAGATCGAAGAACTGACAAAACAGTTAGAAAAGAATACCACCAGAATTGCTGCATTAGAACAGGAACTAAACAATGTCAAAAGTGAAAACTAGCAATAACTCAAAAATATATCCGCTTAACTAGAAGAATTTGTAAGATCTTTCTAGGGTTCGTGGCAACTCAAACATATCATCCTCAGTATTTGTGCTCAAATTGTAAATCTTTCACTTTACTTGTATTTTGTACTTGGACAATTCTCCTGATGTTTATGTTAATCATTCAAGTATTTGATGTTTTGTATTTCATATGTAATGTTATAACTTGTGTTGATCATTGATATTGAGATAATAGCCCTTGTTCATTTCTATTATGATGTGAAAGCCTGGATCCATGTTTTGTGACATTTCATGATAATTTACTTGGCTAATGATAGTAATTGAATGTGTCTTTATAATAACAAACCTTAGTGGTTTAATAATGATTCTTGACGTTTTACGAGTGTACTTGGTGATTTCAACCTTGTCTTGGCGATTTGGAGAGCTCACCAAATAGTCATGGCGATCTCATCTTTAGCCTTGGCGACCTCAAGCTTGTTCTTGGCGAGCTCGTCAGTCTAATGACATAATTTTCACTAACTTTGATAACATTCTCTTGATTTCAGTGTTATGACGGCAGGTGCTCTCTCTAGTATAAATAGCAACATGGGAATACCCTAAAATAAGCTTTTGGACGGCTGTTTTCAAGAGAGAGAGAGAGCACTTGTGTGTAAAACCCTAGTGTTCTTGAGTTTCAGACTTGAAATCTAGGGATTTCAACACACAAACAATGTGATTTGATCACAGATTCATGTTTTCCGCACTTGAATCTGTGTATTGAATAGGAAAAGGCTCCAAATTGGTCCTGACAAATGGTATTAGAGTGGGTACTGATCAGATCGCGTCCCACGACGAATCTGAGCACTCAAATCTTGATTTTGAGCTTGAATGAAGTGCAGATTGAAAAACCCACTTAGGAGATGAATAATTATATTTTTTTTTTCATTTTTGGAGTTGTTGACTGATTTCTGGATGAATCTGATGATAGATTCTTGTTGTTGGGTTCATTTGGATGTGATTTCATGCTCCAATATGTTCAAATAAGTGGAGAAATTCGAGATCAGAGCTGTTTTTTTGCAACAGGAGAGTTTTCCCGTTTTTGGGGGTTTTGAAAGATTTTTGAGCTTTGATTCTGAGTTTTTGGTGTTATAATCAGTGTTTTTGGATAAAATAAAGTATGAATCTTGATGGAAAATGTATTCCGAATGCATTGAAAGCATCGGTTTCGCCTGATTCACAACAGATTTTACAGATTTGGAAAAACACACACTTAACGGTGTTTACTAGGTGTTCTTCGTGTTCTTGATGAATTTCCAGATTTCGAGGGTTGATTCGGGATGTTTAAAGCTGTGATTCGAGTTGTTTGTGGTCAAAATGATTTCGTCTAATTCTAGGGTTCATTTATCGTTCATGGATATGTATTTTCCTAATGTAATGGTAGTTCAAAATCGATCACGAAGTTCTGGGTTTTATGTTGTTATTCAAGTGTTCATAAAATTTTATGGGTTTGTTGAAGATGTTCTGGGCGACTTCACTTTGTTCTTGGCGATCTGGAACTATTCCTAGCGATTTCGTGCATGTCTTGGCGACTTCGTGGTTGTCCTTGGCGATCTCGTTTTTGCCTTGGCGATTTAGACCTAACCATGGTGATCTGGTGAGTATTCTTAGCGATTTCATGCTTGGCGACCTCAATAAGTCTTGGCGATCTCAAGTAATCTTGCCGATCTCGACTGAACTCGACAACTAGGTTTTCATTCAAATAAATTTCAGTGAATTTTGTACGTCCAGGAATGTAGAGGATGTGCTCACGAGTCCAGGGACATAAAATTCATTGATTTTCATTGAGTATTTGCTAAGATATGGCCTATACACGTTTTTCCGGCGGGTGTCATATTTTCCAGTGGAGTTCCGACCGCATTAGGGTTACTTGAGGTTGAGGATAACCGACGGTGACGTGGCTTGATGCGATTGGTTACAAGGGAATTTTCTCTCTCCTCTTATCGCAACCTCCCCGAAATTCCTTTTTTTTGTTGGGTATCTATTGGCTGGATGATAAGCAGTGGGACCACCTAGAAATAAACATGTCGTTGGTTTAATGGAGTGCCGAAATATCAATTGCTGGAAAATAAGGCGAATGGGCCCCTGCTTGATCAAAGAAACGTTGAGGCCTCTGCGTTGTCACCCTGTGTTTGCTGGAATGAAGTCATCATGGCCCCCACCTGGAAAAGAAGCTGTTGAATGTCTTGTGCTGGTGGCCTCTGATTGGCCGATTTTCCTTTCACACAGATCTAGCTTTACAGCCGCTGGATCTGCTTTAATTTGGACGGTCAGATGAGATATAATGTTTAACATGATTGGTCATTTTCCAAGCACAAGGATCGTGGTCTTTTAATAATAAAATCTGATTGGTCAGATTTTTAATTACATGGATCACGATTATTCAAGAGGGTTTAACACCACTAACGAATTATTCAGTATTTCTTGTTGATGTGGCTAATTTTTACGTCTTTAACGAGACTAACGGGAGTATCGCCACTAACGGATTTTTGGATTTTTCGTTGGTTCATGGATTTATTCCGCAATGTTTGATCGAGTTTCTAGTTTTTATTGACGTCAAGACCGCGTTAGCTAACAACCACTGACGGACTGGTTTCACTTTTCGGTTAAGTATGTGACTTCTGCGTTATGTCTCACTCCAAGTTGTTTAGCTGATGCAGTGCTGATGTCATCTAACCGAATTACCTGGAATCTCAGTTAGATATTGGAATTATCCGTTAAATCTCTAACGGAAGGCCCGTTACTTGAATAAAATTGACGGTTTTTCTCAGATTTATTCCAAACTGCACTGTTTGACTCAGAGATCTTCACGGAATATTTTTCCAAGCTCTATTTTTAAGACTCAAAATTATGAAGACTCCGTTTATGAATAAATTTCGCGTTTACGCTCGGGATCTTAGTTTTTCACCGGTTTGACACTTTATTTTTGCATCTAACCCAGTCACGCGGAACAAGTTCAGTATTTATGGATCATTCACAACTGTCAGTATCCGGCTTCCAGTTTCTCGAAAGATTTCCGATTTCAGAATTTTAGTACCGTTTTCTCTACGGAACTGAGCAGAACGGTTCCACTCTCTACATCTGATTTTCTGCTTCCGCATCGGATGTTTTCAGAGGGATTTAGAGAAATATGGGAAACTATTATGGATTTGGATTATCGGGTCGATTATCTGAAGTTGGAGCATTTTCAGTGATTGATTGGTTTTTCTGATTCGGTTTGTTGCGATTTTGACTCCGATGATCAACATTCTCCGTATCGTACCCGATCGTGTGAACCGAGTGAGCTGCAGCACTTGGCTCTCAACTGGAGAAACAAGAACAAAAGAAGCTTATTCAATGGGGGAATCTTTACAACAGAAAGATTCGGGTTTATCAGTTATTCTTTGAAGATGTACGGCATAGCGGTTCTTCACCAGTATGACAGATTTGACAGCGTCAGTCAAGGGGGTATTGTTGGAACTAAAAATAAGTGTGACTGACGCCATCAAATCAATTCTCGAATAATTCGGTTGAATAATCCATTGTAATTTGATTCAGAGACGCGGGTTGTGATTGAAAAACCGAGGTGGTGACCAAATACCTTGGTTGCGGAAGCGGATCGAGTCTTTGTGTAACTTGTTTTTGTAGAAACAAATGAACACCCGGATATGAACATGATGGTGTTTGAGATATGATGATGATGATGAGAAAAGCTAGTATAAACATGATAGATGAAGAATAAGATAGATAGATAAACAAGGTGGAATGATAGATAAATAAAGATAACCGAAAGATTACATTTTACCTACCCAACGCATTCCCGGGTATCATGAACTTACTAGGTGAGTTCATGAACCCTTACAAGCTTCAAAGAACCATGACTAACTCTCTCTCACTAGACATGCATCAAGTCTTTCACAATGAAAGACTTACTATATATACTACAAGACTCACTAAGGGCATAATAGTAAAATACTAACTAGTGACAATATTTAAACAATAAATAATATTCACTAGAGCCTCTTCTTTGTTGAGTCGTGTTGTCTTGAGTTGTCATGTTCTTCACCGTGTTGTGAGACGGTATATAATAAGTGGTTGTTGAATATTAATCGCATCTATCCAAATCTTGTTGGCTCGGTATCTCGATTCCCAACAATCTCCCCCTATTTGGTAGATGGAATACTCAACACATGTGACATTGATTCTTGTATTCTTGTAACTTGACTTTAAGGTGACCCGCATTTCTCCTTTGTGAAGCTCCCCCTACAATAAACATCTTCTAGCCCGAAACCAAAGACTATAAATGTATAGGGTGTTTACACGTCTCAACACAATGGCTAGCTACTTGAGGATTCAATCATAACTCAAGTGAGCCAATATTGTTGAAATACCAAATCAATGTTTTCCACATAGACAAACCACTTCTTTTGTGCTATTAACCTTGCCTCGATTTTTACCATAATGGCAATGTCGCAACTGTTACGGCTTGAGGACTCTTCGAAGATTAAAAATCACATTTGCTTTGCTCATGGCTTGCACAAAGTCTCATCACATATCCTCCCCCTAGACTTTTGCAACCAAGCAAAATAATAAGCATGTTCTGTTATAATCAAAACCCATAAAACAACCTTTGCAATAATATTTCTATGAAGTTTGAGTAACTAATTATCATCTCATATAAACCAGTAGACCCCAACCTGATGAAGAGATGTATGCTACAAGATTTATGACTTCAAAGTACTATTGTGATTGTTGGTGTGTAACAGAAGTGAGTGACCGGATCCGAACTCGTAGACGAAATCCCGAACGGAAGTATAATTAGGTGGTCAGAAGCATTACCAGTGAACTGTAGCGAGAATAGCGAGTTTTCCGGCGAACTAAGACAAATTCCAGTGGGCTGCCTGTGAACAGAAAGCTAAAAACCGATCAATGGCATTCTCCGGTGGTCTGATCACTTTCCGGCGGACTGGGAAGCATTACTGGTGACCTGAAACAAGAGCAGAAAAGGATTCTGGTGACTTATCTTCACACAACAGTTTTTCTGTTTGAATAAAGAAGATTTCTGGTTCAAGTCATTTTTCCGTTTGAACTTGCGACATCCGGTTGAACATTGAGTCCCGGTTGAACTGTCACAGCTTTCCGCTTGAAGTGCGCTTTCCGGTTGAAAAACTGAGTTAACTTTCCGGTTGAAGTTCAGATATCCGGTCGAACTTTGGATTTCCGGTTGAAGTTGCCAATACCAGTTGAAGTTTCCTTTCCGCTTGAAGTAGCTTTTCCGGCAGAAGTACCAAGTTCCGGTTGAACTTTGGGAGTTCCGTTTGAACTCCATTTTTCCGTTTGAAGACAGTTGAAACGGAACCTTCGTCTTTCCGGTTGATGGTAGGGTTGATCCGGACGATGTTGCCTGAGTTCTTCTTCGAGTGAGCACCTGGAAACCCTAATCACGAAAAAGTTGCTTAAACCCAGACCTAAGCACGTAGCCATCTTCTTCTTCGTCATAACCCTATGCCGATAACCGTTAACCCAGAACGATGCATCATTATCATCGTTATCTTCATTCGGAGCAACGATTTTGTTTCCCTTATCGAACCAGTAGTCATAACCAGCTCTTTACCATTGACGTCTTCTTCTTGTGACCACCTGTAAACCCTATTATCAATATTACAGCCGCTGGTACCATCGTCAGCTTCTCCATCAACTAACATCAACTTTGAACAGACACAGAAACATGAATCGATTGAGCTGCATACTCGTAGTCGATTTTTCTTAGTTCAAGCATCGATGATCATCTTCAAAAATCAACCATTAACTCCTCTGTATTTTGTTAACCTTTCAACAAGAGAGAGAAAGAGTCTAGGTTTATTAAATGTTTAGATGAGAGAGAGTGGGTAACCTTGTTAGAGTGGTTGCAGGAAAAGTTGATAAGAGAGAGTGGGTGGCCTAGGGTAAAACTTTTTGAATTTTTAGGAGTACTTTATTGATTTTGATAAAGAAACAAGGAAAGTCAATGAAAAAGAAAAGACGGATGGTGACAGGAGCACATGATGCTTTCTTTCTGCTGAGCACTCTTTCGAGACACACAAAAGTTTGTAACAGTATTCTCCATTAAACATTATTTAACAAAAAGTACTAGGAGTAGACTCAAGGGTAATAAAAGTTTCCATGTATCTCAAAAGCAACAAAGGGCTCTAAACATGAGAAGGACCGGACTTGGGTAGGGTTTGATTTAAATTGGTAAATCATAGACCCATTTTGTGTTCACCGGATCTAAACACAGAACCCAAATGAACTTACCCAATTCAAAAACAAGAACATCTCCATTTGTTTTAAAAACGAGCATATGAACACAAAGTTGAGATTTTAACCGCGAGGTTGCAATTATCTCGACCATGGCTCTGATGCCAATTGAAAAACCGAGGTGGTGGGCAAAATACCTTGGTTACGGAAGCGGATCGAGTCTTTGTGTAACTTGTTTTTGTAGAAACAAATGAACACCCGGATATGAACACGATGGTGTTTGAGATATGATGATGATGATGAGCAAAGGTAGTATAAACATGATAGATGAAGAACAAGATAGATAGATAAACAAGGTGGAATGATAGATAAATAAAGATAACCGAAAGATTACATTTTTACCTACCCCACGCATTCCCGGGTATCATGAACTTACTAGGTGAGTTCATGAACCCTTACAAGCTTCAAAGAACCATGACTAACTCTCTCTCTCACTAGACATGCATCATCAAGTCTTTCACAATGAAAGACTTACTATATATACTACAAGACTCACTAAGTGCATAATAGTAAAATACTAACTAGTGACAATATTTAAACAATAAATAATATTCACTAGAGCATCTTCTTTGTTGAGTCGTGTTGTCTTGAGTTGTCATGTTCTTCACCGTGTTGTAGGACGGTATATAATAAGTGGTTGTTGAATATTAATCGCACCTATCCAAATCTTGTTGGCTCGGTATCTCGATTCCCAACAGTGATGATCGAGGCTTGCAAGTTTGGACCGAAGACGTTTTCTTGAAAAGTCAACTGTTCGAGTCAACGGTCAACGTAAAAGTCAACAGAAGATCAGTTCGAGCGAGTCAAGCTTCATATTAATAAATCAATTATGATTTAATTAATAATTTATTTTAGTTGTTGTATTTGTAATTTGCTCATTGTATTTGTGTCTTGCTAGTTAGTGGGCTACTGAGCACATGGGCTCTCTATATAAGTGAGTGATAGCTTCATTTGTTAGAATATAAAAAAAGAAAGAATAAGGATGATCTTGAGTGATGTGAGCTATCATTTCTAGAGAGAGAGAGTCTCACATTGGGTTTGAGCTGAACCCAATGTGACCGGGGATTTCCTATGACGAGTTTGTAATCATTCGGTTCGTTATAATCATTCATTAATAATTAATAGATCGTTTGATTTATCATTTTTTGTTATAGATTATCTTATATTCTCATCATCCCGTCTCCTCGTCTAATCTTCTTCGAGCTCAATGTCGAGATTCTCGTAGTGAAATCGGTCCTGACAAATGGTATCAGAGCTCAATATCGAGGTTTTAATTTTCATTCACTCCTTCAAAACACTCAGACCCACTCTCCCTCACTCTCACTTAGAACCACCGGCGACCAAAATACTCATCTCCGACTCCGATTCCACCGTCAATCAATTTTTTCAATATGTCCCTCTTACAATTAGGTTTGGTTCGAATACCCTCTTTGCAACCACATGTTAGTTCTCGTATCATGTTAGGTTATATTGGAGTTCAAGTCTCAGTCGTGGTTCTTGAAGACCGACGGCCCGCAATGGTTAATCTTAGGGTTCTTATCTCGAATTTGGTTGTTAATTTTATAGATTAGGATCTATTCCTTAGTCTTTTTCACTTCCAAATACCAATTCAAGGTAATTAACTCTATAATCTTGTAAGCTTTTGGTTATTCTTGAACAGGGCCGTAACCTTCAATAAATTGAGAGCTAGGGTTTACAATTTTGTGTTTCTTTGGAATCTAAATCAGTTGAGAAAGTTAACAGTGATGTAAACTTAATTATTGATTGAGATTTATTGTTAGTTCTATGCTATGTAATTTGAAACTGATCTTGAAGTTTTATGTAGAATAATCCACTGTTAATCTCTCAATTTATGAAAATTCTATACGGTAAATGAGATGGTTTGATCACGATTGTTCTAAAAACATCAATATAATGCATTAGGATGTTTCAAAATGCATTCCGGGACTTAAGAGCTTCAATATTGAAAGCTAAACTAGACTTTGTCTACGTTTGACCCGTATGGAAATAAACTAAAATTTTGGAACATACTTTGTCAAAATTCTAAATTTTTGAAAAGAAACTAAAACAATGAGTTTAGTGGACGATTTAAGTCCTAAATGGGATAAAATTGGATTTAAATCTCATCCTTTGGTTCAAATAGTAAAATTTTCTCAAATTTGTCGGTTTGACCAAATTGGACTTCAAGTGTGCCAAACTCATTCCAATAAGATTCATTTGACTCAAATAACTTGAGGAAGGGAATTATTTACATGAAGTGGTAACATTTTTTCCTTTGTGTTGCTTTAATAATAAATTGATTAAATTGACAACATAGAGGCTAGTTTTGACCAGTTTGTTATTTCTTCCTTCAATTGAATTTCACTGATATGCAACTTTAATTGGTGAAAATAAGTCAAGTTTTGGACTTTAACTTGTCTAACATAGGTTTGAACTCAATGTAGGTTAAATCTGCAATGTTTGACTAGTCTTAACTTGGTTTTTTGACAATTGCATGCATAGTTGACTTTTTAGGTCAAATCTTGTTAAATTCACCCATGTTTAATGAAATTTATCCTATTTGGGCTATGTGTGGCTACCAATCAATTGTTTAATAAATTTTTCCTGATTTAATAACAGATTCTATCCAGAAACACTACAAGATCTTCTTGTCTCTTATATTGATCTTAGCACAAAGTAGATCATCAAAGAGGTATGTTTCCTGAAATTTTGGGAATTCTTGATATACAATTATTGAGCTACACAGGGGAAATTCTTTAAACTCATTCAATCAGCTTGAATCACATTAGTAAATTTCTAATCAATTCATGATTGATCACAAACAGGATCAAGCTTTGAACCTGTTGATTTCTAGAAGTATCTGAATTAGATCTTAGCGAACATTAGATCTTCTTCGAGGTATGTCTTCTGATCTCAAATAAAGTATTTGAAATTTGACTTTTGTCCATTAAGGTGGATTGTTCCACTTGCTGGTTATGCAATAACTCAATAAATATCATGAAATATGACTTAGCATGCTAAATTTCTGCAATTTTGAGTATGGTTTAAACTCTACTTGATTGAATGAAATGACGTGCACATTAGTCATAGTCTTATGAGTCCTTATCTTTTATTCTACATAAATGGTTAGGTTAGGAACTATTGAAGCTCATATCACACATATAAGAAAAAAATACTAGCTAGGTTAGAATTTAGGGCTGATTGCTCCTATTTGTCTCTGAACTTGATGTTGATGCTCATATCTGATATTGAATGCTTCTAGTTCCTTTACTTGACATTATTTGACTTTGGTTATGTTGATAAGCATGTTAGAACCTCATGCGTGTATTCTGATTCATCATTTGACATATAGTATATGCTTAAGTGAAAATTTTCATACTACTCCTATACAAGTAGTTAAATAGAATATATGTGTTAGTAAGTGTCTCAAACTGCTCAAATCATGCTGAATTAAGAAAATATGATTCAAGAATCCTGTTTGATCCCAAAATCAATAATTTCAAAATGTGGAAAACACAAGTTGAGGGGGAATCACTTCTTGATTCCTTCTTAAATCCATTGGATTATTTGGGTCAAAATGTCGACTGTCGAGTGATACTTTCCCAAACCTTCTCAAACTCTGTCACAATTTGTCATTACTCAGGTTTTTAATTAAAATAAAACTCAAACAAGTATTCTTGAGTCAAAACTCACTTAATTCTTCACCAAAGTCAACTTTTCAATAAAACTACTATTTCAAGGGAAATTACTGGAATTTGGGTCAAATTCACCGACATCCTCTGTTGAACTGAATTGATTATATTTGAAGAAATTTGAGCCTATGCCTTACGTAAATTTCCTTTATATCTTTGTAAGTTAATTTGAAAAGCTCTGTCACTATCACGAATCTAGTGTGACATGACATTCATTTGACTTGTCAAATTTGATGTAATCATGTTGTTTATTATGTGAAGATGGCTCCCAGATGAGAAAGAGCAGCCGATGCCCCCTTGGATTTCTCCAAGTCACATAATCAATTCTGTGAAATTAACAGAAGCTGGACAGATGCGAGATTATATGAACAGGTCTTCAGAATTCTAGAAAACGCAAGTTGGATCACTGGTATCCTAATGGAGCCTGTCTTTAGCTCGGGTATAATATATGCCTTCTACAACAATACCAACACATTCGTTGCTGAAAATGGTTCCAAATCCATCAGATCAAGAGTTCAAGATGTGTATGTTGAAATAAATGCGGAAAGGGTCCGAGAAGTGCTACAGTTAAATGATGCACTGTGCCCTGATTCTTTTCCAAAAGCAGAATGGCAAGACACGATCCTTACGATTGGATATCAAGGAAATCTCTCCGTAGCATCAAATGAGAAGATAAAGAAGACGTTGTTCCCAGAAAACTGGAAGTGCATCATCACTTTCTTTATTTCTGCTGTTGCCCCAAGAAAGTCTGGAACAGACGACTTTGTGGAAGAAACAGCATGGGCACTACATGGTTTAGCATCTGGTGCTGGTTTCAACCTCTCGAGGAAAATAATTAAATGGATGGACTACAATTTACATCCAACAAGAAAATCAGAGAAGTTCTTGATGTATCCTAAATTCATTCAAGCCATCCTTGATCATTACTACCCGAACTTGCAAAAGACAGAACCATATTTTTTACTAGGAGGATGATACTCGGTTCTTACACGCGATACCGGCTGGGTCAGTATGATGGACCTGAAGTTCCATTTTTCCTGAACATGATTGAGGGAATTGATGTCGATGAAGACATGGATGTAGATCAAAAAAATGATGATGCTGATGCTGAAATGGTAGATGTCAATGCTGCTGATCCTGATAATAATGCAACAAATCTCCAAGATGATCATCCAATCAAATCTCACATTCATGATGACCCCATGCATTCAGAACCTGAATACAGAGCTTCAACCAAAGATGCAACTGAATCAGACGAATCAGGAGACGAAGAAGAAGAGTCTGGTAGTAAAAATGATGCATCTGACAATGATGCTGATAATAACTCAAATGCATCTGGATCCAAACCTGAATCAGGGTCAAGATTCAAACCTGGATCAGAATCAGGTTCTACCTCTACCAGTTCTGATGCTCGGGGTCCCAAAAAGAAGAAAATGAAAATAAGAGAAATAACCAAAGTTAGTGAGTAACCTGAGGCATCAAGTAATAAGAAACAAAAGAAAATAAAGTCTAGGAAAACACAAGATGACATTTCATCAAACTCCTCGAAATCTGATTCACCTGAACCAGATTCAGCCTCATTTATACTTGAGGGAAATGTTAAGCCTAGCTACAACAGAGAGTCAAGATCAAAGTACGCTCAAGAACGAAAGAAGCTTGGAATAAGAAGAGGTCCAGTCTTTGGATCTGGAACTGTTGATGCCTTACAATCATCCGTTCAACCTGAACCAGACAACATTGTGCAACAAAGTGTTCAATCTGCTCCCATCACCACTATTGAAGCAACCATTCAAGATATTGATGCAACTGCTAATATTAACATCACAAGCTTAGATCCGGCAATCCAATCTGAGTCTCAGCCTATGTCAACTGCTCCTGCTCAAGTAAATGCACCTAGGGCAGATACCTCCTTGGTCCATCAAGAGTTGATCTTGGAGCAAAATCTTGAAATCTCTAACACTTCGGTTGCTAATGAGCTTAAAGAAGCAACTGACAGGATCAAAGTACAGGATCAAGAGCTTCTTAAATCCAATGAAAAAAATAAAAGAGCAAGCTGAAGATACTGAAAGACTAAAGAGGCTATTAGCTGAAGCTCTGCAAAATAAACAAAATTCCAGAGCTAATGATGATGATGTGGGTGGTAGTGGAAATGGAAACCATGGTGATGATCAGACGATAGAACAGCCTCCCTCTGTAGAAAACATTCAACCAAATAAAGAGCCAAGTCAAAGCCAAGCTGGCAAAGAAGCTGAAGCTAAATCTTCTATCATCGTCACTGAGCAAGATATAGATGATACTCATCTTGCTGATTTTCCATCTGGTTATGATGAATCTATCGAATCTAACGTAGACATCTTTTATGACGACACTATTAATAGTTAGCAACTTACCAGCGTAACAACTGGCATGCCATTTGGTACGGGCGTACCAACTGGCATGCCATTTGGTACGGGCGTACCAATTGGTACGGCGTACCATTTGTTATGGCACCTTGGTATGTTGCAACTATACGACTCAAAAAGACGCTCTAGACTAGATACAATACACGAGATACACGGTAGCATAGGAATATGCTCTAACAAACTCCCCCTTAACGTGTAGTGTATCTATGTATCTATCTATCTAACTAAACTTCAGTCTTTAATCTTCAGCATAATTTCATCTGATCTTCAGCTTGAAATCTTGTCAGAAATAGAGCTTGCATGGCTGGATCAAAATTGAACATTCTTTGAACTTCAAGATCCACTTGTGAAAGATATTACATACTCCCCCTTTCACCATGCTTGAGTATTGTCACACAGAATAACCTGCAATTTCAGAAGACAGAAACGCGGCTTTCCATTTCCTTTTGAAAATTAATTTAATCTTGGCGCAAAACTTCTCTTCGAGAATCCAAGATTTAGTTTTGAAATCATAATTTTTTATCGTGTATCGATCGGTTGAAAACAAATAAGAAACAAAATCTTTTTGGCTTTTTGAAACTTTATATCAAAACACACCGAAAATCTTTTTGATTTTTCTAAGTTTATGCTAAAACACACCTAAAATCTTTTTGGATTTTTCATATATGAAACGTAAATGCAATACAAAAATGAAATACTGAATCACACACTATTTTTGTCTTTTGCGAGAAAGATCACAACTTGGGATCATATTGATCATGAATTTGTTGAACTACACTTCAATTTCAATTACTTCAGCACACAAGTCATGTTGATTACTGGTATAATTTGTCCATCTTAAACTCAGGCACAATCTACTCATAACATCTGGATATGTTATAATATTGATTCGATTGCTATGACCAGTGTACCCCATACTATCATACATTCTCAGATATGTATTTACTTATCACACTTTGTGATTTTACTTGTGCTTTAACACATAGTAAATGTATTCATGATATAGTCAAATGTGTTCCATGCAAAAAGAAATAAGAACGTTAAATCGTCTACATTAAGGTCGATCTTTCGATACGTAGATAAGGTCTCAGATTTAACAAAATAAGAAAATGAAACAAGTTGAAATTGTATAACCCAACAACAGTCAGGTCGGTACTCCCGTACACGCAGAAAAAGTCCAATGAGTTATACGAAACACCAAAGAAAATAAAGCAGAACGTCAAACGAACAACAATCAGGTCAGTCTTGTGGATACGCAGAGAAAGTCCGATCGTTTGACAAAACAAAGAAAATCAAACAAGTATAATTCTTTGCAAAATGAACACATGTATACACAGTGACTTCTCATTTTCTTTTTCACATATCTTTTTCTTGATATCATGAGATATGCATCAAGATGTTGTCCACTTGGTCAAGCATTAGAGTTTTAATGTGTTTATCACATCTGAATACTTACTGATTTAATGCCGAGCCTACCAAGCACATCAAACAATGATCTTATGGCTTTTCATCTATTTTATCCATGAATCAGACACGTAAGCCAATGTACCATTATTTCCCAAATATGTCGGATACAATTTCTCATTTTTCAATGTTTTTGTATTTTTCTGTTTTTCAATGTTTTTTGTATTTTCTGTTTTCTCCCCCTTAAAATGAAAACTCTATTTTTGGATTTTCATTTTAACAAAAACACAAAGACACTATTTTTGGTTTTTCAATTTTCTCCTCCTAAACGACATACGAAATATAAAAGAAAGAAAATTGACCAATCGATACTGATACCTTTCAGTTTAAGCTTTCAGAAAAACTTTTAGTTTTGAAATATGAAACATTCAATTTAAGGTAAGCAGGAGACTCCACTATCAGTAATTGCTAGAAGCTTTGAACTTCACAATCACCAACAGGTCTTCTTGAAGAAACATGCACACTGGTTTAAATGATTAGTATTCAAATGACCTGAAGCACACAGCTTCTGGTCGACCAGTGTCTTCACAAAATCAGTTGCAGCCTTGCTAACCACTTTAGGTCGCCATTGCATTTTTACTTTTTCATTTTGAACCGAGTCATCATTCGGAGATGAACCACCAACACTTGAATCAAATTTGAAATATGATTTCTTTTGAGATTTAGTTTTGGAAGGTGGTGACTCAGTAAAAATTTTGTCCAATTCATCCACAAATTTGGCAGATTTGGTATAAAATGATATTTTAACATTTGCAGGACAATCCTGTGCCATGTGTCCCTTTCAGTGACATTGATAGGACAAACGATATGATCGTTTAGATTGTGGTTTGCCCTGAAATGTATCACATCTATCATCAGAATCAGAATTATCAGAAATATCATCAAATACTTGAAACCTGTTTGCATGCACCTAGTTAGATGTAGGATTTTGAGGTGTAGAATTAGATCCAGATGAATATTCTTTTGGAGAACTTTCAGATGAATCATGCTTCTTTTGTTTGCCTCCAAATTCCTTTTCCATGGTGGAAATGAATAGTTGAGCCAGGTGATAAATTTGATCCAAACTAGTGTCTTTCTTTTTCTTTTGGAGCTTTCTTGGGCATATTCTTCTTGTCTTTCTTTTCAAACTTTTTACCTTCACTACCCAGACCAGAACGTTTGTAACCCGGTAGCTTTGACAAATCGACTTGAGAATTTGAAGGACCAGCTTTAGCAGTGTGATTGAATGAAGCTTTAATATCCTTCAACTTGTTAGCTTCAACCAATTTTGCAGCAACTTGTGCATCATTCAATTCTTTTTCATCTTTTTGAATCTGTTTCCCAGCAGAAAAAACTCCCTCATCAGATATAAACCCACCAGATACAAACTTTGATGTATCTTTATCAATCAAAATTTCCTCCTTTTCCACTTTCTTGCTTGAAACCTTTGATTTCTTCTTCTCAGATTCTTTAGAAGCAAATTCAGAATAATCACCCATTGTTTCAGAAGATTTGACATTAGCCAGAGGATCAGTTTGAACCAATGGAGGTGGTAATTGATTGAATTCTTCACCGCCAAACACTCTTTTGAAATTTTCGTCGTTGCACAAAGAACTGGTGAAAGGATGTGAATTCTTCAAGTTATTTAGTTGACGATTCAAATCCAGGACTTGAACATTTAAATCTGATATCTTATTTTGAGCTTCACCCAAAGCCTTTTCTGATTCTATCAACTGTTCTGAAATTCTGTTAGACAAAGACTTTTCTCTTCTCACTTTATCATGTGCATCAAACATTTCTTGTGTAACCTTTTCCACCTTTCCTTGATAAATCTCTACATTTCTTGTCAACAATTTGTTTTCTTTTGTCAGATCGGTGACTTTATCTTGTAATTTTGACTGGAGAACTTTATAGTCATTGTTTAAAACCATGAGTTCATCATTAGCTTTCTAAAGTTCAAAATTGGTAAGTAGAAGTGATTCCACTCTTACTTTAGATTTCTTATACAAAGCATCAAAGTCTCCAATAGCATCCTTTGCTTCGAACTCCCATTTTTCAACCTTTGAAGCTAACTCAACATTTTCATTTTGTAACTTTAAGATCTGTTCTTTATTGTCACTTACCATCTCATCCAATCTTGCTTTTAGCTCTAAAACCTATTCTATTAACACCTTCTTTTCTTTTTCCAACATTGCGTTAGCTTTGAAAATCTCATCAGAATCTTCACACTTTCTTTTTTAACCTTCTATCTCTGCTTCTTTCTTCTCATGTTCAACAATAATCTTTCTTTCTTTTTGAGCACAAAATTCACATGTTGACTCATACCCACTAACTTCAGAATCACTTGTTTCAGATGCACTTGTTTGAGATTCAGAATCACTTGATTCACCTTGCATAGTAGCCATTAATGCATAATTTTCTGAAGAATGAACTAAAAATGCAGATTCATCTGGAAAATCTACAGCCCAATCATAACCCTCCTCAGCCACTAAAGCCTTTGCATCTTTATTATGATTATGACTATCTGAAGTGCTTGGTTTAGAAGAAGATTGCTTGCATTCTCGAGCAAAATGTCCTAATTTAGAACATTTGTAACATTTCAATTTAGACTTATCTAAACCCAGTTTGCATCCTTGAAGAATAGAACTCTTGCCATGTTTGTCAATAAACCTTCTTCCTTTTTCAATAGTCATAGCAAACTGCCAATCCAAATCTAATTTATTTAGCTGATCATCATCCATCTGTTTTAGATCCTCCGAAATCAAACCTGAATTACCAATTTGACTAAATATGGATCCAGACGAAGATGATATGAAAGCAGACAATAAAGCAGCTAAATCTTCGGTTGCTTGAGTAGAAGCAGACTTGTTGATTTATCTATTAGGAATAGTAAAACTGCAACCCGAAGAATAACCAGTATTTTCAGACTTTCCAGCAAGAAAAGCTGTTGCAGGTGGATTACTACTTGAAATAGAATGTGATTTTGTTTTAGCATGAACAGTAGCGGAATTTTCTCCAAAATATACCTCAAGATTCTGAATAGATGGAGTTGCTGACTTTTTCACAAGTAATTCCATTTCCCGAGCTTATAATTTGCTTATCAGCTGATTGACTATCCAACTTGAGTAGTTTGGATCATTAGACAACATCATCACAAAATTCTCCCACTTTTCGGGAAGAGCTTCCGAGAGTTCTCCTTTAATTCATCATTTCCTTTCTTAATACCTACAATGTCAAGTTCATTAATTATATGTGAAAACCTTGCAATCAAATCTGTGATCTTTTCATTCTCACAAAGCCCGAAATTATCAAACTCTTTCTTCAAAACTTTCTTTCAAGTGTTTTTGTACTGATCATTACCCTCGCATCTCTCCTTAATAGCATCCCATAATTGTTTCGACGTTGGAAAATTCTTAAACTGATGCATCAAATCCTTGGGTAATGCCATCAGAGAAAACTATATGTCTTCTTTTCTTATGCAAATACCTTCTTTTCTTCAGGCTCAAAATCACTTACCGATTTTGGTAAAGTATTAGCAATCAACGGATACTCATATTGTTTTTCAATCGGAATCAAACAATCAACATCTTGTGAGTATATGTAAGATTCAAATCTTTTCTTCTAGATATGATAATCTTCTAATCGAAGTAATTTAGGAACTTTCTGAGTTGTTCTGATTTCATTATCATAGTTCATAATGGCTTGGATCGAGGTTTGCATAGCTGAAAACAGTTGAAAATCACTCATCTTGAAGTTAAAAATCGAATGTCAAAACTTCAAACTAACAAAATGGAGGTCTTCCAAGTGGATTTTGGGGGTCAAATCGGGGGGTACTAGCCATTAAGCCAGTAAAAGTATATATCTCGTCGAGACGAACGTTTTGGCTGGTATTAGCTCCCATAACTCTTAACGGTTCTCAAGTTACGTCAGTTTTAGTGAAGGTCAATTTTCTGCCAACGTACCAAGCTGCGGACCAAGAAAACCAGCGTACCAAAAACCCAAAGCAGACCAAAAACGTACCAAATCTTCAGCGTACCACCCTACTGACCAAATCTGATCAGCGGGCCAGAAAACTCAGCGTACCAGTTTGAGCAGTGTACCAATTTGGTACGGCGTAACTGCTAGCGTACCAGAAAGTAACCGTCGCGGACCAAACTTGAAGATTGTCATCCGGACCAGATTTCAGCGTACCAAAAACTGATGAAGATTGCCTTGTGTATTATGTGACATCCGAGAATTTCAAGGTTAACTTCCGTTAGACAAACCCCGTTAATTACGTTATAAGTGTCAACTTAGTAACTAATGCTTAACTAGGCCGAATACGTCCACGTCCTTTGGTTGATCACCAAACCCGCCCATACATGTTATGTGTTCACTTGTTTATTATCATTATGTGCAATGTAATTTAAATGCGTGATTTAATAATTAGGAAAAGCATGACAATATATGAATCGTGTTTAACTTGCTTAGAATGTGAAATTGACCAACTCTTGGTAACCAGCGAAACTACCGGGCGAAACTATAGTGTCGCCCGGCAGTCTATGGACTCACTCGTGAACAGAGCTAGTTTCGCCGGTCAGCGAAACTGCCAGCGAAACTAGGCCCTGATATATAACATCCTAATAAACCCTACTTTATACCATTTGCCTCTTTTACACAAAACACACACCACTCTCCATCTGCTCTCTCGAGAAAGCTGGTCAGTTGCGAATCACCA
>JBCNJP010000009.1:37543380-37568855 GCA_039602395.1 Deinandra increscens subsp. villosa
ATTTCAAAAGACAGAAACGTGGCTTTCCATTTCCTTTTGAAAATTAATTTAATCTTGGCGCAAAACTTCTCTTCGAGAATCCAAGATATAGTTTTGAAATCATAATTTTGTATCGTGTATCGATCGGTCGAAAACAAATAAGAAACAAAATCTTTTTGGCTTTTTGAAACTTTATTTCAAAACACACCGAAAATCTTTTTGATTTTTCTAAGTTTATGCTAAAACACACCTAAAATCTTTTTGGATTTTTCATATATGAAACGTAAATGCAATACAGAAATGAAATACTGAATCACACACTATTTTTGTCTTTTGCGAGAAAGATCACAACTTGGGATTATATTGATCATGAATTTGTTGAACTACACTTCAATTTCAATTACTTCAGCACACAAGTCATGTCGATTACTGGTATAATTTGTCCATCTTAAACTCAGGCACAATCATACTCATAACATCTGGATATGTTATTATATTGATTCGATTGCTATGGCCAGTGTACCCCGTACTATCATACATTCTCAGATATGTATTTACTTATCACACTTTGTGATTTTACTTGTGCTTTAACACATAGTAAATGTATTCATGATATAGTCAACTGTGTTCCATGCAAAAAGAAATAAGAACGTTAAATCGTCTACATTAAGGTCGATCTTTCGATACGTAGATAAGGTCTCAGATTTAACAAAATAAGAAAATAAAACAAGTTGAAATTGTATAACCCAACAACAATCAGGTCGGTACCCCCGTACACGCAGAGAAAGTCCAATGAGTTATACAAAACACCAAAGAAAATAAAGCAGAACGTCAAACGAACAACAATCAGGTCAGTCTTGTGGACACGCAGAGAAAGTATGATCGTTTGACAAAATAAAGAAAATCAAACAAGTATAATTCTTTGCAAAATGAACACATGTATACACAGTGACTTCTCATTTTGTTTTTCACATGTCTTTTTCTTGATATCATGAGATATGCATCAAGATGTTGTCCACTTGGTCAAGCATTAGAGTTTTGATGTGTTTATCACATCTGAATACTTTCTGATTTAATGCCGAGCCTACCAAGCACATCAAACAATGATCTTATGGCTTTTCATCTATTTTATCCATGAGTCAGACACGTAAGCTAATGTACCATCATTTCCCAAATATGTCGGATACAATTTCTCATTTTTCAATGTTTTTGTATTTTTCTGTTTTTCAATGTGTTTGTATTTTCTGTTTTCTCCCCCTTAAAATGAAAACTCTATTTTTGGATTTTCATTTTAACAAAAACACAAAGACACTATTTTTGGTTTTTCAATTTTCTCCTCCTAAACGACATACGAAATATAAAAGAAAGAAAATTGACCAATCGATACTGATACCTTTCAGTTTAAGCTTTCAGAAAAACTTTCAGTTTTGAAATATGAAACATTCAATTTAAGGTAAGCAGGAGACTCTACTATCAGTAATTGCTAGAAGCTTTGAACTTCACAATCACTAACAGGTCTTCTTGAAGAAACCTTCACACAGGTTTAAATGATTAGTATTCAAATGACCTGAAGCACACAGCTTCTGGTCGACCAGTGTCTTCACAAAACCAGTTGCAGCCTTGCTAACCACTTTAGGTCGCCATTGCATTTTTACTTTTTCATTTTAAACCAAGTCATCATCCGGAGATGAACCACCAACACTTGAATCAAATTTGAAATATGATTTCTTTTGAGATTTAGTTTTGGAAGGTGGTGACTCAGTAAAAATTATGTCCGATTCATCCACAAATTTGGCAGATTTGGTATAAAATGATCTTTTAACATTTGCAGGACAATCCTGTGCCATGTGTCCCTTTCGGTGACATTGATAGGACAAACGATATGATCGTTTAGATTGTGGTTTGCCCTGAAATGTATCACATCTATCATCAGAATCAGAATTATCAGAAATATCATCAAATACTTGAAACCTGTTTGCATGCACCTAGTTAGATGTAGGATTTTGAGGTGTAGAATTAGATCCTGATGAATATTCTTTTGGAGAACTTTCAGATGAATCCCGCTTCTTTTGTTTGCCTCCAAATCCCTTTTCCATGGTGGAAATGAATACTTGAGCCAGGTGATAAATTTGATCCAAACTAGTGTCTTTCTTTTTCTTTTGGAGCTTTCTTGGGCATATTCTTCTTGTCTTTCTTTTCAAACTTTTTACCTTCACTACCCAAACCTGAACGTTTATAACCCGGTAGCTTTGACAAATCGACTTGAGAATTTGAAGGACCAGCTTTAGCAGTGTGATTGGATGAAGCTTTAATATCCTTCAACTTGTTAGCTTCAACCAATTTTGCAGCAACTTGTGCATCATTCAATTCTTTTTCATCTTTTTTAATCTGTCTCCCAGCAGAAACAACTCCCTCATCAGATATAAACCCACCAGGTACAAACTTTGATGTATCTTTATCAATCAAAATTTCCTCCTTTTCCACTTTCTTGCTTGAAACCTTTGATTTCTTCTTCTCAGATTCTTTAGAAGCAAACTCAGAATAATCACCCATTGTTTCAGAAGATTTGACATCAGCCAGAGGATCAATTTGAACCAATGGAGGTGGTAATTGATTGAATTCTTCACCGCCAAACACTCTTTTGAAATTTTTGTCGTTGCACAAAGAACTGGTGAAAGAATGTGAATTCTTCAAGTTATTTAGTTGACGATTCAAATCCAGAACTTGAAAATTTAAATCTGATATCTTATTTTGAGCTTCACCCAAAGCCTTTTCTGATTCTATCAACTGTTCTTAAATTCTGTTAGACAAAGACTTTTCTCTTCTCACTTTATCATGTGCTTCAAACATTTCTTGTGTAACCTTTTCCACCTTTCCTTGATAAATCCGTACATTTCTTGTCAACAATTTGGTTTCTTTTGTCAGATCGGTGACTTTATCTTGTAATTTTGACTGGAGAAATTTATAGTCATTGTTTGAAACCATGAGTTCATCATTAGCTTTCTGAAGTTCAAAATTGGTAAGTAGAAGTGATTCCACTCTTGCTTTAGATTTCTTATACAAAGCATCAAAATCTCCAATAGCATCCTTTGCTTCGAACTCCCATTTTTCAACCTTTGAAGCTAACTCAACATTTTCATTTTGTAACTTTAAGATCTGTTCTTTATTGTCACTTACCATCTCATTCAATCTTGCTTTTAGCTCTAAAACCTATTCCATTAACACCTTCTTTTCTTTTTCCAACATTATGTTAGCTTTGAAAATCTCATCAGAATCTTCACACTTTCTTTTGTAACCTTCTATCTCTGCTTCTTTCTTCTCATGTTCAACTATAATCTTTCTTTCTTTTTGAGCACACAATTCACATGTTGACTCATACCCACTAACTTCAGAATCACTTGTTTCAGATGCACTTGTTTGAGATTCAGAATCACTTGATTCACCTTGTATAGTAGCCATTAATGCATAATTTTCTGAAGAATGAACTAAAAATGCAGATTCATCTGGAAAATCTACAACCCAATCATAACCCTCCTCAGCCACTAAAGCCTTTGCATCTTTATTATGATTATGACTATCTAAAGTGCTTGGTTTAGAAGAAGATTGCTTGCATTCTCGAGCAAAATGTCCTAATTTAGAACATTTGTAACATTTCAATTTAGACTTATCTAAACCCAGTTTGCATCCTTGAAGAATAGAACTCTTGCCATGTTTGTCAATAAACCTTCTTCCTTTTTCAATAGTCATAGCAAACTGCCAATCCAAATCTAATTTATTTAGCTGATCATCATCCATCTGTTTTAGATCCTTCGAAATCAAACCAGAATTACCAATTTGACTAAATATGGATCCAAACGAAGATGATATGAAAGCAGACAATAAAGCAGCTAAATCTTCGGTTGCTTGAGTAGAAGCAGACTTGTTGATTTATCTATTAGGAATAGTAAAATTTCTACCCGAAGAATAACCAGTATTTTCAGACTTTCCAGCAAGAAAAGCTGTTGCAGGTGGATTACTACTTGAAATAGAATGTGATTTTGTTTTAGCATGAACAGTAGCAGAATTTTCTCCAAAATATACCTCAAGATTCTGAATAGATGGAGTTGCTGACTTTTTCACAAGTAATTCCATTTCCCGAGCTTATAATTTGCTTATCAGTGATTGACTGTCCAACTTGAGTAGTTTGGATCATTAGACAACATCATCACAAAATTCTCCCAGTTTTCGGGAAGAGCTTCCAGGAATTCTCCTTTAATTCATCATTTTCTTTCTTAACACCTACAATGTCAAGTTCATTAATTAAATGTGAAAACCTTGCAATCAAATCTGTGATCTTTTCATTCTCACAAAGCCCAAAATTATCAAACTCTTTCTTCAAAACTTTCTTTCGAGTGTTTTTGTACTGATCATTACCCTCGCATCTCTCCTTAATAGCATCCCATAATTGTTTCGACGTTGGAAAATTCTTAAACTGATGCATCAAATCCTTGGGTAATGCCATCAGAGAAAACTATATGTCTTCTTTTCTCATGCAAATACCTTCTTTTCTTCAGGCTCAAAATCACTTATCGATTTTGGTAAAGTATTAGCAATCAACGGATACTCATATTGTTTTTCAATCGGAATCAAACAATCAACATCTTGTGAGTATATGTAAGATTCAAATCTTTTCTTCTAGATATGATAATCTTCTAATCGAAGTAATTTAGGAACTTTCTGAGTTGTTCTGATTTCATTATCATAGTTCATCATGGCTTGGATCGAGGTTTGCATAGCTGAAAACGGTTGAAAATCACTCATCTTGAAGTTAAAAATCGAATGTCAAAACTTCGAACTAACAAAACGGAGGTCTTCCAAGTGGATTTTGGGGGTCAAATCGGGGGGGGGGGGGGTACTAGCCATTAAGCCAGTAAAAGTATAGACCTCGTCGAGACGAACGTTTTGGCTGGTATTAGCTCCCATAACTCTTAACGGTTCTCAAGTTACGTCAGTTTTAGTAAAGGTCACTTTTCTGCCAACGTACCAAGCTGCGGACCAAGAAAACCAGCGTACCAAAAACCCAAAGCAGACCAAAAATGTACCAAATCTTCAGCGTACCACCCTACGGACCAAATCTGATCAGCGGACCAGAAAACTCAGCGTACCAGTTTGAGCAGTGTACCAATTTGGTACGGCGTAACTGCTAGCGTACCAGAAAGTAACTGTCGAGGACCAAACTTGAAGATTGTCTTCCGGACCAGATTTCAGCGTACCAGAAACTGATGAAGATTGCCTTGTGTACTAGAAGCATACCAATAGGCGTACCAGCTGTTCTTCGAACGAACGAAATTGAAATTTTCGGATTTTCACGAATTTTAACGTTTTGAGCTGGAAATTAGAGCAGGAAGATGCGAAAACACTCTAGGAACACTCAGAAATAATTTTTATCCTCACAATCACTCGGAATTGTGAAAATTTGATGATAAATGCACCAAATCCAAGCTTTCTATCTCTAAAACTCAAAAATGGACCAAATCACAGCAGTAGAGCAACCTAGATTGCTCTGATACCACTTGTAAATCCACGGAACGGATCTTAGTACTGCATGATTTGATCAATCGATAACAATGAGAGTAAATAAAGCTTTGCTTTATTGATTCACTAAGAGATACAAGCTAGAGAGAGAGAACACACTCAGTTACACACACTTAAGAGTAGAGAATGACAGAACTAATGAACTCTTTTTAACACGAACTATTTATAGTTAGCAACTTACCAGCATACCAACTGGCATACCATTTGGTACGGGCGTACCAATTGGTACGGCGTACCATTTGGTACGACACCTTGGTATGTTGTAACTATACGACTCACAAAGACGCTCTAGACTAGATACAATACACGAGACACATGGTAGCATAGGAATATGCTCTAACAGACACCTTTCTTAATGATGAACCAAATGCTGAGGAGGAAGATGAAATATACTAATCAGTAATAAGCTTGGTGCCACCTCCTGAGAATCTCAAACTTTCAATTCTCAAGTGCCGCACTTGGAGCAAATCAATCATCTTCAGGAGAGACCCTTGCTTTAACCATGGGTGAACTAGACGTATCTCCTGTCATCCCTGAGCTCTCATTCTCTCATTGCAACTCCAACTGGCACCCCTAGTGCAAAAGCCAATAAGCATTGTTATGCCTGCAAATGCTATATCCGAAATCTCTAAACAACTAAAACACTTGCATGTTGATAGTGAGTTTCTAGATCTTGGGAGAAGCGCTTTTCGCGAGTTTTATGCAAACACCCTCGCTACTAATTCTAGCAGCCGAAGCGGTGTAGTGGTCACTGAAGAAAATATTGAAGCCAGAGAAGCATTACAGATTCAGCCTCTTAGCATGATTACAAATGATATCTTCAATGATATTAGTTTGGCTGAACGTCTGAATAATCTTATTTATGACTCCAGTGCAACAAACTTCATAAATCTGGAATTCACAACTGATGATGAGTATGACGAGGAGATTGTCTATAAGATCAAAGACGAACCAATTGATATTGTGTCTCCAATCTCTTCACCAGTTCATCATTCTGAAGAAAGGGAAGTCAATCAAGAAGGAGTTGCAACCCAAATATCTGTGCCAGAGTCTACTGAAACCACCACTGGTGCTGCTCCTGAAATTATTCAGATTTAGCCAATAACAAGTGTAAGTGGTGGTCAAGCTACAAATAATCCTATCCCTTCACACGAATCTAGTCCTTCTGGTAGACCCGACAAAGGTAAAAGGAAATTGACTCCTGGAGAAGTTTACGAGCAGGAAATGGAAAAATAGAGAAAGAAGAAAGAAGCTCCCAGACTTACAAAAGAAGAAATAATGATTGAGAGGACGCTGGATGAGATTGCCAAACAAGAGGCTATCAAAGAGATGATAGAATCTAGCCGTCCTCAAACAAAAATTGGCACTGGATCAGAACACTTTGAGCGGAATGATCCCAACATTGATGAGGGAGAACCAAGAATAAGAATAATCCCCAACCTAGCTGGTGACAATGTTGATCCATCTGACACTTCAGAAATAGCAAAATATGTCAGAGAGCTCATTTCTTGTGGGATTCCTCTATCATACTTAACGACTCTTACGGATGCACAGCTAGTTGAACTGTACACTGACGAGTAAGAAATGGAGACACATCTCTATAACTACAAACTTGCAGAAAAGCTAACTGATCCTAGAGCAAATCCTTTTGCTGATACTGATAAGAAATTTGAATATGTGCAATTCAATGACAACCTGAGGGAAAAGATCCGTGAGATGCATGCTCAGTATATGCCTCCTCGTGAAGGAATCTTTGATCACATTTCCCCTCCCCCTAGTCCCACTACAGCTACGCTTGGAGTCAGCAGCATGACCAAGAGAGAAATGCAAGACTTTCTAGACAGGAAAGGCTATGCCTGTAAAAGCTACATCAGAAAGCAGCTTCCTTGTCTTCGAAAGATGGTCAAAAATCACATAATTGAAGAAAATAAAAAGATCAAGCTTCAGCTGGATGAACGGGAAGCAATAAGGGTAGAGGAATACCGAAGGAGAGAAGCCCCTACCTTGGTTGACAATGGGAAGGAAATGGCACCGTATCGATAAGCCTTGGTGCAGTTCACTGCTAAGAAGCTCAAAGATATTCCTTTAAACGTCGAATCAGATAATGGGATGAAGATCCTTGGTTGGAAATATGATCACGAGTTCAAGGCATTTATTGTCAAACGCAAAAATGGATTCGTGCAGTTCTTTGCTAAAATAAGAGACTTTCTGAATTTGTTCTTATGGGAGCTGAACCAACTTAGATGGAGAAAGCTGATCAACCACTCAAATGATCCAGTGGGTAGAGATGCTGAAGAACAAATAAAACCCATCTACAATATTAGTTCAACTCGCCCCCTCAAGACAAAGAAGAAGAAGTATAAATCTTCCGAAAACAAAGAGCTGTGGTCCCACATAAGGTCACGTACAAGAGTATCAGCAAGGATTTAAATACAAAGAAAATAACTGGTGATCAGGGTAACCTAATAAGAAGTTGGTATTACAGTGGGGACACTCATGAGTTGGTTATTGAAAGGGAAACTCACGTACAATACTCTTCGCTGCAATTGAATGAGATTGCTGCATAGAAGTTACCTTAAGTGGTTATTCTACAGTCTTTTAGACACTATCCATCGAAGGCTTAGGCCATACGAGATAGTAGATGCAAACTACTTCGGTTTGTTTCTAAGGTGGTGGTGCTGGGAGTGCATTGCTGCTAAGAGGATGACTACAGAAAGCCTAAGTACCTTAAAGGACTAGTTCATGGGTGGTCGCGGGATTTGCTACCTCTCCCGTGTACGTGAAAGGATGTTAGAAATGTGGCACTATTATGATTTGAAGAAGTTCTCGCGAGAAGACCTTTAGATACTGTACGATGCACAGATCGTCTGCCTAGATGATCGATACAGGAATCTTGCTCGGAAATACTGGAGGTTCTTGCTAAAGTTACTTGGTCAACTTAGATAGTTGTCAGTTTATTATGTTTGTATTACCACCAAAGGGGGGATTTGTAAGATCTTTCTAGGGTTGGTGGCAACTCAAACATAGCATACTTAGTATTTGTGCTCAAATTGTAAATCTTTCACTTTACTTGATGTTTATGTTAATCATTCAAGTATTTGATGTTTTGTATTTCATATGTAATGTCATAACTTGTGTTAATCATTGATATTGAGATAATAGCCCTTGTTCATTTCTATTGTGATATGAAAGCCTGGATCCATGTTCTGTGACATTTCATGATAATTTGCTTAGCTTATGATAATAATTGAACGTGTCTTTATAATAACAACCCTTAGTGGTTCAATAATGATTCTTGACGTTTTACGAGTGTACTTGGTGATTTCAACCTTGTCTTGGTGATCTGGGCTTCATTCTTGGCGACCTCACCAAAGTTGGCGACCTCACCAAAGGGTCTTGGCGACTTGGGGCTAATACTTGGCGATCTAGTCAAGCAGTCTTGGAGACCTCGCCAAGCCTTGGCGACCTCACCAAGTCTTGGCGACCTCACCAAGGCTTGGCGAGCTCAGCAAGTAGTCATTGCGATCTCATCTTTAGCCTTGGCGATCTCGTCAGTCTGATGACATAATTTTCACTAACTTCAATAACATTCTCTTGATTTCAGTGTTATGACGGCAGGTGCTCTCTCCAGTATAAACAGCAACATGGAAATACCCTAAAATAAGCCTTTGGACGGCTGTTTTCAAGAGAGAGAGAGAGCACTTTCGTGTAAAACCCTAGTGTTCTTGAGTTTCAGACTTGAAATCTAAGGATTTCAACACACAAAAAATGTGATTTGATCACAGATTAATGTTTTCCGCACTTGAATCTGTGTATTGAATGGGTAAAGGCTCCAAATTGGTGCTGACAAAATTACAAAAGAAAGATTGGTATCTAGGAGGGGGAAATCAAAAGCCAACGGACGATCAGATAAAAGAACTATCCTCGAATGTTCAAAAAGCACTTGACACATTTGAAGCAAAGGGAAAGGATGCTCTAGATATGATAAAAGAGGACTTTGGCAGCCTCAAGAGAGATATATTAACAATGGGAGACAACCTGAACAAGATCAATACCGATCAAATATATCTCGAAAAAATGAATGAAGAGCTTGTCAAAACAGGTGAAGAATATGGTCCATCATCCTCAACAAAGAAGCATCCAACAAAGAAAACAACTCCTCCTCCAATCTTCAACCTTGATGATTCTCCATCATCACCAGGTCATAAAAGAAAGCATACCCCATTGAAGATAAATCTTCTCCCAAAAGGAAGAAAACGAAGCAGTGCAAACCTAATATAAGACCTGAGGAATCAATGCCACCTCCACCTCCAAGGAAACGCTCAAACAAACCAAGTAATCTCTCCCTCACACCCTCGTTATTTACTACAACCAAAAATCATACTGTAGGATCCTCAAAGTACCAAAGTCAATCAGGAAAGGGTATGGAGAAGGTAACAAATCAAGGGGGAGCCGTAAATACACTGGCTGTGTCGCTTGTTTCTCAATCTCTCTATCAAGATAATTAATGCGAAGAGAAACAAATAGAAGGGAGGTGTGGCATGAGAAGAGGCAATGTGTTGATATGTTTCTTAAAGAAATAGAATAAAACCCTCAAATGAGTCCTATGAGCAGAAGAGTATAAAAGTTTCATCAAGATCTATGAAAGAAGCTGGCTATACTCAGAAGCCAAAATTGAAGAATTACTGAAAATCAAAGAAAGGCAACAACAAGGTTAATTTGGGATAAGTTACTTCAACACATACACAATAGTAACAACAGCAAACAATCGTCAGCCATACACCTTCAAAGATGAAGAGCTAGATCAACTCAGTGAAATCCACATAATGTCTCTAATCAAAGCATGTATCTTAACTGACTCAAAAAGTCTACGGAACAGAAGGACAGTCTACAGACTCAGGGAGGCAGGACTCAAAATATACAGAAGACATGCACAGATTGACTTTGAACTGGGAAGACACATGTGACTAAATAAACTCTATATTCACACGGAAAAAGATTTAAAGACATGGAACGATGGATCATTTGCTAATCTAGTAATATCGAGATTGAGACGAGATCAAAAGTAAATACAAATGTGATATGTATTGATTCAAGCTTGAGAAAATTACACACAGAAAAACACACACAGAACGTAAGATATGACCAAGAGTTCTCAAAGTGTTTGCTTCTCTAAACAGGTCAACCTATTTATAGGTCACATTTACTGCCTAGCGTACCATCCAACGTACCATTGGTATGTTGGCTCCGTACCAACTGGTATGGCCCATGGTACGCAGACCCTAAGACTCACGAAAATAATGCTCTGATCTGGATACAATACATGGGACACATTGCAGCATAGGAATATGCTCTAAAAAACTCCCCCTTAACGTGTAGTGTATCTATTCTAACTAAACTCTAGTCTTCAATCTTCCACATTTCTGCATTCGATCTTCAACTTGAAATCTTGTCAGAAATAGAGCTTGCATGGCTGGATTAAAACTTGAACAATCTTTGAACTTCAAGATCCACTTGTGAAAGATACTTCAATAACTCCCCCTTTAACCATGCTTGAGTCTTGTCACACAGACCCTGCAACTTTAGAAGACAAAAGTGCGGGTTTTCCATTTTGAATTATCAAAAATTAATTTAATCTTGACGCAAAACTTCTCTTTGAGAATCCAGGATATTGATTTTGACATTTTGTTTCTGTATCAAGTGACGATCGATCGAAAACAAATAAGAAATAAAATCTTTTTGGCTTTTAGAAAGTTTAGACCAAAACACACCTAAAATCTTTTTGATTTTTTAAACTTAAGCTAAAACACACCGAAACTCTTTTTTGTTTTTTCTGAAATGAAAACATAAATGCAATACTGATCACACTCTATTTTTATTTGAGAAATATCACTATCTGGGATCATATTGGTCACAACAAGCTGAACTACACTTCAATTTCAGTTATTGTAGCACATACGCCATGTCGATTGCAGATATAATTTGTCCATCTTAAACTCTGACACGATCATACTCATAACATCTGGATATGTTAAGGTATTGATTAATTTGCTTTGACCAGTGTACCCCACACCATTAGACATACTCATATATGCTTTTGCTTATCACACTTTGTGATTTCACTTGTGATTTAACACATAGTGATTTGAATTCATGATATAGTCCACTGTGTTCCATGCAAAAAAAAAAAAAAACAAGAACGTTAAATCGTCTACCTTAAGGTCGATCTTTAGATACGCAGATAGGGCCTCGGATTTAACAAAATAAATAAATAAAAACAAGTTGAAATTGTATAAACCAAACAACAATCAGGTTGGTCTTGTTGACACACAAAGAAAGTCCGATGAGTTATACGAAACACCAAGAAAATAAAGCAGAACCTTAAATGAACAACTATTAGGTCGGTCTTGTGGACACGCAGAGATAGTCCGATCATTTAAGAAAATAAAGAAAATCAAACAAGTTTAAATGTTTGTAAAATGAACACATGTATACACAGTGACTTCTCATTTTCTTTTTCACATATCTTTTTCTTGATATCTTAAAATACGCATCAAAATGTTCTCTACTAGGTCAAGCATCAAATTTAAGCGTATATCACATTTGAATACTTTCTGATTTGCTAAGCCTACCTAGCACATCGAACAATGATCTTATGGCTTTTTCACTTACTCTATCCGCGAGTCAGAAACGTTAGCCAATGTACCATCCTTTCCCAATGATCAATTTCTCAATTTTGATCTTTTTCAATTTTTATAACTTTTGCATTGCCTTTTTCATTTTTTTTAATCTTTTGCATTGCCTTTTTCTCCCCCTAAAATGAAAAACTCTATTTTTGGATTTTTCATTTTAACAAAACAAGACACTATTTCTTTTTTGCTCTTGTCAATTTTCTCCCCCTAACCATATGTACAACTACCACTTGTAAAAATACGAAAAAGAAAGAAAATTGATCGACCAACACTTACACTTTTCAGTTTTAGTTGTAAAAACACGTTTTCTTCAAAAAAATTCTTTTGAAAGACTATTTAAGAATGATAATGCGTTGAAATAATAAATAATGCAGATTCTTCACGATCAGCAACACACGCATGATAGGTCTTCTTGAAGAAACCTGCAGACACTAGATAAACAATAGCAGTTTTGGGATCGGCCCGAGTCAATAGCCTCGGATCGCCCGGTGTCTTCAACATGGTCCAGATCATAGGCGATTGAAAACTTTTCAATGAATCCACAAAGTTTTCAACTTGCGTATTTGCCCAAGATGGCTTAGGAGTTGATTTGAACATGGACGGTTGTGGTTCATCAAAAATATGAACATTTAAATCCACATATTTAGCAGTTTTGTTCACATAAGAGTGAGTGCTTGCATTCATAGGACACTGAGCAGCAAGATGTCCTGGTTTACGACATGCGTAACACTTTATGTGAAAAACATTAAGCGAATTACTACCCAAATTTGTTTCAAAAATTTCTTTGTTATCAAAAAAATTCTCTGGATTTCTACTTCCATGTTGAATAAACACATCATGATAACCAAAAGAATTTTCATAACCAAATGATCAAAGAAACCATCAGATGAATCATACCTTGGAGGTGAACTTCGTGGAGAATAACATGAACCATTTGAAGAACCTCCAGAATAATAATGATCATTCTTTAATTTGAACACATTCTGTTTCTTCTGTTTTGGTTTATTCTTCTGAGTTGAAACATGTTCCTTCATCTTCTTCTGTTGTGTTTGCAGAACTAGTTCTTCCTTAACTTCATAACCCAAGCCGTTGTGTTTGTAATCTGGAAGCTTTGAAGAATTTGAAGCAGAGCCAAAAGCTTCTCTTCCTTTAGCTTTGCTAGTGAATTTAGCTTTAATATCTTTTAGTTTGTTCTACTGAATCAAAGCTTTTTCTTCTTCAGTTACAAATATAGTACAAGAAGCAACTTTATCACAAATCTGTTCATTTTCCAAATATATTGAATTTGAAGCAAACTTTGGAGCTTCACCCAGCTTCTGCTGCTTTTTCTCTGACTTGAATTTCTTCTTTTTGCACGAGTTACAAACTTAGAATAATCTTGTAGTTCAGCGTTTGGATCAACCGACACAGATGAGGAATTTAATATCACAACCGGTGCAGGAACAATATGTAGATCTTCATCTGTCAAACTATCCTGACTCGTCCCTTGGTTGTAGATATAATTCAGTAATGTAGGAGACAAGTTGCAAATCTTCACTTGTTTCTGAAGATCAAAATTTTTAATTTTCAACTCGGAAATATTCACTTGAGCATCCAACAACTCTTTCTGAGTAGCAATAAATTGATCTGATAGATCATTGTACTCAAATTTTTGTTGTCTTTTTATATCACACACTTCCAACAATTCTGCAGTAACCTTCTCCCATTTCTTCTTAAAATACTCAACATCTTTTGTTAAAATTGCATTCTTATCTCGAAACAGAACATTTGCATCTCGAACCTTTGAAAGTTCTTCTTGAAGACCTAAAACCTTATCAGCAGCTTCAATCGTAACAGCATTTGCTTTCTCATATTTCTGCTGAACAGGGTAACTTTTTGCAAATAAATTTTCAGAATATTGAACAAGATAAAGATGTTCAGCCTTTAATTTTTCATATTCTTTAGCCAACGCATCCTTTTCCTTTACCAATTCAGCATTGATTTTTTTTCCAAATCAGCATATCGTTGTTGTGAACACTCCAACTTAGCTTTCACAACTTTGAGTTCTTCAGTTATTACACTGTTACCCCTTAACAAAGATTCAATTTTGTTGTTTGCAACAATGCACTCTTGACAATTTACACACTTTTCCTTTTGCTCTTTTGTACTTACCTCAGTAATATCTTCCTCAACTATTTCACAGGAACGTGTGTCAGGATCAAAACCAGTTACTTCTTCATCACTATGTACAATTTGGACAATAAATGCAGATTCATCAGGAAAATCTGCAGCCCAATCATAACCTTCATCGGATGCTTGTGCATTTTTCTCAGGAGTAATAGTTGTTAGAAAATTTTGATTAGAATCAGAAGTTTGTCCCCAATCATATTGTTTATCAACTTAAGAAACCAAAGCTGTTGGAGTAGAAGTATTAGCTTCCTTTTGATTGTTACATTCCATAGCAAAATGTCCAATTTTTGAATACTTGAAACATTTAACCTTTGATTTATCCAAGCCAAGTTTTCCATTTGGATAAATTTCCTTTTTACTAGTTTTGCGGAAGAATCTTCTAGCTCTTTCAGATAACATAGCTATTTGCCATCCCATATCTAATTCATTGAGATGATCCTCATCTAACTGTTTCAAATCATCTTTGAACAACTCAGCATTCCCGATGTTACCAATTATCAAACCATAAGACGATGCTATTAAAGCAGATATTAATGCAGTATGTTCGTCAGTTGCATTGGCAGAAAATGTACTTTGGGATGATTAATTTGGAATTGTAAAATTACACCCTGGAGAATAACTATAATTCTCAGACTTCTCAGTAAACAACGCAGTAGTAGGACCTTCACTGAAAATGTTTGACTTTTTAGCATGCAAGGTTCAATCATTTTCACCATGATATTGTTGGTACCGGATTTCAGGATATATTGAGCAGCTCGCATAGGCTCGCAAGCACTTCACTGTAAGGATGCTGAAATTTATTTTTAACTAACGATTATCTTCCTTTTGTTTATTTTTTGCAGATTACCTTCGGTATGACTCACATGTCCTAAAGACTCGGTCAACTAACAGAAAACATGGACTAAATGGACCTCAATGGCTAGTGGGAGGACATGGAGTTAGTTGCTAGTTTTTAGGAGAGAAGTTGCAATGTAATCTTTTATATATTGAGCTCTAGGATCACACACACGACACTTCTTGCTATCGAAACCCTCTGTAACACTTAGAACTCGATCTCATTTCATTTGTACTTGAACAATTTCTGATTATAAAAGTTTCAGAGCAAGCACTTTAATCCGCCTCCCGAGGTTTTTTGCTAGGATCCTTGAGGATACTCAGGGATTCCTGGATTTTTCCCTCGTTACATCTTCGTGTCAACATCTAAACTTACATTTTCATTGCCAAAGTCATCAAACACACTACCTCACTTACGAAGTTTGATCAACTAATTGCGTAGACAGTTTTTTACAACAACAGATTTGCTGCTGGATTCTGTACTTGTGCAGGCATGGATCGGTTCATATTCAATTCCATATCTCTTGCTAGTATTTGTTCAATCAAACTGTTGAATGACAACCCTGAATATTCTTTATCATGAGTAATCATCATTACATAATGTTCTCATTTTTCAGGTAATGCCTCTAGTAACTTCTCTTTTAATTCAGCTTCTTCCTTTTTTATGCTTACTAAAGCCATTTCACTCAGCAAATTTGAAAACCTAGTAATGAGCTTTGACATATCTTCACTTGGATAATGATTGAAATTGTAGAACTCTTTCTTTAGAACCTTTTGCTTACTTTTCTTCAACTGATCATTACCCTCACATCGTTTCTGTATTGCATCCCACAATTCTTTCGATGTAGTATAAGCAGAAAACTGATGTAACACATCTTTGGGTAATGCCATGGTTAATGTTCCGTAAGCTTTTTGTTCAGCTTGATAAGCTTTCTTTTGTTCATCAGTAAGACTTCGTTACATAATTGGCCTTCTAGTAGTACCAGTTGGATATTCATATTGATCAGAATAAGCCAACCAAAGATCGACATCATTAGTACCAACGTATGCTTCGAAGCGTTTCGCCCAAGTATGATAATCTTCCAATTTCAGTAACTTACGAACTTTCTGACTTGTTCCTATTTCATTATCAGAGTTAACAAGAGCTTGCATCGTGCTTTGAATCGCGGAAAATGCTTGATAATCACTCATTTTGAAATTACAATACCGAACGTAAAAACTTCAAATTCAAAAACAGGCGTCTTAAAAGTGGAATTTGGGTACCAAAACGGAGGGTACTTTCCGTTAGGCAAGTAAAAGTGTAGAGCTCATCGAGACAATCATTTTGGCTGGTATTGGGTTCCGTAACTCCAAACAGAACTCAAGTTATGTCAGTTTTAGTTTACGCCACTATTCTATCGGCATACCAATAAACCTCCCATCGGACCAAATCGTTGACCAGCGTACCAAATTGTTTGATCGGACCAACACTTAGCGTACCATAAGTCTCAGCATACCAATGAATCTAGCGTACCAACTTGAACTCAGCGTACCAAATTGGTATGTTGTAACTGCTACGTATCACTGATAAAGATTGCCTAGCGTACCTGATGTGTTGCAAACCCATCCCATTTCCGGTGTCTTTTAGTTAGATATTCGAGTCAGTTTGAGTCGGTTTTCCATTTGTTTTAGTTTTTTTCAGTTAAGTTTGAGTCTGTGGGTCCTTTTTATATTTTTATGTAAGTTTTGCAGTTTTGAGGAATTCCCGAGGCCAAGAAAGAAGTTAACAAGAAAAGAAGGAAAAGAGCTGAACAAGCAGTCCCAGGCGTATCGCCTGGGACCTGATAATCAGTAGGCGATACGCCCGGAAAGGAGAAGTCAACGGAAGTTTAAGTCGGTTTGACCGACTGTTTTGTCGCGGCATAGGCGGTAGGCGTATCGCCTAGAGAGAACACACCTCCAAGCGATACGCTTGGGGGTCTAAAACCCGCAGAAATTGCTTAATCGATATAAGTTCGATATTAGGGTTTCTATTCGTCATTCTTCGACTTCCAGACGAACTCAGAGGCGATTTTGGGCGACTTGAAGAGCAGAGAAGGTGAGGGACAAAGGAGGAATCATCGGTGGATCAGTTTCTCAACACGAATCATCATCGATCTACCGGGTTTCATCCTTTATTCTTATTGTTCTTGATTTCAATCATGTTTTCTGTCAAAATTCAGATTTTTACTATTACTCTAGACAGTAACATGAGGCTAGGCTAAATTGTTTGTATTGCCTAGACCCACTTGGATGATTATTTGGTATTTATGACTTTATTCAGCTTTGACTGATTGATTGATGTTGCACTTTTATTAAACTCCGCTAATTGCCATGTTTGATGCATATGTCTGTTATGAGCAGATTATCAGTTGATTGTTGATGCTTAATTTACCCGCGAATGTCTCTCGGTTTAGGTAAATTAGCTAAAGTAGTTGACTTTAGGGTTAATTGCTAGAGTGTAGTTAGGGTTTCCTTGACTATTGTATTGATAATTGATTGATAGTTTGATTGTAATGTGCTGCTAAACTGGAGACTTAAAAGGTACAGGTTTAACGGGTAGTTGGGTTGGTTAAAGTTCTAGGGTAGCATTGTCTCAAAAGGAAATGTCCTAGGGTTTTGTCTAGCTTGGTATTCCGTGGCATTCATGGTAGTTATTGGTAGCTCCTGTTAGGTCTAAGGTGCCCGAGATTAGGTTCAGAGGTGGTTAGGTCTAATTGAGGTAGGACGGACTTAAAAGGTGAACTCCTGTTCGAGCGTTAGAAGTGTAGCTAGGAAGGACTTAAAAGGTGAACTACCCACCATCAGATTAATCGAAGCTGAGTGAGGTTATAGATGCTAAGTAGGATTCCAGGGTCTAGGTGATACTCTTCTCTCATTTGAATTCTCCCAAAGTTTCCTGCTTTTGTCTGTTTGTGCGTTGATTAGGTAATTTTAGTTAATCGAATCTCAAAATAAACCCCATTCAAATTACTCAGTATTTCCATTTCTTAGGTCTAGGTTAGTTTTGTCTATAGAGTGTCTCTAGGGTTCGATATCCGGTCTTGCCTTAGCTATTCTACCATCCGATAGGTACACTTGCCTTAGGGTTCGGTTTAGTTTAGGTATTTTCGGTAAAATTAGGTGTGTCTAGGTCTAGGTTTAGGTCTAGGTTTTTATAGTATTTTTATAGTCGTTCCGAACACATCAAGTTTTTGGCGCCGTTGCCGGGGACACTTGGCAATAGCAAGATTAACTAGGTCGTTGTTAGGAAATTTTGAGTCTTTTAGGGTTTTTCCGCGTCTAGAGTTTAACGTTAGTTTTTGAGTCTAATTTTTATTTTTATTTATTTATTTTGTTTTGTGTTTTGTTTTGTGTTTTTCGCCATGGCCACCATCGATCTTCAAAGCTTCATCGTAAATATCCGACAGTTCGCGGAGGAGATGGCCACATGGAGTAGATATGATCCGCGATTACCTCAAGGCTTGGAGATTGTAGAGAATGCTGTTGGCCTGATAAAACGGCTTCATGAAGAAAACACGCCACGCTGTATGAGCTGCGGTGGACCACATAACTCCCATGATATTTGTCCGGTTCGGGTTGGTATTTGTAGAGAAATTTGTCAAAGGATCTTTCGAGAGCGAGAGGAAAGAGAAAGGCTTACGGGGGAGTCATCAAGGACGGTGTTTGAGGAAATCCGATATCAGGAGACGCTAATGGACATTGAAGTCCCACCTACGGTTAATCAGGGTATCCAATGGGTTTGTGACGACGATGACTATGATCTAAATCAATGGACGAATAACATCACTTCGATAGACGCCGCCGAGATCGCAGAGGAGGAAGTCGCGAATGAAGGAGATGATGATTCAGATGGTATTAACGAGGAGTCTCCAACGGATGATGACATGGTTGATGAGGATGCATACTCTTCGGATCCAATTTGGGATTGGTCGGAGGAAGAGGACAATATTATGTGGGATGAAGAGTGTGAGGAGGAGATTGCAGCGAGTGCAACAACAAATGAGGTAGATGAGGACGGATGTGAGGAGGTGCTTCAAAAGGGTGATTCGGATGATTTATTTGAAGCACAAATGGTAGAAATGTTTGGTGAGGAGTGGACGACGATGTCACCAGAAGCGTTAGATGAGGATCGGTTTGACCCGGAGGGTGATTTGCAGAAGCTTGAAGAGATGTTATACGGAGAGCCGACTGTTGAGGGTGAACACGTCCCACTCGAGGAAGAACTTCGTGAGGTTAGCGAGGCTCAAGCACCAAGGCACGTACCGTACTCAATCTCCATTCGGGACGTGTTGAGGTGTGAGAAATCAACAGAGGAGCCTAAGGATGTCCCACTTGGTAATGTGTTGAGTGTTAATGATGATTTTGTGTTTAGTCCAAGTGTGGGGACGATAGAGGAAGTAGGTTATAAGAATGACCCGAGGTTGAGCTTTATTGTAGTTATTAAGTTAATTCCGGGTAGGTTTAAACACTGGTGGGTCGACTGGTTTATAGGTATGTTTTTAGGAGGTTGGTTGTTTGGGGCCCTAGAAATTCTAGCTAATTTGATGTTTGGGGTAATGATTATGAAGAATGTTAAAGAGAAGCCTCCAGATTGTAGTTTGGAAGGTTGTCTTTCTGTTTTGTGCTAAACGATTAAATGCCCGGTTTGTATAGTATTATATTTGTGTTTTTAATTTTCTGCAATTTTTGGTTTTTGTGCATTTTTGCGTCTTTTGGGTTTTGTGTTTTTGGTGTTTGCAGGTAATTCTGGAGATTCAAGATTTGGAATAGGTGAGTTTTGCAGGTCTAAGGTGCTGGTTGCTGGGAGAATTTCGACCATGGAACCTGGAGAGGAGAGAAAAAGAGATAGAAAATTTTTGGGGTCAAATTCCAAAAATTCCCTGGAAATCGCGTTCCAAGCGTATCGCCTGGAGGTTGGTAAGTTATAGGCGATACGCGTGGAAGTCTCATGCGGGCCGGTTGTTTGCAGTTCCAGGCGTATCGCCTGGGAGATGCATGGTTGTAGGCGATACGCCTGGAGGAGGTAAGTCAGAAAAATTTTCCAATTTTTATTTTTATTTTATTTCTGTTTACCAGAGTGCGATGGATCGTTGTTGGGTGATTTGCTGAGTCTCTGGAGTTTCAGGTGAACACGTTTCAACTTATCTTGTTTTATTTTTAGTTTTGTTTATTTTTCTTTTTCGTGCTTTTATTTCTGCTTTATTTTTATTCCCATTCCACATTGGGGACAATGAATAATTCAAGTATGGGGATGAGATACTTTCGTATTGAGTCATAAATTTGAAAAAAAATTTGAAAAATTGTTCAAAAATGTCCGAGATTCTGGCTGCATTTAAATGGAAAATGATAGGAAACTGGGAATTGATTGTCTAATTGTGTGCTTAAATGTTAATTAATCATAATATTTGGGAAAAGTGGTTAAGTATGGTATGAATGGAAAACATTACTAGTCTATGATGTGTTGGTAGGCCCAGCTGACATAGGAGTAGCTTAAATAGCCTATGTGTTTATTGTTGTATAAATATGCTAATCAGTCTGCTAGTGGGTTCCTATTTTAGAAGTGATAGGAATTCTGAATCTGATGATTAGGAAGGAAGAGACCGCTTTAGGCTAGATACTCCTATGTCCTTAGAATATCCAATGAGCATGTAGGTAATAATCTGGTTAATGAATTAGAGTAAAGGGGCAGAATACTCATGTATGAACTAAGGATAGTATCCCGTGGTAAGTACCTCTGATGATGTTCCGGATCTCGCGGGCAAAATACTCACGTATGATTTCGGGGGTAAGACCTTGTGAAAAAGTACCTCTGATGATGTCCGTTGGTAATTTTAGGTAAAAGTAACCAATTATAAAAAATAAAAAAATGATAAAGTAGTGAATAAATGCTCAAGAAGTTGCATTCCAATAATTAGTTATTCTTTGGACATCTTAGTATCTGGTTTAAGGAGGGTTGGAGAAAATATAAACTGTAAATCATTATTACCCTTTGCTTTGACTGAATATGATTCGATAGTAGGTTTAACTTGACCTTTCTTTAGTGGGATCCATAGGCGACTGAACTTATATCTGGTAATTTCATAAACACATGGGGGCGAAAGAAAAGGTTGGTGGTTGGGTTTAGTCGGATAGAAATATCGGCAATCGTAGTTAGTGTGTTAGTACGTTATGGATTGTGGAATTGTGTGGTGGTTGCGAATTTAAATGTTGAATACTTAGAAGTCAATTTCCTGGTTATGATTCCATTGCAGTATTTTTCGAGGACGAAAAAAGAGTCAGTGTGGGGATGTTTGATGTGTTGCAAACCCATCCCATTTCCGGTGTCTTTTAGTTAGATATTCGAGTCAGTTTGAGTCGGTTTTCCATTTGTTTTAGTTGTTTTCAGTTAAGTTTGAGTCTGTGGGTCCTTTTTATATTTTTATGTAAGTTTTGCAGTTTTGAGGAATTCCCGAGGCCAAGAAAGAAGTTAACAAGAAAAGAAGGAAAAGAGCTGAACAAGCAGTCCCAGGCGTATCGCCTGGGACCTGATGATCAGTAGGCGATACGCCCGGAAAGGAGAAGTCAACGGAAGCTTAAGTCGGTTTAACCGACTGTTTTGTCGCGGCATAGGCGGTAGGCGTATCGCCTAGAGAGAACACACCTCCAAGCGATACGCTTGGGGGTTCTAAAACCCGTAGAAATTGCTTAATCGATATAAATTTGATATTAGGGTTTCTATTCGTCATTCTTCGACTTCCAGACGAACTCAGAGGCGATTTTGGGCGACTTGAAGAGCAGAGAAGGTGAGGGACAAAGGAGGAATCATCGGTGGATCAGTTTCTCAACACGAATCATCATCGGTCTACCGGGTTTCATCCTTTATTCTTATTGTTCTTGATTTCAATCATGTTTTCTGTCAAAGTTCAGATTTTTACTATTACTCTAGACAGTAACATGAGGCTAGGCTAAATTGTTTGTATTGCCTAGACCCACTTGGATGATTATTTGGTATTTATGACTTTATTCAGCTTTGACTGATTGATTGATGTTGCACTTTTATTAAACTCCGCTAATTGCCATGTTTGATGCATATGTCTGTTATGAGCAGATTATCAGTTGATTGTTGATGCTTAATTTACCCGCGAATGTCTCTCGGTTTAGGTAAATTAGCTAAAGTAGTTGACTTTAGGGTTAATTGCTAGAGTGTAGTTAGGGTTTCCTTGACTATTGTATTGATAATTGATTGATAGTTTGATTGTAATGTGCTGCTAAACTGGAGACTTAAAAGGTACAGGTTTAATGGGTAGTTGGGTTGGTTAAAGTTCTAGGGTAGCATTGTCTCAAAAGGAAATGTCCTAGGGTGTTAGTGTATGAACCTTGTGTGGCCGTTACTGTTCGAATTGACGAACAGACTGATTTGAGAGTGGACAAAGTCTGGGGTCCAAACCTCGGCCGATCTCAAGGTTCGGAGGCTCCGAACCTTGGCCGAACTCCAAGTTCGGAGGGAGTTCGGACAGAGTTCGGAGGTGCCGAGTTCGGACCTTATGAAGAAGTATAAATAGATTCGTCTTTGTATTTCTTTGTAAGTTTTTGTCCAGTGTCTTCTCAGATCAATGTGTTGAGAGGGGAGGTTCTGTCCGACCTCCCCCGGAGCTTAATCGTTTGTATACTCCTTCGGTTTATGTAATCATTCAACACAATATATGACAAAACTTCCGTCTCATCCATAGAATCGTTCTTTACATGCTTTTTCAAGTGGTATCAGAGCTGTTGGCTCTTTCTATGGTCGAAATCTATCGTTTTTCATCATTTCGAGACGTTAAACCTTCGGTTAGGGGTGATTGGAAGTGTTTCTGTTTGGTTTTTAATCAATCGAGTCTTCCTGAGTCATGTTTTTACCTAACAGAAGCATCTGGTTGTTCAAATTCGATCAAATTCTGAATCTAGTGCGTTTTTCCGCGTTCGGCCGAACTCCACGTTCGGTGTAACTGCTCCGAACTCCAGGTTCGGAGTACGCTCGGTGTAACCACTCCGAACTCCAGGTTCGGAGTACGCTCGGCATAACCGCTCCGAACTACAGGTTCGGAGGGTCCGAAGGTCAGGTTCGGAGATGGCTCCGAAGGTCAGGTTCGGACTAGGTCCGAAGGTCAGTTTCGGAGAGGGTTCGGAGGACCGGGTTCGGAGGTAGATCGGACAAAGTTCGGACGAGCTCGGATGCATTTTTGATGAAGCACTTTGTTCAAAAAAATTCGATCCCAGCCAGGGGCTCTGCCCCTTGGACCCCGCCAGGGGCTGCCGCCCCTTGGACCCCGCTTCTCAGGGGCGCTGCCCCCGAACCCCCGTTAGGTGGGAAATTTACAGAAGCGGATCAGCTATCGTGTTTACCCTTGATTCGGTAGTTGTGGGGTGTTATGTTTGAAGAAAATCCAGATCACGATATTTGTTACGAGTTAGTGATCGAATTTCAAGAAATGAGTTTGTGAGTAGTCATTGTTGTTCTTGATGATGGACAGAGATTCAAGAATACGTGTTTCTGATGATGGACAGAGATTTGGAGACATGGTTATGATTACTTGGGAACGTTTGTCGGAGATTATCTTTTTACACAAACTGAAGATTAATGAGATTAAAGATTCCGTTGCGGGCCACTTGAGTTTATCATTCCACTACAAGAATGCGGGGTTTGGAATCATAAGAAATTGAAGATTTGAATATGTCACTTATTTAGGGGGAAATTGGGCCTAAAACCTTTCAAAGTTTCATAATTGAAAAAGTGAATATTCAAAAGCAATCAGTTCAGGGATGATGGTGGTTTTTGATCTTCATGGAAATGTGGTATATTCTGATGTTCGTGCGAACCGATATGTCAAAGTTTTCAATTGTGGTTTGGAACTTTCTGTCATATGCCCGATACTTTCTTGAGTTGTCGAAAGACTTGGTCAGATTCCAGTCTGCAACGAGATATACGTTTACCGGAGTAATATATTGGGATGGATTTGATGCTGAGGGGGAATTTCCGTGATTGAAGATGCTGATCGTGTCTGTTTTCATAAAGATCAGAATGTGTTACAATTCGGTGAAGATTGAAGATTATTATCAAGATGCAGTGATGTTCGTGTGTCTTTACAATTTCCGGATACAATTTATGAAGTAAACCATTATCATACATGCCGGTTCCAATTGGATGGTTGTGCTTGAAGCTAGGGGGAATTTTATTGGTTGTGGAGATTGTACAAGATTCGAATTGTGTCCTGCATACCTGATGATTCGGTCAAGGGGAGTTTGCTAAAGATAGAGATGTTTGCAGCAAGCTGACTGAAGATTGCTAGAAGATCAATGTCTGTATTCGACAGTAACGTCCAAGGGGGAATTTGTTAGTGTATGAACCTTGTGTGGCCGTTACTGTTCGAATTGACGAACAGACTGATTTGAGAGTGGACAAAGTCTGGGGTCCAAACCTCGGCCGATCTCAAGGTTCGGAGGCTCCGAACCTTGGCCGAACTCCAAGTTCGGAGGGAGTTCGGACAGAGTTCGGAGGTGCCGAGTTCGGACCTTATGAAGAAGTATAAATAGATTCGTCTTTGTATTTCTTTGTAAGTTTTTGTCCAGTGTCTTCTCAGATCAATGTGTTGAGAGGGGAGGTTCTGTCCGACCTCCCCCGGAGCTTAATCGTTTGTATACTCCTTCGGTTTATGTAATCATTCAACACAATATATGACAAAACTTCCGTCTCATCCATAGAATCGATCTTTACATGCTTTTTCATGAGGCTTAGTGGTCAAAATGTACTCCCGTTGTATCAACTTAAAGTGGTCATATGCAGAATTGACTTCTGGGTACGGGACAAAGTCATGAGGTCTAGCGTCCCGTACTTTCTGCATATTTTGGTCAACATTATCATTCTTATTTTCACAAGCTTTCACATTAAACAAACCATCAGTTGAGGGTTTGGAACCAGCAACCTGTGGTCCTGTACCTCTTCTCAAGATTTTAACAGTTTTTATGGAATTCCTTGCCAAATCCTGTCAAGCACATATATACCTCTCTCCGAATTTTGTACTATCCATTACATTATTTGCACCCTCCCTACTGGTATACTTTACCAGTGTCATGCCAGCTTAAACTCACATGTCACTCTTGGAATGTGTAGTTTCCGCTATCATGAGCCTGCTATCTCATCGCTTACTAGAATTCACAAACTAAGCCGTTGGCGCTCTTCATCTTAAA
>JBCNJP010000009.1:37569355-37592346 GCA_039602395.1 Deinandra increscens subsp. villosa
GCCAATGTTTAGCGATATTGTCCCAGATATGTATCCTGCAAAGCTGGTGATTAGCTTGTGGAAATACTTTGTCGCAAGCGTTAACGAGAGCTAACTCTCTATCGGTTACTATAACCGATGGCTGGTACACATCCGATAACAGGTCCTTTACAGCCTCAAAGAGCCAGGTGTAACTGTCTTGACGTTCATTGCTCAAAATGGCATGAGCAAAGAAGAATGAGTTTCCTGTGGAGGTGACGCCAACCAGTTCAACCAGCGGAAGGTTGTACTTATTTGTTTTATACGTGGCGTCAATAATCAAAACGTGCGGGAACGCCAGCCAACACGTGTAACCCGTTGGACTAACGAAGAAAATCTCCTACGTTATGTCAGTAACTGGGTCCGCTCGGATGTGATACACGTAACCCCTACTTTGAAGCTCGTTTTGGAAAAATTCCATAGGCGTGTTACCGCAACGTCTGCTTGCCTTTATTTTATCTTGGGCGTTATATATTGTTTTTAATGTCGAAACATTATCAGGATATTCATTCTTTATCGTTGATAAAATGTTTCGCGGTGGCATTTTTTTGGCCCATAAGGTTACCAACCAAGCAATCTTCCTGAGGTCTTAGTCTCCTTGCGTAGGCGTGAGCCTCAAGATGTTGGCTCGGCCGGTGGTTATGTGAATCACATTCAATTTCCACCTCGTATCCGGCATGGAAACTGTTGTATACGCCATACAGCATGAACGGACACCCACATTTTTTACTGCCGGTTTTTTTAACTTTGGCTATGCTTTCTAATTTGCTGGAACGATCACACTTTATCCACCCTTTACCGACCTTACCTAATAATTTGTTCGGGTTGGACCGTCTTCTATTTAGCGCGTAACCATTTTCTCTGACCTTTTGCTTGACCCAATCGAAGAGGTCGTCAAAGGTTTTAAATATCTATACAAAAATAAATTTAAAAAAAAAAGACGATTAATTATCCGGCAGGTTGATTACTTGGGCCGATTCAATTTTGTATAAAAAAATAAATTACCTGGTCGGTCCTGTAGTCGACATCCGGTGGGTATACTTTGCGTACACCAAACTCGTCGAACTCATCTGTATCAGAATCCTCGTTTACATGTTCCGCGTTTGTTTTAGGTTCGGCATCTCCATGGTACTCATTCTCATACTGAGAACCGCCGGGGCCGACCCATGACGAATTGTCACCGTGAAAGTGAGAATACTGAGTGTCATATTGAGAAGCGGCAGGGAGGCCCCATGACGAATGCTCACCGTAAAAGTTAGAATATTGAGTGTCATAATAGCTTTCGGGTATCTATAAAAATACAAAATATCGAATTAATAATTTTAATTATAAATAAAGTAAATACAATATTTTTTAAACCCCACTGCTTGCCTGGTTTAAATCAAACGTCGGTTCTGAGACCGAAGGGTAATGACTTTCTATTCGAGGTGCCTCCTTATAAAATCAAAAAATAAATACAAGTTAAATAAATATTACTTTAAATATAATAATTTCATTAGATATTATAAATATTAACTCTTGCCTGATTTAAATCGATAGCCGGTTGGGAATACGACCGTTGATACGGTTGAACCGCGTATTCATCCTTCAAAAAAAATTATATCCGCTGTTTTATATACAACATTATAAAATTAATAGTTCAAAATTAAAATAACTTTGCTTACGTGTTGTGCCGGCTGGTTTAAATCGAGAGGCTCGTCATTTGAGAATATATTCCAAAGCGACATTATACTAACAAAATTTGTAATTTTTTTTCAAACAAGCAGAATGAGTAACTGCGACTAATGAAATAATGTATCGATATGTAGGTAAAGAGTGATCCTGCAATGCGTGTTATATATAGGTAAAAATGTAACGACATGCCAATATTCGATTTCAATCGAATCAATTGAAACCCATTCTCATCTGTGGAGATGCAATTATTTCTAAAAAGTAATACGCAGCGTATAGGAGATCACGCTGCGTATTAGAGCCTATACGCTGTGTATTTGTACATACGCTGCGTATTACTTTAAACAAGATATCTGCTCCACCTGCAGGGACACAGTGAACCCTGTTCATGAACAGTGGGCGTCAATAATGAAGCCATACGCTGCGTATTGAGGAAAACGCTGCGTATGTAAGTCTTTTGAAATCTTGTCACGGTTATAAGTAGAGACGTATATATCACATGGTATATACCGTTTACATAAAACTGCCCGCAATCACCCAAATTACTTCACCAATACGACATGAGTTTCGGTAGGAGATCGTGGACGATTCGATCGACTAATCAACGTTACCTCGGTTTAATCGTTGATAACGCATACAGCCGTAATGCAGGATATTTTACTTTAAATATCTATCATTACGGTCATTTTACAGATTTACCGGGAATGAGTTTAGATTCTATGATATGAGTCTGATCATGCCACATCTGGGGTATGAAAATACAAACAACATGTGGTTTTATTATAAAAACCCTTATCTTGATCTTGACAACGGTCTCGAACCGTTAACAAATAATATGGACGTTGGTCGTCTGATTTCTTTCATAAATGAAGACATCAGAAGTGTTGACGTCTACGTCATTGACAGTGAGCTGGGAGCAAAGACTGAAGAAGAATACCCGAAGAGCCGGGTGAAATGGGACGCCTTAAGCTCCAAGGCAAAAAAAAATTGTTTTAAAATTTTAAGAGTTATACCGTGTTTGTGTTTTTAAATATTTTATATTTTATGTTGAAAATAAACGTCCCGTAAGAAATTAACATTGTTATATTGAGAGATTTTTGAGAGATTTGGTTTGGGTGAAAAAATTGTGGGAGATATTGAGAGATGAAATAATCTCAGAAACACATACGCTGCGTATTGCTAAATACGCAGTGTATTTTAATTAAAAACCCTAATTCTGTTCGGATAATGATGATGTCTTGATTAAAACATTCTATACGCAGCGTATATTTTAATACGCAACGTATAGAATGTCGGCAGAATTAATTAGTTTGTAATACGCTGCGTATTGCCTAATACGCAGCGTATATGGATGTTTAATTAGCAGCACCCATATATATATATATATATATAAAATCAAGTCTTGAACATTGATTAATAATAAAGTATTTTAACTATTTAAGATTCGTGATTATGTATATTTTCAACTACGCGATAGGCACACGACCTAAATCATTTTCTTGAAAAGTATCTGACAAATGATTCGTTATGATAAGTAATATTGAGCTCCCTTAATTATTATTGGGTTTAGGATATCTCAAGTTTTTCTAAATTATATTTAGAAAAATAATATCTAAGCAAATAACATATTAAAACGAGATATTGACGTGATGCGTCGTCCACATTCTTAGGAAAATATATTTGTTGAAATATATATGTTTCATGACGTGTAAGGCCTTTTTTGGGTAAAGGGTTACCCCGATGATTTGTATATATATACGCCAAAAAGAAACAAGCAGCATGGAGAGACCCAAACTAATTCATACTAGGGACATACCCCCCCCCCCCCCCACCCCCCAGAATGTAAACAATCCACAACCAGAAGAATACAAGAAAAAGAAACATAGCCACCTAGCACAACAATAGGAAACAAAAATACAAACACACTACGTTGGACTACTCATTCCAAAATGGTCTCCATGAGCCTTCCACGTATCCAGAATCTGCAGCACTCTCGGGGTCTTCTTCCACTTCAAGCCAAGCAACCGGTGATGAACCACATCAGTGATCAGCCGAGCTATAGCATCAGGGGGTCTGGTATGGTTATTGAAAATCCTACCATTCCTCTCCTGTCAGATATTATAGACAGCAGCATGCACCACCAGCTTGTCAACCACAAACTGAATCGATCGTAATGGCTTGTTAACTAAATAACCAGCAATATCGACCCAAGCACTAGAGACCAAGCCCATACTAGTGAACCCACAAACCAACCTCCAAACCTGAGAAGAAAATTCACACTCAAAGAATAGGTGAGCATGGAATCAAAGTTTTTATAGCATAACAAGCAGCACATCATATTCATATTCTTTCGACGAGAAGAGTCCCACCCAAGAATCTTATCCTGGGTCAATAACCGCTCCCTCATGATCAGCCACACAATAAAAGCATGTCGTTGAATGCTTTGAGCAAACCAAACAAAGTTAGTCCACGAGACATATCCTTGACGAGAGAGCACGGGTAACGTCCCACACCCTAGTGGAAGAGAACTCATGCAAAGTACCATTAACCCTCCAAAGAAGCCTAACCCTCGTATCCAAATTAAGATTAACATTGACAGTCTTTTTTTTTTTTTTTGGGAGCAATACATTATGTTTATGTCTAGTCTACTTGGTTCAAGCTAAGTATTAATTAATTACATATTCCCCTCAGAATGAGACGGAGTGAAAAACCAAGAAAAAAATGATCAACCAACACAAATACTCGCAGTTTAGCACTAGGGGCCTCGGCCCCCAAAGGCACGTGTCGTGGGCTAAGCCCGTGCGACGGACGAGTCGTTCGGGCTGCCTTGAAGTACAATTCCCATCAAGCGACGGGTAGAATCCTTTGCAGACGACTTAAGTACGTGACGGGGTATTGTAAGTGGCAGAGTGGCCTTGCTGCCATGATCCACTGAGATTCAGCCCTGCGTCGCTCAGATTCGTTTCATTTTTTAAATAAGAAAATAAAACAAGTTAAAGTTGCTCCCGTACACGCAGAGAAAGTCCGATGAGTTATACGAAACACCAAAGAAAATAAAGCAGAACGTCAAACAAACAACGATCAGGTCGATCTTTCGATATGCAGAGAAAGTCCGATCGTTTGACAAAATAAAGAAAATTAAACAACTTTAAATCTTTGCAAAATAAACACATGTATACACAGTGACTTCGCATTTTATTTTTCACATATCTTTTTCTTGATATATCATGAAATATGCATCAAGATGTTGTCCACTAGGTCAAGCATCAGATTTAGTGTATATCATATTTGTATACTTTCTGATTTGCCGAGCCTACCTTGCACATCGATCAAATGGTCTTATGGCTTTTTCACTTACTTTATCCATGAGTCAGACAATGTCAGCCAATGTACCATCATTTCCCAAACATGTCGGATACAATTTCTCATTTTTCAATGTTTCAATGTTTTTGGCTTTTTGCATTTTTCAATGTTTTTATCTTTTTCAAATTTAACATGTCGGATATAATTTCTCATTTTTCAATGTTTCAATGTTTTTGGCTTTTTGCATTTTTTAATGTTTTTGTCTTTTTCCAATTTAACATGTCGGATACAATTTCTCATTTTTCAATGTTTCAATGTTTTTGGCTTTTTGCATTTTTCAATGTTTTTGTCTTTTTCAAATTTAACATGTCGGATACAATTTCTCATTTTTCAATGTTTCAATGTTTTTGGCTGTTTGCATTTTTCAATGTTTTTGTCTTTTTTAAAATTCTCCCCCTAAAAATGACAACTCTATTTATAGATTTTCATTTTTACTATTTGAAAAACAACACACTATTTTGAATTTTGCAAAAACAAACTCCCCCTCAGAATGAGACGGAGTGAAAAACCAATAAAAATGTGATCAACCAACACAAATACTCGCAGTTTAGCATATTGAAAACAAAATTGGATATTGAAATTCATATTAAATTAGCACAGATATTCCACAATCAGCAATTTTCCAATCACCGAAAAATCTTCTTGAAATACCTGCTTGACACCAAATAAAACATTAGTCGCTGTGGAATCGACCCAATTCAACAGCTTCGGGTCGCCCGGTGTCTTCCACAAAGTCATCGTTGGCCTTGGAGACAACTTTCGGTTTCCAAATTTGTAAAAGTTTTAATTTGTGATCGGAACCTGAATCAGATTCAACCGACGTACTCGGTTTAGACCAAGACAATTTACGAGTTGATTTAATCTTTGTAGACCATGGTTCATCAAAAATTTGACCTTTGTTATCCACATATTTGGCGGTTTTGTGGATATATGCAGTCGTCGGACAATCAGTAGCAAGATGTCCTGGTTGATGACAAACATAACAAAGTCTTTCTCTAACATTGTTTGAAAATTGTTTTGATTTTGAAAAACCAGATAAATGTTCAGAACTAATATTATCAAAGAAACCATCAGAAGAATTATACCTAGGAGATGGACTCCTTGTAGATGATGATCTTCCAAAAGAATAAGAAAATTCTTTCTGAGATGGTGATTTCTTTGCAACCTTTGCTTTAGAAACCTTCTCAGCCTTCACTGGTTTCTTAGGTTGAACAGGTTCTTCCTTCACTTTGTACCCCAAACCTTTGTGTTTAGATCCTTTATTCTTTGAAGAATTGGAAGAAGAACTTGAAGCTTCTCGTGACTTAGCTTCACTAGTGAATTTAGCTTTGATATTTCAGCTTGTTCTTCTCAATTAACCCTTTTTCTTATTCGGTTGCAGATGAAGAACTTGACACAACCTTGTCAAAAACTTTTTCATTCTCCTTCATGACAGATTTGGAAACAAATTTTGGAGCGACACCCAAAGGCTTCTCCTTCTTCTTAGATTTTGACTTGTTCTTCTTGGATGGAGTAGCAAATTTTGAATAATCATTTAAGTCAGCTTTTGGATCAGTTTGAGCAGAAGTAACTTCAATCAAATCCACTGGTTGAGGAACCGAGTGAACATCCTCCTTTTGAGAACTCTCTGAACTCTGATCCTGCTTGTATAAGAAGTTTAGCAATGTCAGAGACAAATTGCAGTTCTTTACTTGCCTTTTCAACTCTAAAATTTCCAAATTCATATCACTGATCTTTTGTTGAGCCTCAAATATCTCTTTCTGTGACTTGATAAACTTTTCATTGAGATCATCATATTTATAAGTTTGTAGCTTTCGAATCTCACATTCGGCATATAATTCTTCTAGAACATTCTCTCTCTTCTGTTTATAGATCTCAACATCCTTAGTCAAAACCTCATTTTTATCACGATAGAGAACATTCTCATCTTGAAGCATAGAAATCTTATTATGAAGCTTCTCAACAATAACAACAGTTTTAACAATAAGAGCAGTAGCTTCCTCATACTTTTGCTGAACTGGATAACTTTTCTCAAACAAATTCTCAAAATCTTGAGCTGCATCTAAAGCTTCAGCTTTAGCTTTTTCACATTCGTTAGCCAATTGAGCCTTTTCCTTCAAAATAGCTTCATGAACATGAACCAACTCATAATATTTCTTTTGAAAATCTTCTAACTCTTTCTTGAGCACCACAATCTCTTCAGTTGTTAGTTGACAACGTTGTTCAAAACTAGCAACCGTCTGGAGCAATTTCTTACATTTAAGACATTCAAACCCGTCAACCTTTGAGCTATTAGAAACTTTGGTCAAATCATCTTGAAACAAATATGCACTCGAATATGAATCAGAATTAGTCAGAAAACTAACATCATCAGCATGACGAGCAGTCAAAGCGATTGAAATAGGAACATGATTCTTTCTATTCGATGAATCTGCATTCCAGGTAAATTCATCTGGATGCCAAAATGTTTCTGTCACATCATTAGCAAACGAAACTGATTTCTTCTCAACTTTAGCTGCTTCGTTTGATGGATGAAATACTACTCTCAACAAAACTTGGACATTCTCGTACAAAATGACCATAATTTGAACACTTATAACACTTCACCTTTGACTTATCCAAACCAATCTTACCATCCTGGTTCAATGTCTTTTTCCCTGTTCGATTAAAAAATTTCTTCGTTCTTCGAACCAACATAGCATATTGCCAGTTCAGATCCATTTCTTCCAAATGATCATAATCAATTTGATCATAATCTTCATTTGCCAATTCAGCATTATTCACAGCACCAGTGATAACACCAAAATATGAAGATACTAATGCAGACATCAAAGCATTATAATCATCGATAGTTTGAACAGACAATGCACTTTGAGTTGAAAAACTAGGACTCGAAATAGTACAACCAGCAGAAGAATAACTTGGAATTTCAGATTTACCTGCAATAAATGCTGTAGGGGGTGCAGAACTAAGAATATTCGATTTTCCAGCACTCAAAGTTGAATCATTATTACCATAATACACTGCAGGATTTTGAACTTGCTCAGGAAGTGACTTGTTCACCGTTAACTCCATATCCCTTTCTTGGATTCTTTGAATCAGATTATTATAAGACATTTTTGAATAATCTTTATCATGAGAAACTAACATCACATAATTCTCCCATTTCTCTGGTAGAGCTTCCATGATCTTGTCTTTCTTATCAGCTTCATCTTTTGTAAGATTCACCAATTTCATTTCACTCATTAAATGAGCAAACCGTGCAATCAAATTTGGAATCGATTCATTGTGATAATGTTTGAAACTATCAAATTCCTTCTTCAGCACCTTCTGTCGACTTTTCTTGTATTGGTCATTACCTTCACATCTCTTTTCTAAAGCATCCCACAAACTCTTTGCCGTATATTTGCTTGAGAATTGATGTAATAACTCTGTCGGCAATGCCATCGTTAGAGTACCATACGCTTTCTTCTCAGCTTGATACGCTTTCTTTTGTTCACCGGAAAGCTTCCTTTGAAGAATCGGTTCCCTATCTTCACCCTTAGGATAGACATATTGATCAGAATATGATAACCACATATCAATATCATTTGTCGAGACATATGCTTCAAACCGTGTAACACAACTATGATAATCTTCCAATTTGAGCAATTTAGGAACTTTCTGACTTGTTCCGATTTCGTTATCATAGTTCATCATCGTTTGCATCGTACTCTGAACTGAATTTTCAATAGCCGCGAACGCTTGAAAATCACTCATCTTGTCCGAAAACTTCAAACTCAAAAACAGGATCGTTATTAGTTAGAGTTGAACTAAAACAAAAGCCCTTTACTTGCAAATATAACCCTGCGGAATTAAAGTTATATTTCACTTTACTTAAGCGATATTTAGTTCTTGTGTATAATGTAAATACTTGATTTGCAGAAAGATAGTAACAATGAAGTAACAAATACTCGGCACTATTTGCATTAACTTAAAGCTACACTATTAGAAGTTGTTTAAGAACAGATGATATGTAAACTATGAGCTAACTAAGCTATATATAGTGCTAATGAGATCAATGAAAGCCATTGATCTCATGCGATCTAATCTATACCGTAAAATATAAAGTCAAATACAAACTACCAAAAGAATAAACATCGACATTTGGAATATCTTGCGTGTTGGCAGCAACATACTACTTTAGGAGAGCGGCTTGAATCAGATATAGAAGCATACGAGAAGCTTTTGCAGGATTGGACTTGCTGAAAAGACATCTCAGGAAAAGTCCGGTTGAACTCATTATCTGGTGGATAATCGAGTTCACTCGGAATATTCGCTAAAGAACAAAACTACTTCTTTCCGCTTGAAATGCCAGTTCCGCTTGAAGTGAGAATTCCGCTTCAACTTCAACTTTAGCTGGAACATAATAAAATTGGCATTCAGCCGGAAATCTTCCAAGTGCAATATTCCTTACAATCTCCCCCTAAATTGATGCTGTCAAATTATTCTTCGATTCCAATGTTTATCTTCAAAAACTGACTTGTACCAAAAATTTTCTTCTTCTTAACCTACTTGTCTGAGGTTCTGATGTTGGCATCCAGATTTTGAGAAAGCTCTTTAGAATTTGTTTTGGTCACCTTCACATACTTGAAAGAGACCCAATCCATTTCACTCCATTCTTCTTGTACAGAAATGGACTCATGAACTGTGAAAGTGCCATCGACTCTGTGAACATAGAATAGCTTCTCTTCTTCTTCCCAAATGATAACTTTTATCTCACTTACAGGCTCTTCTTCTTCTTCTTCTGTTGAATCATCATCTAAATTGCTCCTGTAGAGCATTACACAATTTAGCACCATTGGCTCTATGTGAAGCCTTAAGAAGTGCTCAGCTCTTGAAGGACTTAGTATTTCTCTAAGCTTTAGAATGATGTCAGTCATTTGTAGCACAGAAAGAAATGTAGTGGCCTTGTGAGCATTTACCACCTGAGTTGTACCATTTGCCAAGTTGAAGTGAAGTCAAAGGTTGCTTCATCTGCTGTCCAACCCACGATCTTGCTCTTTCTGGGTGGAGCTTTTCTTCTTTGCTTCTGATCTCTTATGCTCTTGGCATGCATCATCTTCCTCTTTCTCATTTTTCTTTCTTCATCAGAATCATTTGCTGATTCTTGCACAACAGGTCTTTTGCCTTTGGCAGATGATGAAGATGGGCCAGGTTGAACTTCAGTAGGTTTGGTGATAGTGGTTGAAGGTTCTTTGATGGTGAGTGGAGGTAGGGAAGTTTGAGTTTGTGGTCTACTGGCTTCTGGTGTAGGACTTGAGGGTGGAGAAGGTGGGAAAATGTCAGAGAAATCCATTGTAGGAGGAGGCTTCTTCTTAAGAGGGAGAATTGGTGTAAAATTGTCAGTCATGTATCTTGGGTTGGCAAGTTTGGTTGCTACCTTCTTGGAAATTGAAGGTGGTTTGTATGGAATGAGGGCAAATGACTGTGGAAGTGATGGAGTTGTTGTAGATGTGAGGCTTGGGTTATAAGTAAAAGAGGGTGGAGGTGCCATAACTGCATCATCAGTAAACTCAGGTTTAACATTTAAGTTTGATGATGTACCTGAAGTGAATTCTGAAGGTGTAGGCATCACTAGCTTTGGATTGACTGCGGCTATGTCTCCTATGAGCTCATAAAAGATTGTATCAATCAAGTTGCAAAGTTCTCTGACTTTCAACTGAGCTACCTCTTCTTCTGTTTTCAGTTTCTTAACCACAAGGGCCCTCTTTATCTTTTTCAACAACAAGTAGTTTTCATCATTCCTTATTAGCTTGGTAGGCATCTGTGAGGCAATAGAAATCAACCTTTGCCTATCAACTTCAGTCATTTCTTCCAAATTATAGTCCTTCAATCTCCAATTGACATAAATAAAACTCAATGAACTGTAAATGATAAACATACCCCCATCTTCTACTTGTTTACCCTTTCCATCTTGATGATGAAGATTTTTCAGAACTGTTTTCCTCCATACCTAATTAATCAAACTCATAATCTTAAACGCAAAATGCCTGAAAAAGCTGATATTTAGAATGATAACAAGCTTCTAAAACTCAAAACATAAGTAAAAAAGCATCAAGAATCTGTATACATTAGAATCGCTAACCTGTTAATCGGAAAGAGGCGGAGGAGAATGCTTCAAGCGTCTCTAAACATTCATTCCTCGGCTTTCTTGCTTCATTTCAACCATGGTGTTGGCACAAATCGAATGTTAACAAAGGAAATGATTAAAATCGGAGGCAAGAATCGTCGGGATCGCGACCAAGAGAAGTTGGATTCGCAATTTAGGGTTTAACAAAGGACAGTAACGCTGACGGGAAAAGAGTGACGGAAAAACCCTTTATAAACGACAGAGTAAAATGACGATCCTACCCCTCCGTGTTTTTTCTTTAAAAATCTCATTAAACTAAAATCTGATCTTGGCCATTGATTTAATTTAATCCAATGGTGGAGTTTGGGGTCTACGGGGTCTACAAAAAAAAAGGTTTACACGGATCTTTTACCTATATATATACATATATATATAGTGAAAAGTTCATTGTAGACCCCATAAAATGTGTAGACCCTGTAGACCCCTTTTTTATCCATTAGATCGTTTAATCCCACGACTGAGATTTGATTGCTGAATTTTAACGAGATTAAAAGGAAATCACGGGGAGGGGTTAGATGGTCTTTTCGCAATTTACGTTTAGGTTAGAAATAGCGTCATCATCGGCATCATCGACATCAACGTTTATTCCTCTGAAATCCGATCTTAAATCTTCATCTGGATTCCTCATCTTCGACAGATTAGGACTGAGGCATTCACATCAGAAATTGCATCCTTTCCGTCATCGACGTTTCGCAGAAGTTTCTAATACTCGATGGATAATACTGAGGCACTGAGATCAATTAATTCCCGTGAAAATCGATCCTCTCCATCATCGACATTTCCCAGTTTATTCTCAGTGAGTTCAATTTTTGGTACTTAGGGTTTTCGGTTTTCGATTCTAATGGAACAATCATTTTGTAGGGTTTTTTTATTATGATATTATGAAGTTGCAATTTTTGGTACTTAGGTTTTTGGTACTTATGTGATTTTTGTTTAATCTGGTAGAATTATTCTTAATTCGTTTATATGATGGAAGGTTTGCTTAGAGAGATATGTGATAACCCAAGAGTATACGCAAGAGTTTGACTTTTACAGAAGGAATCTTATTAATACTGCCTTTAAAGATGAGGATTAGTTGTCTAATTATAGTTTATAAGTGTTAAGCGTGACAGGTGATCATAATCAGTTTTCCGTTAACAAACTATTGTAATATGGAGTTACTAACCAGTTACATGGACCCTATGAACCAATGGGTTCATGTTTAATGTGGGTAGAAGATGGATTAGGATCAAATCTGCAATATATGTGTGTCTATGGTATATTCTTATGATAATTTTTTTTATCTATATGATTGGTTTTAGTTAACTTGAATCAATGTATATTTTTGCCAAGTAGTTTACCTGGGCTATCAAACTATCGAAGATGATTAGGATGAATCTGCAAAGTGAGTTTTAATATTCTTAAACAAGTGAAATTAAAGATTGTAAAGTGGCTAACTAATTTTATTTTTTTTTTGCAAAAAATTAGAAAGGATAATCATAAACACAGGTCACATATATGATATAGGATTTTGATGATAGGACAAAATTTATGCAGAGTAAGTTAGGATACAGCTACCATTGGATTCGAGGATTTTGATTTCTTTCAATAATTTATATTCAATTGTTAGGAGTAGGCTTATTTGATATTTAATTACTTTTCTTATAATAAGGTTACAGCTGCCATAAGATATTTTTGTTTATTGTTGCTCTACCATGAGATTAAATTTAGCTCTTCAAGCTTTTTTTTAATCTTATTACTAATCTCGACTGTACCTAGGATGTATTTGCCATTATATATGATTAATTGATACTGTTCCAATATCTGAGCTTCAGGTTTAAAGATCTGGCTTATTAAAATGTTTAGATGAAACTTATACCTAACTAACTTGGGGATTCAAGATTTGTCTGTCTTAGTTCTACAAACAACAGTGAAATATTGACCTTCATAGCCTAGATTTCTGTCTCCTTGCAGCGGATTTAACTGTTTTTATAGGCATACAAATATTAGGCTAGTATGCAGACATTATATTTATAACTTAAATAGTAATAGTAGTAAATGATTTGAAGTTTTTGTTACATAACAAGTCATGTGGGTGAATGACAGAATGTTATTTGTATTTACTTGATTGTTTGAGATAAAGCAATTATTTTTGAAAAATTATAGGTTGTATTTAAGAAGAATGAGGCAGAAGGGGTGTGATTGAAGGTGAAACTTGAACGTACGCATCCTACAGTTCTGTAATCCTGAATGTGCCAGCTGTCTTACTTCTTTCATGCTGATGTTCTATCATAAATTTGTACCTTTTGCCTTTAATTGAGAACAACAGATCTCATATAACTGTTTGGTTAGTGTATCCATCTTCTATGACCAAATCTGAACATATTTTAGCAAGTATTTTTGTTGCAGTTTTGTTAAACATTGTGGCCTTCATGTTTGTTCTATCGTCCTTGATTTTGATAGAGATGCGCTAGCTTTTTTTTTGTTAATGGATATGGTAAATAAATATTAGTTTCTATAGTTGTAATTACCTCATGGGTATTGTGCTTTCTGTTTTGAGTTTTACTTGTATTTTAGTTCTTCAAGTTTCTCGTGATTGACACATCTCCACTTATAGCACTTGGTTGAATGCAATACGTACAGTAGGGGTATGATACATAGTACCACTATTGCTTAATCAATAAATTTGACTTCTTATTTGCTAAAAGGATGGATCAATTATGCACAACTAAAGATACAAAGTTGTCAAAAATAAAGAACCCCAATATACTATTTGGCTTTTGTGTGGATTTTTTATTTACAATTTTGACATTCTTCTTTATGTTGCCTTTTGACCTTTTTGTTCAGACTCCAACCAGGTTTTTTGAAAATGCGGCTGAGAATTTTCCATGCTGATTTGACAGTTTTGATATGGACGGTGACTTAATGGAAATCGGGTCTTCTGGGATTTACTCTGGGCTTGCCAAACCAGTTTTTGAAGATGGTTTGGACATCCAAATGGAGGAATTCAGTAAGAAGATCTACGCATCTTCTTTGCATAAGATAGATCCAGTAAATGGAAGAACATCCAAATGGGTCCAGGTACAATCACTACATGTATTCTTGGTCCAATATCGATCTCAACTAAGTTTGTTAAAACTCACTGGAGAGTGTTAAAGTTACAACTCAAGTTAAAACTAATTATTGAGTTTTATAGCACATTTTACAAGTCAAGTTAAAAACTCACTGTTGAGTTTTATAGAAGATTGAATTTTAAAAGAAGTGAGTTTAAAACTCAGCAATGAGTTTTATAATTTTCGGTGAGTTTTAAACTCAATAGTGAGTTTTATAGAACATAGATTTTTAGAGTTTGCAGTGAGTTTAAAAAATAGTGAGTTTTAAACACAACAGTGAGTTTATAATTTGCTATGAGTTCTATAAAAGGAGTTTAATACATAAAATTTAAAAAACAGTGAGTTTTATAGAACATTAATTTTTAAAGTTATAAAATGGGGAGTTTTAAACACAACATTGAGTTTTAAACACAATAGTGAGTTTTATAATTTGTAGTGAGTTTTAAAAATGAAGTTTTATATATAAAATTTGAAAAACAGTGAGTTTTATAGAACATCGATTTTTAAAGTTTGCTGTGAGTTTTATAATTTTAAATGAGTTTTATATAACATTGATTTAGTAAAGTTTTCAGTGAGCTTTAAAATCAGTGAGTTTAAAGACTCAGCAATGAGTTTTATAATTTTCAGTGAGTTTTAAACTCAACAATGAGTTTTATAGAACATCGATTTTTAAGGTTTGCAGTTAGTTTAAAAAATAAACTTTGAAAAACAGTGAGTTTTATAGAACATCGATTTTTAAAGTTATAAAACAATGAGTTTTAATTTTTAAAAACAGCGAGTTTTAAACAGAACAATGAGTTTTAACCACAACAGTGAGTTTTGTAATTTGTAGTTAGTTTTAAAAAAAGATTTATATATATAAAAATTTGAAAAATAGTGAGTTTTATAGAACATCGATTATAAAGTTTGCTGTGAGTTTTATAATTTTCAATGAGTTTTATAAAACATCAATTTTAAAGTTTGCAGTGAGTTTAAAAATTAGTGAGTTTTATAATTTTCAGTAAGTTTTATAGAACGTCGGTTTTTAAAGTTTAAAGTCGGTTGAAACAAGAAGTATATTTTCGGCTTTTAGGTCTGTGTGTAAGATATGAAGCTCTCTGTGCAAATAATTGAGCTAATTCTAATGCTTATTAAAACTCAAATTTACTAAACTAGAAAGGCCATCGCTTAATGGTTATATAAAAACATCCCCAAAGAAATAGAAGGTTGAACTACTAATATTAGTTAAATTACTAATATTAGATCTAATACAGCCCACACACTAGAAATTAAACTCATGAGTTAGTATTAAACTCATTTTTACTTATGCCCGCTTCTAATGAACAAAATATATATGTATTTCGTGACTTAATCTTCAATTTCTATCATCTTATACGGCAGTGAGTTTTAATTATGTATGAACAACAGATACACGGATGGCAATGTTGACAATCTTTGAAAAATAACAGGTTTTAATAATATTACCTTTCTATAACCATATGACTCATAACCCAAATTGACCCGTTCTTAAGTAAACTTGTCAAATTGCCACCTCTAAGTTCTGCTAATCTCTTGAATGTCCTATGTTGGTTATGAAAAAACTGACTGCATTATGCTTGTTATTTGAAACTTATAAGACCTCATGCTGATTTTATTTTATGCAGTATTTACTGTGACATCCGAGAATTTCAAGGTTAACTTCCGTTAGACAAACCCGTTAGTTACGTTATAAGTGTTAACTTAGTAGCTAATGCATAACTAGGCCGAATACGTCCACGACCTTTGGTTGATCACCAAACCCGTCCATATGTGTTATGTGTTCATCATTGATTGTCTTTATGTGCAATGTGATTTAAATACATGACTTATTATTGTGAATAGCATGATTAATTGTAAATACTTGATTATGTGGAAATTGCCTAATTTTGGTAGTCAGCGAAACTACCGAGCGAAACTACAGATTCGCCCGGTAGCAGGCTAGACTGATCAAAGTACCCGAGACCAGAGCTAGTTTCGCCTGGCCAGCGAAACTGCCAGCGAAACTAGCCTCTGATATAAATAAACTTAATGAACCCTAGTAGCCTCATTTGCCTCATTTCACAACCAACACACACATACACTTCTCTGGAACCTGGTCAGCCGAGAATACCATCAAGAGACCAAGATCTTAGCCTCTAGACCACCATCTCATCTCGTCTATCGATTCTTGAACCAAACGTGAGTCCCAAAAACCTTTATTTATGTGTTTTCTATGTGTTTCTTTATAAAGTATGCTCAAACCTTCATGAAAACTTGTATGCTTCTGAGATAGTGCTTAGGGATGCTAGATCTACCATAAAGTCAGCAACTTTACGTTTAAAAACATACCATGATGATGATTTATGCTAGATTAGGTCATTTTAGGTTAAAATGTGCTTTTTGGAGATTTGATGATTAAAATGCATGTTAAACATGATAAAGCTGCTTGATTTATGTTGGTAAATGCCTATGGATGCTAGATAATGAATTGCATGTATGATCAGAAGCTGTTAGGTTGATTTTTAGGCAAATCCGTATGTTTTTCGCGACCAGCGAAACTGTCTGTTCTCTGGGCGAAACTAAGTAGCGAAATTGTATCTCCTTCCAGCGACACTGACCAGCGAAACTATAGTGTCGCCGGGAACCTGACCAGACCAGCTCGAGCGAAACTATCGAGCGAAATACCTGAACGAAAGTTCAAACCAGTTTCCCTGCGAAACTAGGCTAGCGAAACTGCGCCAGCAGTTTCGGGCGAAACTAGCCTAGCGAAACTGTGTTACCAGGCATTGCCTAGCGAAAGTGCTGCCCGTGCACCTAGCGAAACTGTCTAGCGAAACTATGCTAGCGAAACTAAGACCTGACCTAAAAACCAAACTTGTGAAATTTGCTTAAGTGTTATGCCATGATGAAACATGTTTGATATCTGAATTATATGAACCCTTGTTTATGATCAACCATTGGTGTCGTGTGTCGGTATGTCGAGTCATAGTTGCAACGTGCTATGTTATGGGCCATAGTGACGTTAAGTAAAGATTAGACACGAAACTAATACTTAAGACCTAAACGTGTTCTAGGTCTTCGTTAAGCAACATAAATTGGATTACTTGAAGTGTAGCAGTGCAACCAAAGGTGAGTGTCACTAACCCGCTTACCGTGAGTCCGTTGGGCCACACCGAATAACTTAATGTAAAACAATGCTGATAAACTCGAGAGTGCTAGGCATCTCACTGATAAACTTGAGAACTCGGGATGCTCGGCACCCACTTGATGAACTGAAGTGTTTTATGGGAAACACTTGTGAACTCTGAACAAACTATTTTTGAAACAAAACTGAAAACGTTTTAATATGGCTAGTGTAGGTTAAAGTCTAAACCATATGATATCACATGTTTTCTAAGGATGCCTTATAACTTAAAAGTCCTCAACTAAAATTGTGCCATTAATTGTAAAGCGAGGGGATGTTGGGTAGATCTACTGGAGTTTGACAAACTCCGCCCCGTGGCACGGGAAGTGCACGGAGGAACAATATCAGCCTATTTGACCGTGGTCCCGAGAGGACACGGGGGAGGCAAAAACCGCGATGACGTAGGTCCGCACCGAACGGGATGGCTCGGCCCCCACAAAATAAGTCAGCTTTGGTACAAACTTCCTTAGAGCATGGAACAACGGATTAGCTACCCGCGATATCGGTTGAGTCCTTTAACTTTACGGAACTAGTACATACCCGATGACGTAGGTCACGGACAAATCATTTATAAACTGAGATTTAATTACGAGCATTGCTTTTCACAAATAAATATTTTGTAAGTACATCTTGACACGAATTATGATTATGAGACCGGGCCAATGCATGACAAGCCCACTGTGAACTCACCAACCGTTAGGTTGACACTTGCGTGGTTTAAACTTTTGCAGATCGCTAAGGAGTATCCGCTGGAGGTTGGCATGGCACGAGAAGATATTTATTTTCGTTTTAAACTAAACTTGGGAATTTAAAACAACGTTTATGTAAAGCACGTGGTTAGTGCTAAGATAGTATTTAATTCCGCTGCGTTGTATTTGAGACTTTATTTATAACTTGTGTTTGAACTAACCCTGATTCGTTTAGTATTTGTAACTATGGTTGTGGATCCTGGTCTAGTCGTGCCCCTTAACGGTATAAACTCCGTTAGTGGTATTTTGGGGGTGTGACATTTACAACTGGAAGCGTGAACACATTCTTGAATTCTTGAGGGAGAAGCTGAAGCCAATATCAGCAATTTGATGGGTATGTTTCTGTCTCATAATCAGTCAGTGGAGGTTTTCGTTGAAGGTATGAATTTCTTGGTGTTTACTTGTAAAAGCATTATTGATATGGAATTTTAATGATGAATGAGAACGACAGTGATTATATTTCATTCTGTTGTGGTATTTTCTCATGTAAAATCACTAAGATTTAGGAAGCCACCAGAAATGAGTCAAACATTCTTATTGACACAACTGGTTGAATGTAGGTACTATTCCAATTATATCTTTGTTCATATCTTAGGTCCGATAGATATTTTCATTGGCATTTACGGAAAGTTAAACCAATGACGCTTGCAATATTCAAGCTTAGAAAGAGAAGAGAAAAGGTTAGTTTACAACTCGTATAATTGATTAATTTCAAACTAATATACTAACCAATTAAGTTTGTTAAAACTCAATGGAGAGTATTAAAATTACAAGTCAAGTTAAAACTAACTGTTGAGTTTTATAAAACATTGTGAGTCTTATAAAACATTGTGACTTTTATAAGTCAAGTTAAAAACTCACTATTGAGTTTTATAGAAGATTGAGATTTAAAAGCACTGAGTTTGAAAAAACAGTGAGTTTAAAATCAATAGTGAGTTTTAAAACTCAGCAATATGAGTTTTATAATTTTAAGTGAGTTTTAAACTTAACAGTGATTTTATAGAACATCGATTTTTGAAGTTTGCAGTTAATTTAAAAAAACAGTGAGTTTTAAACACAACAGTGAGTTTTAAACTTAATTGTAAGTTTTATAATTTGCAGTGAGATTTGAAAAAAAAGGAGTTTTATAATTTGTAGTAATTTTTAAAACACGATAACTTTAAAATCATAGTGAGATTTAAATTGCTGTGAGTCTTGTACATTAATTGCAGCCAGTTTCCTTTCAAAGAAGTAACTGATGTAGAGGGTGAATTAATTTAAGAAGATGATGATGAAGATGAAGTAGAGGCGGAAGAAGAAGATGAAGATGAAGCAGAAAATGAAGAAGATGAAGTTGAAGTACAAGAGACAAAAGATGAAATGGAAGAAGATGAAGTTGAAGAACATTGGAAAGAAGTTAAAGAAAATAGTGAGTTTTAGTATGAAAAACGATCATATATGCGTAAATCCTGGATTAGGCAATGAATTTTTTACTGTATTCATTGGTGTATGAGACCGATTCAATACTGAATTCCTTGTTTATGTGTTATGAATATGTGTATTACAATGAGTTTTAATAGTAGAAGAGTTTTAATTCAAATTGACTTTTAAGAAGTCAACAATTATAACTTTTTAAAGAACTTCAAAACAGTGAGTTTTAGAAGACAAAATAGTGAACTTTAAAACAATGAGTTTTAGAAATCATGTTATTAAGTTTGCGGTGGGTTCTAATATTTTATTGATTTTCTGTTCAAGAAAAAGCATAATATATTAAATTATCATGTTTAGGACATTTGAGTTTTAAAAATGTAAAGTTTTAAAACCCGGGGTCCTATTTTCCATTTCTTGTTACTTTTAATGACTTTATGTCTCCAAAATCATACCACAAAAAGATAAAAGCTAAAAATATTGGATATTAGTGTGAACATCTTTATAATCTCAACTTGTTTTATGTTACAAAATAGCACCAGCATTTTAACATCACTTATTTATTTTACCTACTATTGTTATTGGCACGAGCCAACGACAAAAGAATCTTCAAAAATAGTGGGCATTTAGAAGGCGTACATTGCTCATCCATGTCTATAAGCAACACCATGGTCGTTCATGAATTTGATCCCTTCTGCAACATTAGTAGCTATTCGTAGGATTTCTTCATTTGAATCTTTTTCTTCTTCACCACTATTACATCATGAACTGACCCGAGACAGTGAGTTTTAAATCTCAAAAGTGAGTTTTAAAACTCAAAATTGTCATAAAAACTCAGTAGTGAGTTTTATAGAAAAACTTGACAGTGAGTTTTATAAAACATTGATTTTTGAAGTTTGTAGTGAGTTTTAAATATAACAATGAGTTTTAAAACTAAAAACGGTGAGTTTTAAACTCACTTAAAACTAAATTTGAGTTTTAAAACTCAAATTTACATTTAACTTTGATCATACCGAGTCAAACAGTATGTGCATACATAGATACAAAATATATTATGCATGTCTAGAAGAAAAACATACCACACTTAGTAGTGTTTCTAATGCTTCAAGGGAGTTTTAGATGACTAGTGAGTTTAAAGTTTGAAGTAAGTTATATTGTATAGTGAGTTTTAAATCCTTAGTGAGTTTTAGAAAAGCCATATATGCAAGTTTAAAACAAACTGTGAGTTTTAGATCTTTAATGAGTTTTAAATCCTTAGTGAGTTTTAAACAAACTAAGAGTTTTAAACAATCTATGAGTTTTAAATCCTTAGTGAGTTTGAAACAAAATGTGAGTGTTAAATTCTAAGTGAGTTTTAAATCCTTAGTGAGTTTTAAACAAACTATGAGTTTTAAATTCTCAGTGAGGTTTAAATCCTTTATAAAACTCACTAAATATAAAGCTCACAAAGTATAAAAAACACCGATTATAAAACTCACTGATTATAAAACTCAGTGAGTTTAAAAAATAAACACTGATTATAAAACTCAGTGAGTTTAAAAAATAAACACTGATTATAAAACTCACTAAGTATAAAGCTCACTGATTATAAAACTCAGTGAGTTTAAGAAAAAAAAAATACTGATTATAAAACTCACTAAGTATAAAGCTCACTAACTATAAAACTCAGTGAGTTTTAACTGAGTTTTCAGTAGAGTTGTAAACATTGATAATTCAGTTACAAAATCACTACATGAAAATAACTAACACTACACTTATAAAGTAACAAACAAACTACCCCCATAAACCACAAATATCGAATGTGCATGTATGAGAGTTAGCACACATCACCAAATCCAGTCAATTAAAAAGAAAAAAAAATGTTTACAAGACCAACCCAAACCCGTCATGACACGCACTTGAAAATCAGTTGTCCTGATCGCTATGTTAGCTTGACCCGAACCTGATGATCTACTTTGCCATCTCTATTCAGTAATGTCCCATCTACGCAATTCCCTACATATTAAACAAAAAACATGAGAATTCAGCTAAATTTATGTCCAACAGACACAAGCCTCTTACCAAATAAAGTGCACCACTATACCAAATAAAGTGCACCACTAGAGTAAGTACTGAAATTTTGGCTTAAAACCTATATAAATTTTGGTGGGTTGGCACGTTTAATTTCATACTTATTTTTTATGTTAAGTTTTATTTTACAAGATTTAATAGAGAAATAACGAAAAGTTTCTAGTTCAAACATAACTATTTTATATATATTTGATGTTTTTTTTTTGTAAACTTGTAATTTTAGAGTAGCAAAAACTCGTGTTTAGTTTGGTATCAAGAAAAGATTTTGGGTTGCTTGGACCATTGGGCCGACACTGCCGAACAATAACATGACCATGTAACACCCTACCCATACAATTCTAGTTGTTATAATCACCAAAAAGGAAGAAGTAATAATAATTATATCACAAAAAGTAGATGGACTATGAGCAACTGATGGCATTTTAATCGTCAGAGGCTAAAGCATAATAGATACTAAATAAAACTCACTGAAAAACTTAAGATTCAATAAACTATCTTAAAAATAACTTAAAATTTGAGCTTTAAAATAAAGTCATCATCGTTCAAATTAAACTCACTCAATAGTTCAAATTATAAACTATAATGGTGAAGTTATTTAAAGCTGTAATGATGCAGCTCAATTAACTCAAGTTTATGATTGCAAACTGATATCGAAATAGTCATCTGATAAAGATCTCTTCACTCTAATGAAGCAGTTTAAGCTATAAAAAAACAAAATAATAGATTTAGACAATACAAAAAATTAAACTCATTGCTACCTATCACACATAGTGTTTTAAACTCACTGCTACTTATGTTTAAATTAAACTCATTGCTACTCATCACACAAGATAAAAACAGAGTGCTTTAAACTCAGCCGTGTGTCCAAATTAAACTCATTGTCATTCTATGATAGTCAGAATCCAAAGATCTGCATCAGTTTTTCTTTCTTTCTATGTCAATCAGAACCTAGTTTTGCATCAATATCTTTTTCTCTATTAACTAGAATCTAGATTTTCATAACCACATTTTTAATCTCTGTCTACCAGAATCCAAATCAGCATGCCAAATGATATTTTTTTCATTATTACTTTACTACGCTTTAACAAATTCAATGGATTTCTATGTTTTTCCTAAATCCTAAGCAAAAAAAAGAAGAAATAAAAATTCGTATTTCGTATAGATGCACCAGTTATAACTAGTGCATACTCCTGGGTGACTTATGTGCTCAATGATACATATAAATCGAAGGATGGAGATAACTAACGAGAATTCTTGAAAAGCGTAGA
>JBCNJP010000009.1:37592846-37677138 GCA_039602395.1 Deinandra increscens subsp. villosa
ATAAGAATGTTATAAAAATCATAGGCATGTAATTAAATTATGGTGCTTCATGAAATTATATAAAAGAATTTTGTGTAGATTTGTGTATGTGGGTGCAGGTAACTGACAAAAGGCAATGGGAAGTTTCAATCATTATGTTGGAATTAAATGAAAGCAATTGTAGGAAGGAATATCACGTGAGGAGTGCATCTGGTCAAATTAAATCTGCACAATGAGAACGCAAAGTCAAAAGCAAAATAGAATTCGGAAGTTAAAACTCGGGCGGTACGCCCAAACAGTTTCATTTTAGGGGGGTACGCCCCAGATCGACAGGTTTTTATTTTTTTATCTTCTAAACCTATTTAAAGGTGGTTTAGGCTTTAGTTCGAACCCTAATCATTTCCAGCCGTGTTTAGGGTGAGGATTACGGATTTAGACTTGCTTAGAGGTTCTTTGAAGATTTTAATCATTCGGTAATTGTTTTCTTATGCAATATTTAGTTTCATCATGTTTGTTCCGTTAGCCATGTCTGGCTAATTTTTTTTAGCTACTTTTGGTGAATGGTTGTGTGGATTCGTTATGTTCCTAACTGTTAGTTGTTCCGATTTTCCTTGCAACCGTCGAGCATCCGCATGCTGAATTCGTTTGATTAACTAGTAAACTAGGGTTCTAGTGGTCCACTGTCGTGTTTCAGCCTTTCCTTACGGTAGAAACTAAGCAGCCCATTAGGAACTTAAGTTATTAGGACAATTAGTCAATTGGGGATAATGTCTATGTGATATTAACAATTAATTAGGTTTTGCCCAGATCGGTAGCCAACCAGAATCCAAAAGAAGTTAACTTTTTCTCATGGTAATAAGTTTAGTAATTCTCAGTAATCAAAATCTTAGCTTTAGTAATTTCTAATCAACCAAATCATTCAACAATAGCCAAGAGACAATCTAGGGTAAATTTAGGTAATTTAATAGTTAGTTGTTAATTTCTAATCATTTAGTCTAATTCCAAATATTCCCTTGGTTAGATAATGTAACCCTTGTGCCAAAAACATGATCCGAGCTGGAAATTCTAAATAAAAATACTCAAAAATGTCGGGACTATGATTTGAGGCGGTACGCCTAGGATAAGGAAATCCTAGGCGGTACTTTGACTATTTCTACCCCCTTACTTTTACATTTTATTTTTCTTTAATTTTTTTTAAGGAATAGTAAACTTTAGGTTTCATAGTTTGGTCACATATGTTTCATACTTTTACGTTTTCTACCCTTTAACTTTTAAACTTCTTTTTATCTTAAGTTCTTTGTCTTATACTTTGGCTACGAAATTTTCACAATTTTACGTTTTCCTATTTTCATTTTCACATATGTTTTGTATTTTTACGTTTTTTACACTCTAACTTTTAAACTTTTTTTAAAAGTTTTTTGGTCTTTTACTTTAGTCATGAAACTTTCACAATATTACGTTATTCTACTTTCATTTTTAGTATATTTTTAGAGATTTCGACTTTAACCATGATTTTTTTAAAGTTTTATTAGACTTTTATGTTTATACCCTTTGACTTATCTACTTTCGTTTTTATAATTTTATACTTTCACCACGAAACTTTAAACTTTTACGTTTTATACCCCTTAACTTTTTTATTTTCATTTTTTTATTAGACTTTTAGAATTTTTGACATTGGCCACAACTTTTTTATAGTTCTATACTTTGACCACATTAAAATTTTTCTTACTTAAACTGACGGGTAAATGGGTGGCCGCCGCAAAGCGCGGTGGGTCACCATCTTGTTATTATTTAATAAGAATGTTATAAAAATCATAGGCATGTAATTAAATTATGGTGCTTCATGAAATTATATAAAAGAATTTTGTGTAGATTTGTGTATGTGGGTGCAGGTAACTGACAAAAGGCAATGGGAAGTTTCAATCATTATGTTGGAATTAAATGAAAGCAATTGTAGGAAGGAATATCACGTGAGGAGTGCATCTGGTCAAATTAAATCTGCACAATGAGAACGCAAAGTCAAAAGCAAAATAGAATTCGGAAGTTAAAACTCGGGCGGTACGCCCAAACAGTTTCATTTTAGGGGGGTACGCCCCAGATCGACAGGTTTTTATTTTTTTATCTTCTAAACCTATTTAAAGGTGGTTTAGGCTTTAGTTCGAACCCTAATCATTTCCAGCCGTGTTTAGGGTGAGGATTACGGATTTAGACTTGCTTAGAGGTTCTTTGAAGATTTTAATCATTCGGTAATTGTTTTCTTATGCAATATTTAGTTTCATCATGTTTGTTCCGTTAGCCATGTCTGGCTAATTTTTTTTAGCTACTTTTGGTGAATGGTTGTGTGGATTCGTTATGTTCCTAACTGTTAGTTGTTCCGATTTTCCTTGCAACCGTCGAGCATCCGCATGCTGAATTCGTTTGATTAACTAGTAAACTAGGGTTCTAGTGGTCCACTGTCGTGTTTCAGCCTTTCCTTACGGTAGAAACTAAGCAGCCCATTAGGAACTTAAGTTATTAGGACAATTAGTCAATTGGGGATAATGTCTATGTGATATTAACAATTAATTAGGTTTTGCCCAGATCGGTAGCCAACCAGAATCCAAAAGAAGTTAACTTTTTCTCATGGTAATAAGTTTAGTAATTCTCAGTAATCAAAATCTTAGCTTTAGTAATTTCTAATCAACCAAATCATTCAACAATAGCCAAGAGACAATCTAGGGTAAATTTAGGTAATTTAATAGTTAGTTGTTAATTTCTAATCATTTAGTCTAATTCCAAATATTCCCTTGGTTAGATAATGTAACCCTTGTGCCAAAAACATGATCCGAGCTGGAAATTCTAAATAAAAATACTCAAAAATGTCGGGACTATGATTTGAGGCGGTACGCCTAGGATAAGGAAATCCTAGGCGGTACTTTGACTATTTCTACCCCCTTACTTTTACATTTTATTTTTCTTTAATTTTTTTTAAGGAATAGTAAACTTTAGGTTTCATAGTTTGGTCACATATGTTTCATACTTTTACGTTTTCTACCCTTTAACTTTTAAACTTCTTTTTATCTTAAGTTCTTTGTCTTATACTTTGGCTACGAAATTTTCACAATTTTACGTTTTCCTATTTTCATTTTCACATATGTTTTGTATTTTTACGTTTTTTACACTCTAACTTTTAAACTTTTTTTAAAAGTTTTTTGGTCTTTTACTTTAGTCATGAAACTTTCACAATATTACGTTATTCTACTTTCATTTTTAGTATATTTTTAGAGATTTCGACTTTAACCATGATTTTTTTAAAGTTTTATTAGACTTTTATGTTTATACCCTTTGACTTATCTACTTTCGTTTTTATAATTTTATACTTTCACCACGAAACTTTAAACTTTTACGTTTTATACCCCTTAACTTTTTTATTTTCATTTTTTTATTAGACTTTTAGAATTTTTGACATTGGCCACAACTTTTTTATAGTTCTATACTTTGACCACATTAAAATTTTTCTTACTTAAACTGACGGGTAAATGGGTGGCCGCCGCAAAGCGCGGTGGGTCACCATCTTGTTATTATTTAATAAGAATGTTATAAAAATCATAGGCATGTAATTAAATTATGGTGCTTCATGAAATTATATAAAAGAATTTTGTGTAGATTTGTGTATGTGGGTGCAGGTAACTGACAAAAGGCAATGGGAAGTTTCAATCATTATGTTGGAATTAAATGAAAGCAATTGTAGGAAGGAATATCACGTGAGGAGTGCATCTGGTCAAATTAAATCTGCACAATGAGAACGCAAAGTCAAAAGCAAAATAGAATTCGGAAGTTAAAACTCGGGCGGTACGCCCAAACAGTTTCATTTTAGGGGGGTACGCCCCAGATCGACAGGTTTTTATTTTTTTATCTTCTAAACCTATTTAAAGGTGGTTTAGGCTTTAGTTCGAACCCTAATCATTTCCAGCCGTGTTTAGGGTGAGGATTACGGATTTAGACTTGCTTAGAGGTTCTTTGAAGATTTTAATCATTCGGTAATTGTTTTCTTATGCAATATTTAGTTTCATCATGTTTGTTCCGTTAGCCATGTCTGGCTAATTTTTTTTAGCTACTTTTGGTGAATGGTTGTGTGGATTCGTTATGTTCCTAACTGTTAGTTGTTCCGATTTTCCTTGCAACCGTCGAGCATCCGCATGCTGAATTCGTTTGATTAACTAGTAAACTAGGGTTCTAGTGGTCCACTGTCGTGTTTCAGCCTTTCCTTACGGTAGAAACTAAGCAGCCCATTAGGAACTTAAGTTATTAGGACAATTAGTCAATTGGGGATAATGTCTATGTGATATTAACAATTAATTAGGTTTTGCCCAGATCGGTAGCCAACCAGAATCCAAAAGAAGTTAACTTTTTCTCATGGTAATAAGTTTAGTAATTCTCAGTAATCAAAATCTTAGCTTTAGTAATTTCTAATCAACCAAATCATTCAACAATAGCCAAGAGACAATCTAGGGTAAATTTAGGTAATTTAATAGTTAGTTGTTAATTTCTAATCATTTAGTCTAATTCCAAATATTCCCTTGGTTAGATAATGTAACCCTTGTGCCAAAAACATGATCCGAGCTGGAAATTCTAAATAAAAATACTCAAAAATGTCGGGACTATGATTTGAGGCGGTACGCCTAGGATAAGGAAATCCTAGGCGGTACTTTGACTATTTCTACCCCCTTACTTTTACATTTTATTTTTCTTTAATTTTTTTTAAGGAATAGTAAACTTTAGGTTTCATAGTTTGGTCACATATGTTTCATACTTTTACGTTTTCTACCCTTTAACTTTTAAACTTCTTTTTATCTTAAGTTCTTTGTCTTATACTTTGGCTACGAAATTTTCACAATTTTACGTTTTCCTATTTTCATTTTCACATATGTTTTGTATTTTTACGTTTTTTACACTCTAACTTTTAAACTTTTTTTAAAAGTTTTTTGGTCTTTTACTTTAGTCATGAAACTTTCACAATATTACGTTATTCTACTTTCATTTTTAGTATATTTTTAGAGATTTCGACTTTAACCATGATTTTTTTAAAGTTTTATTAGACTTTTATGTTTATACCCTTTGACTTATCTACTTTCGTTTTTATAATTTTATACTTTCACCACGAAACTTTAAACTTTTACGTTTTATACCCCTTAACTTTTTTATTTTCATTTTTTTATTAGACTTTTAGAATTTTTGACATTGGCCACAACTTTTTTATAGTTCTATACTTTGACCACATTAAAATTTTTCTTACTTAAACTGACGGGTAAATGGGTGGCCGCCGCAAAGCGCGGTGGGTCACCATCTTGTTATTATTTAATAAGAATGTTATAAAAATCATAGGCATGTAATTAAATTATGGTGCTTCATGAAATTATATAAAAGAATTTTGTGTAGATTTGTGTATGTGGGTGCAGGTAACTGACAAAAGGCAATGGGAAGTTTCAATCATTATGTTGGAATTAAATGAAAGCAATTGTAGGAAGGAATATCACGTGAGGAGTGCATCTGGTCAAATTAAATCTGCACAATGAGAACGCAAAGTCAAAAGCAAAATAGAATTCGGAAGTTAAAACTCGGGCGGTACGCCCAAACAGTTTCATTTTAGGGGGGTACGCCCCAGATCGACAGGTTTTTATTTTTTTATCTTCTAAACCTATTTAAAGGTGGTTTAGGCTTTAGTTCGAACCCTAATCATTTCCAGCCGTGTTTAGGGTGAGGATTACGGATTTAGACTTGCTTAGAGGTTCTTTGAAGATTTTAATCATTCGGTAATTGTTTTCTTATGCAATATTTAGTTTCATCATGTTTGTTCCGTTAGCCATGTCTGGCTAATTTTTTTTAGCTACTTTTGGTGAATGGTTGTGTGGATTCGTTATGTTCCTAACTGTTAGTTGTTCCGATTTTCCTTGCAACCGTCGAGCATCCGCATGCTGAATTCGTTTGATTAACTAGTAAACTAGGGTTCTAGTGGTCCACTGTCGTGTTTCAGCCTTTCCTTACGGTAGAAACTAAGCAGCCCATTAGGAACTTAAGTTATTAGGACAATTAGTCAATTGGGGATAATGTCTATGTGATATTAACAATTAATTAGGTTTTGCCCAGATCGGTAGCCAACCAGAATCCAAAAGAAGTTAACTTTTTCTCATGGTAATAAGTTTAGTAATTCTCAGTAATCAAAATCTTAGCTTTAGTAATTTCTAATCAACCAAATCATTCAACAATAGCCAAGAGACAATCTAGGGTAAATTTAGGTAATTTAATAGTTAGTTGTTAATTTCTAATCATTTAGTCTAATTCCAAATATTCCCTTGGTTAGATAATGTAACCCTTGTGCCAAAAACATGATCCGAGCTGGAAATTCTAAATAAAAATACTCAAAAATGTCGGGACTATGATTTGAGGCGGTACGCCTAGGATAAGGAAATCCTAGGCGGTACTTTGACTATTTCTACCCCCTTACTTTTACATTTTATTTTTCTTTAATTTTTTTTAAGGAATAGTAAACTTTAGGTTTCATAGTTTGGTCACATATGTTTCATACTTTTACGTTTTTTTAAAAATAAAATAAAATTCGAATTTTAGCTTGAAATTAATATTGCACTATGCAACAATAATATAAAATTGGTTTATGAATGTCAATTCTTTGTTTTTTACATTATTGCATAAACCACATTCATATTTAAGTTAAGTCTTTGTCTTGAGGGGTCCAATCATGGATGATGGAAGAGCCACTTCTAGCCATTGGCATGATGCAATAATAAAAAATCACTAAACTTTTTATTTTTTAAATTTTTTTTCCCATAAATAAAGCTAATAAAATTATAGAATTTTTGGGGAAATTATTTTTAAAAAATATTAATATATGAAGAAGTTATAGAGAAAAAAAGTTGTGGCTTTTTTGGTTTTCTGGAATTTGTACAACTAATGGTTGTGGTCCTGGTTTGCTCGCACCCCTTAACGGTATAAACTCCGTTAGTGGTTATTTGGGGGTGTGACAGAATATAGGGGTGAGCGTAAGTCGGGTAAACCCGGCAAACCCGTTGGAACCGGCCCGCTAGAACCGGAAACCGGACCCGGTTGTGTACCATTAAAAGGTTCTCGGTTCTAGAATTATCATCCCATCGATTCCGGGTCGGTCTCGGGTATGACCCGACGGTTATGCTCAGAACCGTTTACCCGTGAGAAATGCATGCATAACCTAGAAATTATAGGACACGGTTTATTAAATTTTTTTATGTTTCCAAAAAATCCTCCACTTGCAGAGCCAATTTTACGGCTATCCCCTCCTATTCCATATACTTCCATTCGTTCATTCCCATACGACGTATCTCTCTCCATCTCTTCATCTTCTTTTCTAAATTCTAATTACTTCTAGTGAGCAATCAAGAAAGTAATGTTCCACGATTACAAATTCCAGTGAGCATTAGAAAGACAGAAAGTACAGTGAGCAATCATCCACGATTCCAGACTTCCAGTGAGCAATCATCCACGATTTTCAACCTTCAAGTAAGTAACTAATTGGACCATTTGAATTTTTGTTCTTAGAATCTGTTAGAAGTTAGAACTTAGAATCGATGTTAAGATGTTAGATGTTAGAAGTTAGAACTTGGAATCTGTTTGATTAATGATTATTGAATTTGTTAGAACTTAGAATCTGTTAGAACTTAGAATCGATGTTAGATGTTAGAAGTTAGAACTTAGAATCTGTTTGATTAATGATTATTGAATCTGTTTGATTAATGATTATCATAATCGATGTTAGAACTTGAATCTGGAACGCACAATGTTCATAGGTTGATATATTGAATCTGTTTTGAATCTTTTGATTATTGAATCATATAAGCAATTAAGCATATTCATATTGAATCTTGAATCTGTTAGGAATTGGATTGCATATTGCATATTGATATTGAATCTGTTTGGAACTTTGGATTGCATATAAGCAATTAAGCATATTCATATTGAATCTTGAATCTGTTAGGAATTGGATTGCATATTAAATATTGATATTGAATCTGTTTGGAACTTGATTTGAATTTGGTTTTGTGACTGATGTCATTTGGTGATTTTATATTTTTGGAGTTTTATGACTTTGTCATTTTGAAGTTTGAACTTTTTATTGCTGGACTTTGTTTGGATAAATGAAATGCAGCCAATTTCTATTTCTTAGCAGTTAGCAGTTAGCAATTTTTTGTTTGGAGAAATCATTTCTCAGAAATCAAATGAATTGCTGCCTTGCTGGACTTTTTGTCTTTTATTACTGCACTTTGTACGTAAAGCAACAAAAACAAATGGGTACGGTTCCGGTTGGGCTTATACAGTTATACGGTTCTTGGGCTGGAGACAGAAACAGAACTACATTGTTTTTTTGGGCTGGAGATTGGGCTAATACGGTTCTTGGGCGGAACCGGTAGAACCGACTTCCAAACCCGCTGAAACCCGACCGCAAAGCAACAAAAGGGTACGGTTCCGGTTCTTCTATTGAGCACAAACGGTTCTCGGTTCCAGGTCGGGTCTACCCGGGTTTAACGAGTCTGACCCGTTTGCACAGGGCTAACAGAATATATAAGACTTTATAGTGAATAATGAGCCTCAGTGAGTTTTTATAGTGAAACTCAATGCATAGTTAGATGACATTGAAAATAACTCACTAGTTGTAAATGACATATTAAAACTCATTTCAGAATAAAACTCAATTTAAGTGAGTTTTCAGTGAGTTTTATTATGTGGGATTTCAAATTAGTATAAAAACTCACTACTGTTTTAATCAGTGAGTTATAAATAACTCGGTTAATTTATGAGTCTTAACCATTATTGAGTTTCAGTGAGTTGAAATAACTCACTGAATATATAAGACTTTAATTATCAAACAAAAAATTACCTTTTGCCATCATGAAATCATCATCCTTTTCACTCACTTCAGCATTTTCACCTAGTTTTAAAATTCAAGAATAAACAGATATTCTTAGTCTTTTTAGATTAAAATATAGTTTGAAAACTCTATGAGATAAAAAAAACTCATATCATTTTCTCCTTGTACGCAAATCTATATAACTCATTGCTTTAAACAAAATATAATACATCTATAGAGTAAACTTATGTTTAAAGAATCCAAAAAAGAATGAAAGAACATTTGGATTCACTGATAAATAGCTCAGTGAGTTTAATACTATTAAAACTCAGTGAATATTAAAACTTAGTGAATAAACTCACTGATAAATAACTCAGTGAGTTTAATACTATTAAAACTTAGTTTATCACATTTATTTGACTTTTTTGGCTAGTATTTTGAGTTAAATGACTCGGTGAGTTATAAAACATTGATTTTTAATTATTTAGATTTAATTTTTCAAACTCACCTTGCTTGGTTTCTGTATGAGGACTTTCTACTTTCTCTTTCTTTGAATTAAGATCTTTGTCGAAATAATCTAGAATTTAAGAGAAAAACTCATTACAATATAAAACTTGCTGCATATTTAAAACTCACTGATAAACTGAGCGACTTTAAAACTCAGTGATTTAAAACTTACCTTGCTTGTCAGGACTAGCAATCATGGAAAACCCAAAAGATAGAACAGGTTCATTTGCAACAACTTTTGAGTCTTTCTTTGAATTAACTTCATTGTCTACCTTATCAAATGCCATCACTAAACTAGGTGTTATATCATCTGATATATCTTCATTTCTGACATCTTTTGTTTTTTCACTTTTCTCAAACTCAAGCATCATCCTTGGGGTAATATCATATTGGGCACTTGTTTCCTTTTGTTTTCCTTCATCTGAATCTAAAAACTCAGTGACATTGAAATAACTCACTGAATATATAAGACTTTATAGTGAATAATGAGCCTCAGTGAGTTTTTATAGTGAAACTCACTGCATAGTTAGATGACATTGAAAATAACTCACTAGTTGTAAATGACATATTAAAACTCATTTCAGAATAAAATCAATTTAAGTGAGTTTTCAGTGAATTTTATTATGTGGGATTTCAAATTAGTATAAAAACTCACTACTGTTTTAATCAGTGAGTTATAAATAACTCAGTGAGTTATAAATAACTCAGTTAATGAGCCTCAGTGAGTTTTTATAGTGAAACTCACTGCATAGTTAGATGACATTGAAAATAACTCACTAGTTGTAAATGACATATTAAAACTCATTTCAGAATAAAACTCAATTTAAGTGAGTTTTCAGTGAGTTTTATTATGTGGGATTTCAAATTAGTATAAAAACTCACTACTGTTTTAATCAGTGAGTTATAAATAACTCAGTGAGTTATAAATAACTCAGTTAATGAGCCTCAGTGAGTTTTTATAGTGAAACTCACTGCATAGTTAGATGACATTGAAAATAACTCACTAGTTGTAAATGACATATTAAAACTCATTTCAGAATAAAACTCAATTTAAGTGAGTTTTCAGTGAGTTTTATTATGTGGGATTTTAAATTAGTATAAAAACTCACTACTGTTTTGATTACCTTTTGCCATATTTTTATTCTCATCAGCTCCATCATTTAAGCTAAGGTTCTTCAAAAACTTTTTACTTGCTGAAAGAGACAATGATGACGTCAATTTTCCTGTAAAAAATAATTTATATTTAGCTATTTCTATGATCTAGTCAATAGTGCAACAACAATATCTATGCTACATAACAAGCTCCAAAAAAATATATGAAACTGATAATATGTTTAAAATTCAGTGCTGAGTTTTATAAAATGTTGACTTCTAAAACTCAAGTAAAACTCACTGCAAACTTAAGTTATAATTTGAAGCCACTTTGTTCAAATTAAACTCACTTTAATCAAAGAAACTATGTTGTATTTCAGAATTATAAAACCCATGTTTTAAAGTGAGTTTTATTTGATTCTATAAAACTCACTAACATTTAATAAAACTCACACAATAAGAATGAAGCAATATTAAAACAATATTTTAATTTAATTTTTCAAACTCACCTGGCTTGATTTCTGATTGAGCTTTTTTCACTTTCTCTTTCTTTGAATTAAGTTCATTGTCTACCTTATCAAATGCCATCACTAAACTGGGTGTTATATCATCTGAAATTTCCTTTGTACTCGTAGATATCTCATTTTCAGAATATGCCCCCTTCTTGGATTTCTTTTTTTTTTTCCTTCATCAGAATCTAAATTTTTCCTTTTATTCTTTTGAGACTCACATTCATTTGTTGGTGTAATTTGATTTTGTGTACAATCAAGATCCACCATTTTCTTTTTCCTTGGACTCTCTTTTTTAGAAACTGTTCTCTTGTTTGATTTCTTCTTTTCAGATTCAATATCACCTTCAGATCTCACATTTGAAGTCTTAGATTCCACAGTATCTTGACTTGGTTTTTCTTTTAAAACTCTTGAAGCATTTAGTATATTCTTCTTATTTTTTTTCTTCATTTCAATGTCATCTTCATCTAATTTAATCTTCGCTTCAAATGATGCTTGAATAGACTCTAACATTGAATCCTTGATATATTTAACCCCTAAAATACCAATGTTTTCTTTTCTTCTTTTGAAATCATCATGTACCATCAACATCTGTGTAGATTATAATATAAAATAATTAATATCAAGGAATGGAAAAATGCAATGAATTTTGTAAAACTCAAGTGGTAATTTTATAAAACTCAGTGAGTTTTTTTATAAAACTCGGTGCATAAATCATCTCGTGCGTACTGAGATGATTATAAAACTCAATGGAACTAACTGTTGTGTTTTATATAAAATATTTTTAGAGTTTTAAATTTGTTTTTAACCATAAAACTTAATACAATCATAAAAACTCACTGTTAAAATCAGCAGTGAGTTTTAGGAGTCAGTGAGTTTCAATATCAATTAATTAAGTTTTTAAAAACTAATTATATGTAATTTTAAAACTATCTACAATGAAATACATACCGCAAGAAATTGCAATGGTCCACAAAATGGAAACCATTGCAGTCTCGCCTTTCTCTTTTCAAACATTTGATTAAGTATTCACACCAATTGTAATTCTTGATATCAGCATCTTGTCTGATATTATTAAGGAATCTCTTATTCACTGTGCTGTTTTTCATTGTATTTCCAAAAATAGTTGCAAACACCACCATGAAATTTATAGTAAACATCCATCCAGCATCTTTTTGAGACTTCATAAAATTTGTAAGCTCAACTAATAAAACTCTATCAGCTGATTCAGGAGGAAACTGGAAATTAAACTCAGCAACAACCTCATCTCTATCACGTGGCTTTTCTCTTTCTATCACTTCTTTTTCCCCCATTGGTAACCCAAATATTTCTCTACCCTCCAATGCAGTGACATTTATCTTCCTAGATCCAACATTTAATGTGTTTTCGTCAGGATGATAATTTGTTATAAGCCAATATCCCAAACCCGTTGGAATCTTAGTTACTTCCAATGAAAGAAGCGGTCCAAACCCTATTTTTTCTACAATTTTCCTCTGATCTTCATTTAATCTTGAAATCATAGTAATGAAGTGAGATGTAGCTGTACGCATTGACACCATTTGACCACTATAAGGTACATACTCTTTCGCTATTTTTACTATGATCCCTGCATCAATAAAAGTAAATCAATGATTTTTAAAAACCATGCGTTTGCAGCTTCAGTTAAAACTCACGAAACTATTTTTATATAAAACTAATTGATTATAATAAAGCTCAGTGTCTACGAACATAATACAACTCACTGAGTTTTATAATAAAAAGTTTAAAACTCAATTAGACTTAGTGAGTTATAAGACTAAGTGAGTTTTAAGAAACTCACTAACATTTTTAACAAGACTCACAAAATGCATGTAAAAAAAACTAAAACTATAACTCTCTGAGATTTATAACTCAATTAGACTTATAACTCACTAAGTCTAATTGAGTTTTAAACTGTTTATTTATAAAACTTAGAATATGCATGTAAAAAAATCTCTCAATATGCATGTAAAAACTCACAATATGATTATAAGACTCTATGCATTATAAGACTCACAATATGGATGTAAAAAACTCACTAACATATTTTGTGAGTTTTTACCTGCATATTGTGAGTTTTTTAAACTGTTTATTTAAAAAACTCACTAACATTTTTAACAAGATTCACAATACTTATCCAATATAGTTATAAATTTTATTAGAGACTCTTGATTTGTGTGGGTTTTAATAGTAAAATAATATAAACTATTTTTGACAAAACTTAGTGATTTTAACCTGATTTTTTCCCCAACTTCTTTTTCGGTTGACCATCTTTTGTTGGCTTTTTAACCGGTGTGATATTCTGTGTCGCCCTTTTCTTCTTTTTTGTTACTTTTCCCAAGTCTACTTCTGCACTTGGTTCTTCAGTTTCATCTGCCGAGTGTCAAATGAAATAATTTTGATACTAAAAATATAAACAAGTAAAGTTAAAATATTATAAAATGCATGTAAAAAAAACTCATAATATGCATGTAAAAACTCACAATATGATTATAAGACTCTATGCATTATAAGACTCACAATATGGATGTAAAAAACTCACTAACATATTTGTGAGTTTTTACCTGCATATTGTGAGTTTTTTAAACCGTTTATTTAAAAAACTCACTAACATTTTTAACAAGATTCACAATATGCATGTAAAAAAACTAAAACTATAAGTCTCTGAGATTTATAACTCAGTGAGTTTAAAAAACACATTTTAATTGTGTTTAAAACTCTATTTGGTTAAATCTAAATAATTAAAAATCAATGTTTTATAACTCACTAAGTTTTATAACTCACTGAGTTTATCAGTGAGTTTTATATCTCACTGAGTTATTTCCTTTAATTGAGTCATTCTAATTGAGTTTATAATAATCAATGAGTCACTATAAAAAATCATTGAGTCATGATAAAACTCACCAGAAACTTGTGCTGGTGGCATTTTCTTCTGTAACTTTTTCTTCTTCACATTTTCATTTACTATTTTTTGGCTTGATTTCCTCTTCAATTGGGTGCTTTGATCTTGAAATCATCATAACGATTATATGTAAAACAATAGTAGACAATAGTATTTAAAAACAGATGAAACTTGAATTTATATATTTTTTAAGTGATAATTAAAACTAACTTAATTTTTTTTAAACTAACCTTGAACTTCATTATCACAATCTATTTTAACTGGGTTATCAACATCATTTGTAAATTTACTAAAAGATGTATTTAAAGCAATTCTTGAACTTCTTCTAGTCCCTATATAAACATTATTAGATAAAATTAGTTTCTAGAATAATGAGTTCTAATTTGATTTTGTGTATAATCAAGTTCAATCCAATCTTGATTTTATAAACTGCCTGAGTGAGTATTAAACTCACTGAGTTATTAAACTGACTGAGTGAGTATTAAACTCACTGAGTGAGTATCAATCAAATAAAATTTTTTTAAGTATTTTTTAAGTGAGTTTTTATTTATGGCTATACGTGAACATAATATAATAAAAGAATTTAGGAGAAGCATTAACCTAAAGACGATACACCAAGTTCACCACCAAGTGCAGGAGCACCACCGCTCAAAACACCATCGAACCCACCACCGCCACTTCCTGTGGCTACAGCAGCAAAACCACCTTCTGAGGCCGGAGCTGAGGCCAAAGTGGCAAATCCACCAGTGATTGAAATAGTTTGACTTCTAGGTAGATCTGCACCAAATTGTCTTGACTGACCAAATGTTCCAAAAGCTGAGCCTGAAAGCAATTTTTTAAAAGTCTTTATAATCCATAAAAACTCACTAAAACTCATATGCATCTCTAAGTCTTTTGATGATTTGTATTAGTGTTCAAAACGATTTCTATTGCTATTTTTCACTTATGCATCTTTATTGTTACAATGAAATCAAATATCAACATCAAACTGTACATCGAACCCTCATGTAATCTAAATCATGTTTTACTTTTAGTATTTTTATGGTAACTAATCTATTACCACTGAGTCATTAATCTCGGTGAGTTATTAAACTCACTGAGTTATTACCAGTACTGTGAAGCAGACAACTAACTAATGTAGGTAACACTGGAAATCAAACACATGAAACTAATAAGTAACCAATTGATGGATGATGATACCACTGTTAAACTCACTACAGTCATAAAAACTCAGTATCATTTTAATAAAAACTCACTGAGTTATAAATCTCAGAGACTTATAGTTTTAGTTTCTTTTACATGCATATTGTGAATCTTGTTAAAAATGTTAGTGAGTTTTTTAAATAAACAGTTTAAAAAACTCACAATATGCAGGTAAAAACTCACAAATATGTTAGTGAGTTTTTTTACATCCATATTGTGAGTCTTATAATGCATATAGTCTTATAATCATATTGTGAGTTTTTACAAGCATATTGTGAGTTTTTTTTACATGCATATTCTGAGTTTTATAATAAACAGTTTAAAACTCAATTTAGACTTAGTGAGTTATAAGTCTAATTGAGTTATAAAATCTCAGAGAGTTTTATAATAGAACAGAATGTACGCATGATCAATTGTAAATCAAACACATGAAACTAATACGTAACCAATTGCTAACAGAAATATCGCAAATCCTAGAAATCTAAACGCTTATCAACAAAAATGCTCGAAATCAAAACTCAGTAGATAGTTTTTACCTGATATCATCGCCGGACAGTCGAGCTTTTTGGGAGTTGAAACGGACGTTTTTTTTACATTTGAATCTAGATGAAGTTCTTGTTTCTCCATTGGAATGTAACTTGATTCTCACACTAACCGTTTCACGAGCAGGGCGGAGGGCGATTGACGAGCAGGCGGAGGAAGTAATTAGGGCTTGTAATCGATCGGCGATGAGGGGGAGAGAATCGAGATTGAGGAGCGACGAGCAAGCGGAGGGAGATTTGACGATCAGGAGGAAGAAATTAGGGCTAGAAATCGTATATGAGAGTGGTGGAGATTCGAGAGCGATAGCGGGATTTTGGTCGACGACGAAGGTTTTGATTTTGGGGCTTTTGACGATCGTACCCCTAAATCAAAAAACCCAGCTCTTTAGATCTAACGGTTATAAAGGGGGTCTACGGGTCTACACTTTTTAAGGGGTCTACAATGAACCTCACCCTATATATATATATATAGGGAGATGATCATTTGAGAACCAATTGGTTTTGAGAACTTTTAAAAACCATTCTGAGCCACTAGTTATCTATAGGTAAATCCCCCCCCATGAATTTGAGTGGTCCCCCCATGAAAATTAGTGGCCCAAAATCGTTCTCAAAAGTTCTCAAAACCAATTGGTTCTCATTTGAACCTAACCCTATATAGGGAGAGGATCATTTGAGAACCAATTGGTTTTGAGAACTTTTAAAAACCATTCTGAGCCACTAGTTATCTATAGGTAAATCCCCCCCCCCCCCCCCCATGAATTTGAGTGGTCCCCCTATATATATATATATATATATATATATATATATATATATATATATATATATATATGGGTTAGGATCCTGCGAAAACACATCTTTTTGTGAAAACTGCGAAAACACATATTAAAACTCACGTAACTTTTTCATACGTTAACGACTTTTCATAAAATTTGCGCCAAAAGTCTTAGAATTACGTTATCTTTAAATCTGAAGCAAAATATTTAAAAAAAAAAATTAAACGTTTTTTTCCCGTGTGATGCACATGTGCATCATATAATTAAAAAAAGTAATAAAATGCTATTTTTTTTCTTTAAATCTAAAGGATAACACAACTATAAGATTTAGGGTGCAATTTCTTTTTAAACTATTAATGTATATCACATGTATAAGCGTTTTTTTTTGGTATGATGCACATGTGCATCATTCAATAAAAACGCAAAAAAATGATGAAAATATATGACATATGGTGCGACTAAGAAAAAAAAATATTAACTCATACTAAAAGTATGAGTTTTTTTTGTGATGCACATGTGCACCACACAAAAAAATATTTAAAAAAATAAAAAAAGCGTTAAGTTTTTTAAAACTTTTATAGGATTAAAGATAATATAGTTTTAAGACTTTTGGTGCAAATTTTTTAAAAAAATATTAACGTATGAAAAAATTATGTAGGTTTTAAGATTTGTTTACGCAGTTCTCACAAAAAAAAAGATGTTTTCGCAAGATCCTTCCCTTATATATATATATATATATATATATATATATATATATATGTGTATGTGTGTGTGTGTGTATTTTATTTAGTTATCTTCCTTTTATTATTTATTTATTTGTTTTTCTACAGGCAAGTTCGTCTGTGATTTAGAGCTGAGGGTCTCACTGGAAGCAGCATCTTCTTCCTTCGGGATAGAGGTAAGGTATGCCTACATTTCACCCTCCTCAAACCCAACTAATAGTATCTAATGCTATTAATGGGTTTTTATTAGGTACGTTGTTATTGTTGTTATGTCATGCTAAATCTGAGATATAGTTGAAGCACCTTGAATTTCTCTCAAGTTCTGTTTTGAATTACTAAAAACTTCATGGAAAATGGACGGCTCGCCGCAACGCGTGCGCGAATCACATCTCATCAAACCTGTAATAAAGACCTTCAACTCTATAGTACGCTTCAATATAAATTTCATTCAAACCGAATAGGTTTATGTTGCCAAAAAAAAAAACCGAGCCCATCTGCGTTTCAATGTGAATTTGTTCATAACCAATTTTCTATTTAATTTAATATAAACTTTCATGTTTCTTATCGCTTATGATATCACAATTTTAACGTGCGTTTTGGTATATGTTTCATTCGAGACCAATGTTTCTTTTATTTTTTTTAGAAAATATACGCATTCGTGTTTCTTAGCACTTACAACAATGTAACTTTTCATAGATTTCCAAATGTTCCGTTGCCGCGTGTTTTTTATTGATATTTTAATTTTCAGAATCTAGTCGTTGTAACTTCATAGGTTTCTATCTACGCATTTAACCACGTCAATGTCACCACCGCAAATTATAGCTCCGAATCCATTCGTATATTTAAGTGTTACAACTTGATTGTGAACTAGAAAGGTGAAACACGCGCATTACAACGAGATAATAAACGCATTTACAACAAATTGAGTAAAAAATAAATTAAAAGCAAAGAAACATATTATACTTATAAACATTCCTATGAAGTAATCGAGAAACTGGACCTATAAAAAGTCACATGTCATGTACCCTTATCTACCATTGGTTCCCAGTTCAGTGTCATAATTAATGGTGTATTTCATTAAAAAAAGACGATTGTTATGGGTTGAAACTATTACAAGGTACGTGACTTGTCTCACATTGGTTGTTTGGACAACTGCTATGAGGTTTATATGTCAAATGAGATTTTCCACATCAGACTAGTCTTTTGGGTTGAATTTTCTTGTTTGATTTGTAACCAACATACAATGGTATCAGAGCCAACTTGGACTGGTGACAAACGGAGTGGTGGCTTAGAGTGAGCCAGCCATGACCAACGTGGTTGTGACTAACAAGAACGTTGGCCCTTTAGGAGGGTCAATTGTTATGGACCACATCATTTGTATGGGCAACTGATAGGTTTAATGGCCAAATAATTCTCATGTTTCTCTTGTAACATAAACCATGCAAATACAAAGAACACCCAACACCCATGACACATTCACCTTCAAATTCTTGGTTCCATGCTTCATATGTGAACAATTTGGATTAACATGTTCATTCTCCCCTTTCATCGTAATCTTTTCCTCCTAGGTCTTTAATCCCGAATAAACTTTCATCTCATTACCCTTGACTTTTGGATCGCTTGTTTTCGTCCTAATTCTTTTGATCCAACAATCGCTCACATAGACCATTGCCTTTAAACGACCCATAATTAAATTCATTCAGCCCACAATCTGTCAGACCATGATCACTTAACCTGAATCACTCATGTTCCTTCTTCACTACTAATTTGATTGCTTCTCACAAGCCAATTAGTTTCTTGCTCACGAAACCAAGTCTACAGGTTCGCCTTCTGCAGTCACCTCACATGACTCATCTCTTCACTTATACAGTTCATACATATTCAATCTTGTTTTTCTCGGCGTTACACAAATCGCGTGTTCCTTTAGTCTTCTCCTTGTTCGACTCACTGGATCTCTTCAATTGTATTGATCACAAAACACAGATGTGATCCGTCTTCATTTGGTGGTGTTCCGCTTCGTCTCCATCTTCTAACTTACTGCTCCCTGTCCATTGGTTGTTGATAACACCTTTGCATGCTCAATTGCAATTTCGTTCCGTCACGCAAAACTTGATCCTCTCCTCACTCTAATACATTGCTTGGAGTAATTGGATCAGACACGAGGTTTGTGAACTTACATGAGTTTCTCTTATTAATATGAAAGAAACCAAATGGATACAAAGAAAACCCATTGAAAATGATGAAACAAAACGGTGTTACCGTCAAAAGCAGTAGGCACGCGAATAAATATGGAACTTACAAGTAAAATAAAAATAAAAAAACTCAAACCACTTACCGCCAAACGACAAATTTATACATAAATTGGGATATTTTGAAAATCGTACTAGAATCCTACATTGATGCTAAAATGTCTCTCATTTCTGTAATAGACGGAATCGTCTCGCTTGGGTAGATCTTGGCAACGAGTTGAGCAAAGCTATCATACTTGTCCAAAAATTCCTTCTGTATAAAATGGATATCAGACCAAAGTTGGCTATACCTTTTTGTTCAATTAGTGGTGGACGTTGAATTTATTTGTTTAAACTAAAAATAGTGCATGAATATAACTTTACAATTAATTACACGGAAAGTGTTGAGAACCAAAAGTGTTACGACTGAACAAATAATGGGGATGCAAGTGTAATTTTGAAAAGTTGGGACCAAAACCACAATCTGATCTAACCCCAACAACCATCCGTGTAATTAACTCAAAAAAAAAAAATTAAAGTAAACAATACCTTGCATTTATCCCATAGTGAAGGTAATAATTCCTCAGAGGTCAAGTTTTTCTGCAGCTTTTTATACATTGCACCAATGTGCTTGTCAACCTGTGTATGCAAATAGTCTCATTTTTCTTTTAAAACATAAAATTATATATGAGCTTTAATGTAATTTAGTTGTATATAATAACTTACTCCGGATAAACTTGATTTCACCACCTTTCTGAGATCCATTTTAGATAACCCAAGCTGGAAAGGAATCTGTAATGAACCAATATATTTTTTTTTTTGGTTTATGACTGCTATAAAAGTATATGTAAAGGTGAATGATATATTTTTATTCCTCCATTAATTTTTATATTTTTAGTTTATGCGAAATAAATTATATTATGTTAGGCCCTAACCTCTTCAGGAGTGATAGTGTACATCAAATCTTCAATTCTTCGAGCAAACTGAAAAAGTCGCTCAAATTGCTGCAAAAATTTAAGAAAGATGACAGACTGCTGATCCAGAAAGTTGAATTAATAACATATGCTAACATAATAAATTCGGTTTTACTTACATAGTAAATAATCACACTGATATGGCGTGTACAAGCTTGTTCATAAGATTCGCTCGCTTGATGATAAAACTTAGCTAAGGTCGGAACGACATTTGCCAAGTCATACAAGCTGCATAAAAATGGCTCTGATCAAATCGTATTTTTAATGTAATTTTAATGCTTAAAGAACCTCATAGATCATTTTATTTTAAAAAACTTAGGTTGTTATTGAAATACGTTCGATAAAAATAGTTTTCTAATCATATTTAACTTATTAAGTCCATTAAATTGAACAAAAAATGTTTGTGGGTCGGCCACTGACCTGCCCATTTTGCCACCTGTATAAAATAAAGTTTACCTATTTTGGAATGCAGCATAGTTTTCCAGAAGTATAATATCCGCATATTTTGGGTCTGTCTGAGCAATTTTGTCCAGAGTTGCAAACATCACACCAATCTGCCAAAAATATTCATTTGTTCGCCAATAATTAAAAAAAAATTAAACATAGTGCCTGACATAACATGTGGAATATTAGATAGACAGGGGAATACTTACAAACTTAATATATGCTTGATCAACTAAATCTCTAGACTGTCCCTGGATATACTGTTCCATGCGTGTAGCAAGAGTAGCAAATCTACACAAAAATAATTTTATACAAATTAAAAATTGTGCATAAACATAATACAAAAATTAAAATAATCAGATAAAATAAGTAATATTTATTTTAACATTAAGAACTGATTATTACAGCTTCACATTTGGTTAGTTTACCTGGGAATGTATGACAAGACACCCATTTGTCGAACATTTCGTTCATTCCTTTCGATCTGGTGACAAGCTTCATCTACAAACTATATTTGAAGTTGCAAATTAGAAGGAAGTATAAAATGAACACTGGTCAACAAAAAGATAAAACATACACGTGTGAATTGTGCAGTAATTCTTTCTTCCAGTGCATCAAGTAAAAGGCGCACGTAGCCGGCTGCATCTGCTTTCTGACCAGAAATATATCGTTCTGTTATGCCATGCATTGATATGCACCGTAAAGGATCAATCTTGTATGCCCAATCAACAACCGCATAAAAATCCTCCTGATTTACAACATAAGTTTTTTTTAAATCATAATTAATTAATGAAAATTTCAACATGTTTACTCAAAACAGGTCAAACAAAAAATTAGCTAGCAACATGGTATTTTATTTTTTTTATCGTCTACAACATCCTAAATAATTTTTTGTAGATACTTTGATTGCTGTAATGATAAAAAAAAAATATTTATTCATAATTTAACACATTACGTGAACATAAAAAAAATATATATTAAAAATTTGACAAAAAGGTGTTGAGGGTCAGTCAACCCAAACGTAATTCAGCCAGTAATATAAAAATGATCTGCTTCAACTTAAAACTGTTTTGACCCGATACCAATCTGCCTGACCCACACCTTGAGTAAGTCACGCCTTTGTGCAATTAGATTTATTTAATAAAATGATGATAAGTACTTGGATCCCATCGAGTAAATCACGAAGTGACTCGTTTAGTGCTCCAAGCTCTGATATATCTACAAGATTTTAAAAATATAGAGGTCAACAACAGTATAAGTAAATGGACTGTTAGAAAGTCAGAATGCATGCAAATATTTTACTTTTTGTATTGGTTTCATTATCATCAATGTCCATAATCCCTAAATCATCATCATTTGATTTGTCACCATTGGTGGGACTTCCTGGTGGAGCCAGTGCAGAAACTCCGAAGCACATGAAGTGTGAAAAAAAGGAACTCTGCAATAACAACATATGATGACAATTAGGTCATTTTTCTAACACGACCAATAATACTAATTGAAATGATAATTAGGACTTTGAAATCTATTATTACCTCATCAACAAGGAGTGGGATAAATATGGTGAGCATCTTGGCATATGCATCTGAGACCGTTGAAGTATCCGCATTGTTTACATTTTGATTTGAACCACTAGAACCCTCAAGCCAGACAGTTGGATTCCTTGACGCTTTCGTACTTGCTCTAAGCTCATTAGCAAATTCACGAGCCTGAGAAATATTATAAGTCTTTAATAAAAAAAATTATGTTACATGTTTTATTTCTAGAAAGATTTTAGATACCTTACCTCACGTCGTAAAAGCAGGTTAAGGGAGCTACAATAAGCTTTTCTCAAAGGACCCAGACAATTTTTATCAAGACTCTGCAAATAATAATAAGTAAATAACATTCTGAAACACAATAGTAATAAGTCTAAACATTATTGTTTATTATTGATTGTTAGAGGTCGTACAGTGGGCAGTTTGGGGAGAGGGTCAAAAGGGGTTTAGGTCGAAACTGGTCAAGTTTTGTGCAACTTCTAGAAAAAAATCAAATCATTAATTCGTAAAATGTGATTACCACACTATATTATAACGAAAATAATATACTTTATTCATAAAGTGATTTAGAAGGTTTTATGCACTTAAAAAATACATTTGGACGACTTTCGTTCCATTAGACTGGTTTCAAGTTTAACACAAACTTCTGTTATTTGGTTCACTTGAGTCGTTAGAGATAAAAATAAACCCAAAAAATAAACCCATCGAGCTCTAATTATAACTTTGTATCAATTGACCTTTAAATGTTGCAACAGGCGAGCATAAGTCCTGCATTTGAATCTAAGATCAGCATGATCAGGCCTCTTTAGTTGTCCCCTCTGTCAAATGAAAAACAACACCAGATTCAAAATTCCAATGCCTTGAAACATAACAGGTAGTTGATAAGCAAAAAAAGCCTACCTGAGAGAAGTAAGTTTTATCACCAATCATGAAATCCACCAAACTAGCAAAATAGTTTCTTAGAAACTCAGAAGCTCTCCGAACAAACGTAGTTTTTAATTTGTCAAGTTCTGCCCTCTTTTCCCTGACCTGTAAATTAAAAAAAAGAATAATGTTTTTCAAATTATGATAGATAAAGAAAAAAGAGAAAAAAAGAAATTGTATATACCGCTCTGATGTTTGCAAAACTTGGATCCAAATTAGGTGGTTCAAGGCCACGTAATGCACCGGTTAACCATTCACATGCTTCGATATTTTGAAGCATGCGGGCCTCATCAAAGGAGCCTCCTGTTAGACATGCTGCATACTGCAACAATCACAGAATTACTAGACTACTAATAAAAACTAAATTAAAATTGGCTAAAAGGATATATCTCAAATGGGTTGAATTTATCAGAACTTTCCCAAAGTGTTTATTCAATGCATAAAACCTCTTACAGCATATTATTATGAAAAAGGAAAGATCGTTACTGAAATAATACGTCTGAATCATATCTTACACACCATGAACAAAAGTGTTTGAGGCCAGGCCAACCTGACCCGTATAATAAATTACCCATTTTGACCCGAACTCATTTTGATATGTTACCTAATCCGTACCTCCGAAGGTATACGCAATTTCTCAAGAAGCTTATCCAGTTCCTCAATTAAAGCATTATTATTTACAGATTGCATTTCCAGCTGGTTGTTACGTGTTTCTATCTGTATATAAAAAAATGAAACATTATTAATCACATCTAAACAGAATCTTGTGATATATTTACAATATATACACACTGATTCAATGTCCTCTCTCATATGCCTAAGTTTAATATTAAAAATCCCAAGCCATTCATCCATGTCATCAACAGCAATTGTGGCTGCCTCAAGCCCCTGCAACACCTGCAGGACATTAAGCAAAAGAATTTAAAAAAAAAATACCTTATATTTACCATGTAGTGGGAAGTAAAATTAAAATCTGTCAAATCAAGCTAAACTGAGTTGACCTCTTCAACCAAAGGCTCGCTTTCCAAAATGGCATGCACGTTTGCTGCTTCCAAAGCATGAAGTTCACGTTTTAACCGCTCAGAAAAGGCTTCTGCTTCCCCAATACCCATCACGTATCTGGGTGAATTCTCATTATTAATATATTATAAAGCTATGTTTTATATAAAAAGAACTATTTTCAGAACTAGTAAAGAAACATACACGCCTAAAAGAGCCTCCATGTCCTCTTCTTCTGCTTGAGAAACAAGCTCTTTTTCAACCATAACCTTCATGTCACTTTCTGCAATGACATCAGCAGCGGGCACAGGCCCATCTTGAATGTTCCGTTTCTTTGAAACTACAGGTGTATTTTCCTATAAAACTAGAAGTATCAGAAGCTACCTTATAAGTCATAAATAGTGGATGTAATGTTCTTCAACTATAACTAGATGTGGCAATTACGACCTATATGCTTTTTAATGGCTGATTTGGGATATATTTTTCTCTCAAACGGGTTAAACAATGGTCAGTTAGTCAAAAAAGTAAAGAGGTTCCAAAAGTTATACACCCTAACTCATTTTAAAAAAGTTAAATATTTTTTAATTGACAAAAACAAGTTTGTGGGTAAACCCAACCCACCCGACCAGACCCGTTGTGCCCCGTACCAGACATTCCTGAACAGCCCATCTAGCCACCTCTAACCAAAACAAACCCAACGCAAGATAACATAGACTTGGTAACTTACCTTGGCCCAAAGAGCCATTTCTACTACATCAATACCCACAACTTTGGGTAGATGACCCAATATGTCTTTAGACATGTTTAATATACACAGCAAGAGACGGTTCCTAAAACATAAGAAAATAGATTACACTTGCATACTTTCTTAATATTATTATGGTTTAAGTAGATTTAAAACTATAGGTAGGAGTACCTGTCATCAATATTTCGCATGGTCCATTGAGGAGGAGCAACACTTTGACTTCTAAGATTGTCAAAACCCTGAGGAAAGATCGACCAATAAAACAACAATTGCGGCATATCTAATATTATCAATAAATAATACAACTACCCTGAACAAAAAGCATTACCAGCATAAATGTGCATCCACTAGGGTCATTAGACAAAACCTCCACCTTTGAGAGATGTTTCAGCTTGTATAGTTTTGCAGGCTAGACGTGTTTTAGAAATAATAATCGTTAAATATACTGATTTTTAAACTAGAAAGAAGAATACATGTAACAGAAATTATGTACCTCAAGAACTCCTCCATTTGAATACTTCAAGACATTGAGAAAAGCTCCCGTTTGTTGAGATTTTTCTTTTGCTGCATAAACCGCAAATACTTATATCAAAGTGAATGAATATTACGTAATTGTGAATGATAGCCAAATATTGTACAGGTATAAATAAGAGAGACATTTACACAATACACCCTCCTAAAATACAATATATATAAAACTATACTAAATATGACTAATATCCCCCCGCAAGCTAAGGCCGGGGAGCGACCTTAAACTTGGACCAAAGAATGGCAAACCGTTGTGAGCAAAGAGGCTTTGTGAAAATGTCTGCAATTTGATCATCAATGGAAATGAACTGAACCCAGAGATTTCTCTGAGTGACCTCTTCTCGAACAAAATGGAATTCAACTTCAACGTGTTTGGTGCGAGCATGGTACACCAGGTTGGCCGTTAAGTACGTGGCACCTAAGTTCTCACACCACAGAGTTGGCGCGGAGTCAACGGAAACATGCAATTCACGTAAGAGAGACCGAAGCCACGTGATTTCAGCCACTGCATCTGCAAGAGCCTTGTATTCAGCCTCGGTAGATGACCGAGATACAGTTTTCTGTTTACGAGCAGACCACGACACAAGATTAGACCCAAACGAGCCTTGTAACGACTGATGGCGCCCGCGACATCTCTCTTTAGTTTATAAAGCCATTTGCACTCAACTACGTTAACCCCCGGAACTTTCAGAACCAACGACCATGTCCTATTCTTTAATAGGGCCAAATACTCTTCCGCCATGGCCTGGCGCCATTTCGGATCGTCGTTGGCAACAGCAAAGGACAAAGGCTCGCTTACGGGATCGGAAGTGGAAGCATGGAAGGATGTAGCATTGTATGGGACATTTTTCTTGGCATTTTGGCGGAGATTTGTAGGTCTAGAACGAGTGGGGGCTGCCGTAGATGTCTCGGCAAAAGGCGTAGGGTGGGCGGGGGTTGCCGTAGATATGTGGCAGGTTGTAGAGGTTTTGTGGTAGTTTGCGATCGACGGTGATAAGTTTGGAAAGGGGTACGAGGAGCTGGTGGTGGTGGCGGAGGTGGTGGAGGGGGCGGCGGGTTTGGTGATTGTTGGTTTTGGGGTGGGGTAAGATCGGGTTGTGGCTGACTTTCGGGTGGGTCGAAGTCGGGTGGTGGAGGTGTAGGGTAGGATAAGATATATGGGTCGGGTGTATTAGAGCATATTCCTAGTTGGTACGGGCGTACCAACTGGTACGCTAGTTGGTATGTTGACATCATCACATACAATTAAATACAATCTTCTAATCTATTCGCACAGTAACGGCCACACACAAGAACACGGAAAGCAAAGTTCATTAAAACGAACATGTCTAGAGATATATAGGCGTTCGGTGAGAGGGTCGAAACACCGATACCCGTGATGTGCGGGGTTGTAGCCGAGAAACACGCACGCTGTGGAGCGAAAATCCATTTTGTTTTGGTTGTATGGACGAAGATGCGGGAAGCATTGGGACCCGAACACACGCAGAAAAGCGTAGTCGGGAGGGCGTTAAATATGTGCTGGAATGGGGAAATGGAGGAGGTGGAGCGCATTGGCATGCGATTGGTTAGGTAGACGACTGTGTCGAATGCGAAGTGCCAAAAACGACGTGGAACATGAGATTGAGCAAGAAGAGTGAGACCGGTTTCAACTACGTGTCGGTGCCGACGTTCCACAGTGCCGTTTTGCTCACTCGTGTGTGGGCACGAGAGGTGATGACGGATGCCAAGATTGAGGAAGAAGGAAGAAAGGCTATGAAATTCACCTCCCCAATCAGTTTGAACCGATTTAAGTTTGGTCTGGATTGGCGTTCCGCCATTAGCATAAATTGTTTAAAGGTTGTAAAGACATCAGTTTTAGCTTTCAGAGGGAAAAACCACATATATGTAGAAAAATGGTCAACGCATAGCAAATAATATTTGCTCGGAAGATGGTCCCCACACATCACAAAAAACAAAATCCAAAACATGAGTACTTTTAAATGATGAAGGTAACAAATGCAGTTTAGAAGATTTCCTAACAGAACAGGAATCACAAAAATTATCAAAACAATTGTTTTTCAATGGCAACTTATTAAAATGTAAAATAGACTTCAAAAGCTGAGCGTGTGGGTGACCCAGTCTTCGATGCCATATGGTAGGTGAAGCACGGGTAGTTGAGAAGGACACTTTGGGAAGGAGCTTGAAACTTGGAGATCGGAAAGAGTAGAGCCCATCATTTGTCGGACCAGTGAGGAGGATTTTGTGCGTAGACGTGTCCTTCACAGAAAAATAAGTTGTGTGAAATTCAAAATAAACATCATTGTCATGACAGAATTTTTGTACAGAAAGTAGATTATTCTTTATTTGTGGAACAAGAAGAATGTTTAAAAGGTATAGGATGAAGCAATATGAAGAATAGGGAGTCCCATACCATTGCCAACGTGGAGATTATCACCTCCATAATAGGATTCGACCGAATCAAAGCTGGAGATGTCAGGTGTGACATGGTGGCTAGAACCCGTGTCCAGGAGACACATATTTGAAGCTTGCGACCTGTTATTCACTGAAGTTTACTGAAGGAGGGGGACGCTGCCGGATTGTAGTCGGGTCCCGATTCGGGCAGTTTGATGGAAGATGGCCTATTTTACACCTGTTGCATGTACCTAAAACAAAATTTTGGTGAGTAGCCCATGGAAAACGATTACCTCCTTGAGTGTTGCGATTGTTGGTAGTGTTGCTGGATCGATCACGGCCGTTGCTCTGGTAGCCCTGCTGCTATCGGTTGCGACCAGAGGACTGTTGATTTGCATAGAAAGCCTGTGGTTGTTGAGGGAGTTGCAGTTGAAGGCCAAGCTGAGTGGCCAATTGTTGGACCGCAAAGATTGCATCATTGCTTGATGGTGTGGAGGGGTTAGCAGGCATGGTTTTGGCAGTACCATGAAAGGCTTGGGCTGGAGGAGCAATAGGTGTGGTTTTTTTTGGCATGAATTCATGGTCAGCGATCAGGGCATGGAGTTCACTAGAGGCAAGTTGGTGGGATAGTGCAGATGTCTTCAACCCGTTATATTCGTCACGTAACCCTGATACGACAAGCATAACAATGTCCTTTTTCATCGGTTCGCCGATGTTGGCGAGAGCCGTGGCATATTCCTGTGCCCGAGTCAGATAGTCCGAAGAGGACTCATCTGGCTTCATGTCGTGATCTCGATACGGAGGAGTTGTGTTTTTAGGGTATATTCACGAGAGGCCCGTGTGCGGGGCATAGGCACGTTCAAGGGACAACCACAGTTCACAAGAGGTTGATCCCTGAACGTATTGGAAGGAGGCCTCAGAGATAGTAGACAAGATTAGCATTTGTATATGGGCATCATTCGCCACCCAATTAGGGTGTTGCGGGTTCGGTGAGGTAACGGGCTTAGAGTTTGGAACCTCGGTGGTGGCGGCTGGTGTGGTGGTGATGGTGGCAGAAGGGCACGGAATAGAGCCATCAACATTACCGAAAAGGTTGTTGGTAACGAAAAGGGGTGATCATGGCTTTCCAATAGCCATAGTTTGAAGCTGTGAGAGAAAACCCGAACTTGTGTGAGTTGTGCGTGGTTTTCTCCTTTTGATCGAAGGCTTCAAGGGTGGTCATCGTTAGCAGGGGAGAGCGGTTGCTGTTTGCGGTGGTGGGAGGGGACAAGAAGGCCGGTTGTAGCGGCTGTAGGAGGGAGGAGAAGCTGGCTGTACTGGCAGTGGGATGGAGGAGGGATGACGGCATAGATTAGGGTTTAGGACCAGGCTGTGATACCATATCAAACTGAATGAATATTACGTAATTGTGATTGATAGCCAAATATTGTACAGGTATAAATAAGAGAGACATTTACACAATACACCCTCCTAAAATACAATATATATAAAACTATACTAAATATGACTAATAACTTATGAGAACAAACTTACTGGTTCTTCATAGAGGAATTGTATCCAAACTATTAAGTGAATGTCAACAACAAAAAGTTACAATTAAAATTTTTTGTTATTACCGATGTGATTATATCATTGAATGTATAAAATTATGAACTAGGGATGTTAAAAAAACACTTATTCTAGAGAGTATGTGTCCATACAAACTAGAGATGTTAAAAAACCACTGAAACAGAGCAAACCAAGCCTTATCGGCTGGTTCGGCTGGGTTAGGATACATATTGTCCGTTCACGGTTTATGGCAAGAAAAACCGGGTTGAACAGTTCGGTTGACATTTGCAGTTTGGGGGCGGCTGTACAAACTGAACCAGCCAAGGTTTAGATTAAGCATTTTTCCAACTATTCTTGAAAGTCGTCAATAGATGAAATGGAAGTTGTGGAGGCTCTTCCACGCCTCTATGTTTATACGTATCAAGTTCACTTGATTCTGTTACTTTTTTTTGTTAATAAAAAGAATTAAATTTAAACTTTTGGCCTTGTATTTTTTTAAAAATGGTAACTTAAATAAAACTAAACCAAACCGTCAAAATCAAACCAATTTGGCTGGCGCGCCCGACGCGGCAACCTATCTAGTTTGGTTTACTTTATTTCCAGACCACATTTACTTACTGGTTCAGCCTAAAAATCCTGTAAAAACTGTCCGAACAGACCGTGAGCATCTCCCTAATTCAAACCTCTTTGTCCAGACAGATAACAACTATTCATATAGTTTTAACAGAACAACAACTAGATGCCAAAATCTAATTATTAGTTCAATCTGCATTCTCTACTTCATCGACTCTAAAAATATAATGACAGCGTTCCACTTCACATCGACATGCAGTAACATTTAATCTATTATCCAAGTCATCTAACTTTTTAAGCTAGGTCACTTATTTATTCACTCAAAGAAAAATCTCCATACTGACCACCTTTTAAAGGTTATTCATAAATTCTAGTTTTGCATGTTCTTTGAGATAGGTCCACAAGTATATGATAATCCAGTAAAAAATTTGGGATTAGACTTCATATAAAGCATTCCACCCTTTCTAAACTAGCTTTCGAAACATTATCGTACAAAATTTTATTCCACCGAAAAGTTAAAAAGCCGAAAAGTGATAGAATCGGTAAAAGATAAATGATGAAATTGCAACACACACAACCAAATACACACACACACACATATATATATATATATATCCCTATAATACTATATAATGTATACTAGTTTTTTTATTCCCGTGTGTTACACAATTGAGTTTTAAAAAAAAACCTATAAATACAATCATAATCTACGACAATTATGTATTTTTATAACTATCTAAAAATTTCTCAGTAATTATAGGTGAGTTAGAAGTTTTACGACAGTGGTCATTTAGGCGGTGAGTTTCCTCTAGGATGGATGTGCATTTATGGTTACTCGCACGAATTGCGGTCGTAACGTGTTGTTGTGGGTAACATCGTTTGTCATGATTAGACCCCCGGGTAACCGGATGTTTGTAGTTAAATAAAAAAAGAAATCTAATCACGGAAAATAATTATTTGTTTATTATATTCAAATTAAATACTTGGTAAATTTGAATTTAAACCCAACTAAAGAAAAAAAAATTATAAAATTAAATAGAATAAAATGTTTATATTACATGCATAATATTTAATAAAATATTATTATAAATAAAGTATTATAAGCATTATATTAAAATATTAAAGTATATGTAATAAAATATATTATTTTAATAAAATATAAAATATAATATATAGGCAATAAAAATATTATCTTGAATAAAATATTAACCTTAATATTAAAATTAAGTATTTGGATAATTACTAACTTTAATATCAATATTTGTATTTGAATAATTACTTATTGGATAATTACTAATTGGATAATTACTTATTAAAAGTTTAAAGTAAATAAACCCTAATATGGAAATTTAGTATTTGGATAATTATTTATTAAAATATTGACTTAATCCAAAAAATTTTGGTGATGACACATGTCTTTTATACTAATTAAAGTATGACCAAACTTTTTGTTTATTATATAGTATAGATATAGATATAGATTGGAGAGAGAAAGTGGTAGTGTCTTAACTTTAAGACATGTACTACTCTTGAAGCATGGTGTACAATATTTCAATGCATAAACTCTTGAAAACCCATCTTAAAACCCTAGATATAGAAGACTACTATACTCATTTTTTTCAGAAACCCTAGCTCTCTACCACGCCACCAGCGTCGCCACTCTTAGCTATTCGTCTATGCCTTTTCTCTCTGCTCATCAAAGGCACCTCCATCTCTCTCGCTTCTTCAAAGTTGCCTCCAAATTGCTTTGAATTCCACTGACACAAGTCTCACATGTATCTCCAACCACACATTTTTAGGTTTTCAAAATTCGAATTACAGCAAACCAGTCGCAGCTCTCGACCTCCGGTCATGGTGGCAACGATCGAAGCTGATGACTCATCTTCAATCCAACCTCTTAGGTGATGGAGTTGTTTGTAGAAACCTCAAAGCTATTGTGAAAACCCTAAAACCTCAACAATAGGAGTTGCCGATGGCGATTCCGTCCGATATAGCGGCTACAAACCACATCCACGGCGTTAGACTTCCAAATTTTATGCATGCATGGTACAGACGGTAGTGAATTTGATCTATTTGCTTGTTATTTCATTAATTTGTGACTGGCTTATTGATAAGAATTCAAATTAAAGTAATATGTAGAGAATAGAATTTAGGAAGAAGACGAGAGAATGTTATTGCAGAATGATTAAAAAAGGATATGACAAGGATGATCCAGGGCTATGCCCTCTCTCCATACATCATGTAGGAGCCACACAAATGCTAACAAACTCTCTGATGGAATCACAATGCCCACCTTCCCTTATTCATATACTCTCTCTCATCTAAGTTCTAACGAACTTCTAGCCACTTTTAGGAGTGTTACTTTTTCCCCTTCTAGAATAAACATGTATGATTTTGTATTTCTCATTTGGTAAGACTGACTTCGTATCACTGCTTCCCTAATCCGAAAAAGTCTTGACCTCAAGACTTGTATCAGGAAATTGTCCATTGATCCAGGTAGCGTCTTCCCATGTTGCGTCTTCAATGGTTGCCCTTGCCAATGAATTAGCCATTGTTCAACAGAGTCCGTTCCCTCTCGAATTAAACTGGTGGCCAAAATGGCCATACGTTTCAGCAATGGGGCATTTCCCATATCCAACTCAGGAGGTAAAACCGGTTCACTAGGACCTTGAAAGGCTTTCTTTAAGAGTGAGACATGAAACACCGGATGGATTCGGGAAGTAGGAGGTAATTCCAAACGATATGCCTGCCACCAAGCCCAGTTTTTCCACTATCCGAAATGGTCCAAAGAACTTAGCAGCCAATTTCTGATGGATGCGACTAGCCACCGACATTTGCCGATAAGGTTGAGTTTAACGTACACCCACTCGCCAACTACGAAGTTGAGGTCCAGGCGTTTGCGATCGGCCTGTAATTTCATAGAATCTTAAGCATTGGCTAAGTGAACCTTTAACTGTTTCAACGCTTCATCTCTATCTTGAAGCTCATGAGCGACGGATTCCACGCGAATTTCCCCGGTACTACACTTAAAGACGGTAGGGGGTGACCGACCATATACAATCTGAAAGGGAATAGTACCTGTTGTAGCGTGGAAAGTGGTATTATACCAAAATTATGCCCAAGGAATCCAATTTGCCCATGTTTTAGGTTGATCTACCATGAAGCAACGCAGGTATGCCTCTAAGCAACGATTAATAACTTCGGATTGTCTATCAGATTCTGGGTGGTAAGCGGAGCTCATGTGCAATTTGGTGCCCATGGATCAAAAAATTACATGCCAAATTTGATAAATTTCAGCTGCAGGGGTCGAGTTTGCTGCAGGGGTTGAGTCGCGTATGCCTTCGGTTCACGTATCACCGACTACATTTTTATTCTCTGATTCGGTATTGCAGGTCAGTCCCACGTCTATTCATGTCGCTCTCAAGCAGATTGCTAATGGATTTAATGAGTTCGACAGTGGATTAGCCCATTTCTTTGCTTTAGCATTGAGAAGAGCATTGCTCTGGGTCACCTATGGTGATGTGTTATCCATTGTAGATCCTTTGGGATAATCTTCATTCCAGTGTTAATTTCAATCTTAAAGTTCTAGTTCCTGTTCTATTTTTGCAAATCAAGTTCACGAATCTCATTAAAGACAGACTTTTGTTTTATTGAAGCCACCGATTTTAATCTTCACACCTGTTTTCACAGGTAGTGGATAGGCTGGACAATTTTCAATGCAGTTATTGCTTTCATTTATTATATTGAATACATTTTTTTAACTCTTTTTGATTGAAAACAGCTTTTTAACAAAGGGTAGTGGGTTGGGATCAGCGTTTTCTATTATTTATACATTTTCTCAAGTAGGTATTGAATACAAATTTAAATTGTTTTTGTCTTATCCGACTCCTCCCAACGACTCCTCCCAAGGAATCCCCGAGGAATCCAAGGAGTCCCTCCAAGGACGTCGGCCGGCTCGACTCCGACTTCCAACTTCCGCAACCTTGTATATATATAATATATGTATATACATACCGCAACGTGCGCATTGCTACGCGGACAAAAGTTGTTCTAAAGGCAGCAAGCTAAAGTTAAGACGACAAAAACGAAAATTTTTTGTTTTACCTGATATAAATCCATGTCTTGTTAGTTGAATGAAACACTATACAAAATTAGATACGTATCGGCAACAGTGTGAAATTAAAACTAAAAAACGATCTAAAAAGAGAATTTAAAAAGGAATAAATTTATTCACAAAATTTAAAATAAAATCATCAAAGGCATGCAATAAAGAGTAGTACATTAAGCAAAGATAATTGTAAAACAAAATGTACTTTTTGAGGATACAATATAGAATGGTACATTATGCAAAAAGAATTGTACAACAAAGTTGTACTTTGTATATTACATTAATATTGCTAAGCTTTTTCTAATTATTATTACATTTGGCTTCTAGATTTCTTTTTCCTAATTTATAAAGGATGATTCTCAAGGCCAATGCAGAATGCCACATAACATCTCTAACACATCACTTATGAGGTCTATGGACATCAAAGATGAAAAGTTGTCAAAGTGGTTTTCAAGGTCTATTTAAGAACGTATGTCCTAGTTTTTTTTTTCCTTTTACATCATCCTCATCTATGGCAAGCAGGGAAAGAACACTTGCAACACTCTCAAATTGTTCTTCAAAAATTGGTAGAGCATTCCCTATTGGACAGGGTTGTAAAAAGCGGCCCAGGCGGCCGATTAATCGGTGCCTAGGCGCTATGCGGGCATCGTCCGTAGTGCTTTTTGGCTAGGCGGGATGTCTAGGCGCCCTAGGTCAAAATCGGTCAAAGTTGGTCAAAGTCGGCTAGGAACTAGGCGGCTAGGCGGGTTTTAGGCGGGTTAAATTAGAAAAAAAATATATAATTTCTTTTTTTTTCACTTAGAAGTCTTTATTACTACTAGTTTTTGAAGTGTTTTTAGTATTTTTAAGTTGTATCCTTTTGTTAGGACTTATGACTTAATACTAGTAAGTGCTAACTACTAACTACTTAAGTAGTAACTTTTGATATTTGACATTTAGACATATTACAATATATAATCTCTAGAAAATTTATAAATCTTTGTAATTTACTAGGACCGATTATTCCCCGATTAATCCCCGCATAGGCCGATTAATCCTAATTCCCTAGTCGGCCGCCTAGGTACCGCCTAGCATCTTTTGCAACATTGCTATTGGAAGATGGGAATTTAACGAAACAATCTCATGTTGAATCCCATCAAGGTTTTTCATGAGAGTGCAGCTGGTCATTCAGGGGTTCGTGCCATAAACCATAGAATATCCAAAGCTGTAAATTAGAAAGAGATGCTCAAATCAGAAACTTTGTGAGAGAATGCCACACATGCTAACAGTGTAAATATGATATTGCATCACTTGGGCAGTAACAGCCATTTAGATTCCAGAGAGAATATGGACTGTCATCTCCACTGACATTTTGGAGTGCATGCCAAATTCAGGAGGCCATACACAGTAGTTGACGAACTAAGCAAGTTTTTGGTACTCTTAGGCATTCCAACACACTTGTACTGCAGCTCTAGTGGCACACTTATTTCTGAAAAGAGAAAAAGGAACATATCCAAGTTGTAGGGTAAGCTTATGAAATGATTCTTTATGAAATGATTCTGATAGGTATAGGTATCTTATTTTTCTCGGTAATTTCTGGAAGGAATTGTTCCAAGCCAGTCAAACATGCTTAGCATATTCCACCACTTATCACTCACAATCTGATGGCCATATTGAGGTGCTGAACAGATGTTTAGAGACTTATTTAGGTGCTTTACTTAGGAAACCTCTTATACAATACTTTCTAGCTTTCAACACTTGCCATGTCTCCTTATCAAGCATGTATCGGACTTTTGGTTAATCACCTCCTACCTAACTCCATGTTTAACCTAAAGACTTGCATAACTAAGCAGTGAATACTCTTAGAATAAAGGGAACCTACTCTCCTGTAATGTAATGAGTCTTTCCTATTTTTGAATGAAAGTATGAAACTGAAATTTTGTCTGGCTGATTCTACCATTTCCTTGTTTGATTTCACCATTGATCGAAGCTTGCACTTATTATAATCTTTCAAACCAATCTTCTTCAATTCCTTTGGTTTTATTACCAGATTAAATACTTCCAAAAACATAAATATCATATAACCTTTGTGGCACCAGTGAATTGGCATCATCAACAAAAGTTGGAGTTCAACTAATTACTAAATTTTAAGTTATCAAAAGCATAAAGTGGCAGCAAAATCAATTGATCAAGTAGAAATTCAAGAAATCGGCTCAAACATATTAATCTTAAGTCAACAATACTTTATTCAAACAAAAAATGGTGAAAGATGAAGAGAGAACTCACTGGAGACTGCAAGAACCCTAGGTTTAGCCATCTGACCTTTGCCTATCTTTCCTGATTTACCCCAAATACCACGGCTTTTTGCCACACGGATCGATAATATAACCTTCTGCTTAGTTCCTTCCATTGCAGTATCACAGGCTCGCCGGAGCTCCAGATCATCGGCGCTCGATTTCGCCATTTCTTCCGGCCAATCACTTGTGTTTGCAGTACAATTCGTACCGCCTGTATCCGATTTACTTGAAGATGAGGAACAGATCTGGAGCAAGAATGAATGAGATAGTTGGAAGAAGATTTCAGGAGTTGAATCAGAAAATTGTTATTCGGTCAAAATGTGTGATTTATGAGTCGTCTTGTCTTCTCTTCATTTTTATTTTTAGGAGTAGGAGTCTGTTGAAGTCGAAGATACTCGAATTTTCAACCAAGTAAATGTAAATTATGTGTTTTATTTTATTTATATTTTTGTTATTTTTTATTTACTCTATATATAAAATCCAACTTTTATGAAAGATAAATTGTTTTCTTATTTTTATTTTTTAGTTTTTGTTATAAGTAATCTTTTTTTTAAATGCATATCACTATATAAAACCTGCATGTGTAGAGAACAGTAATCTATGAATGCAATTAAGTTTTTCCTCTATACTCTGTAGAATTAGGGACGGACCTGTAATAGGTCCAGGGGGATTCTGTGAAACCCGTTAACCTCGTACACAAAGTAAAAAATTTATATAAACGGTTTTTAGATACTTTTTGTGATGGGATATTAATAAATACATAGTTTGGTAAAATGAAACAAAAATTGCTAAGCATCCTAGTGGTAAAGATCTTCTGATGGATTTTGAAACGGCCTAGGTTCAAGGCTCTTGCTATATGTATTCCCTTTTTTCCAACTTTTTTATTAACTTTAATGCTCTATATCCACACATAATTGACCTTATAAATTCTGACTCCAAAGGTTTATTACTTTTCAGTAATACACCGATTATTTATTAGTTTATAGATATTATTAAAAAGGTAACTTATGTGTAGATATTGTGTCGTATTTGTCATATTTGTTTTTATTATTTTTAGGTATTGTTTAACAAAACGGATGCCGATGTTGTTTGCACTTGTGAACATTTTCCAAGACTTGGAGTTTTATGCAGACATGCATTTTATGTTTTGAAATTAAATGATATTCAAGAAATTCCAGATAAATTTATCAAAAGGCGTTGGACTAGAAATCTTGCTAATGAAGCTATTTCTATGGTTGACTTTTGTGTAAGGAGTTTAATCAACAATGAAGATTATTTGAAGAAATTTGTTGAAGACATTAGAGATTTAAAGGCTGATATTGATAAGAAAACAGTTGATGAAGAGCCATTGGATAAAAGGTCTAGACTTCAAAAACGTCTCGGGGTAAAAGCTCCAAAAATCAAAAAAGTTTTGAATCCTCGAAAAGCTACTAGAAAAGGACGTGGAAAAAGAATTAAGGGAGTAGTGGAGAAGGCAAAAGAAATTCTTAGAAAGAAAGAAATCGCATGTGGAAGATGTGGGAAAAAAATAAAAGATCATGATCGAAGGACTTGTAAGAGTTAAAAAATGTGAATGGGACTTAATTGATGAAGAGGATGATGAGTTTGAAGATGATGATGATTTTGAAGATGATGAAATTGGAGTGGAAGATCCTGATGATGACATGGAAGAAGATGGATTTGGAGATGATGAAGATTAGTGATAAGTTCAAGTTAAAATTTATTAGTTTTATAACTTTCATTGAGTTTTATAACTTTCTCTGAGTTTTATATTTTCTAGTGAGTTTTTTTAACTTTCTTTGAGTTTTATATTTTCTAGTGACTTTTATAACTTTTTTGTTATGTTTAATTGTTCTAATAGACAATTAATTAGTTTATGTTTTAATTTTTATTTGTTACCATTTATGTTTTAAAATCATAGAATCAATTATTTCCTACAAAACATAGCAAAACCAATACAAACATGACCGAACAAAATCTATTTTCTCTCACTATATAAACAATATACAAAACTCATGAAAACCTCTAATTTTAAAAACCCAATGAACATCATCCATAATCCAAGTCATTTAGTGAAATTTATAGGTTGTTTTTTTCATGAATAAGAAGTACATTTAAAAAAAACAGCAAAAGAAAATTTATCAAAAGACAATGCTTAACATTCAAACCAACATTGAGTTTTACTAAAAGTACCTATTTTATAAGTATCATTGTATTAATGAGTTTTACCAAAACATGTTTCAAGTTTTCATTAAAGTTCAAATTACTAAAATCCTTCAATCATTCTTCATTTTTCTTCTTTTGAACATCCACATACAATGCCATCCTCTCTTCAATTATTTCCAAAGTTGTGTTTTTTAAAACATTTCTTGCTCTATCATTCATCTTCATATATTGCTTCATTTCTTCAACATTTGAAGCACTTTTCAGATTTACTTCGCTTGTTAGAATTTTTGCAGCATATTTTTCACGGAGATCATCTAATTCTCCGTCTTGATCTTTTTCCTCCGACAGCCCAGTGTTCCAAGCGCTCACATCTTGTCCAAAGTACATTTCCATATGTCGCATCATGAAAACACCACAATCTATGATGTTGTTCTTTGTTTGCCATGGCAAATTAACATAATCTATCTTGACATCTTTAAAGCTTTGCCAATCTTTATAACAAGTAGATATCAAATCGTCCTTAAATGCCTTAAACTGACAAAATTATAATATATAACAGAATGTAAGTACAATTTATCAGAGTTTAAAACTCAGTCAGAATAAACTAATTTAAAACTTACTAAGCATTTTAAAACTCAATCAGTTTATACTAATTTAAAACTCAATAAGCATTTTTAAACTCACTAAGCATTTTTTATAACTCAGTATGTACAAACTAACTTAAAACTCGCTTTCCATTTTAAAACTCAATCATAATAAAACTCAGTCATAATAAACTTACTCAGAAATCATAGTTTTGAGTTTTTCTAAAAAATATTTTTTTTAGTTATCATTATTTTGTGAGTTTAATCACATTTATTTACAAGTAATCAGCAATATATTCAAGTATAAATTTTATTTAATGTTAAAAGTTGATAGGGTCATACCATTTTGTTTGGCCACATTTTGTAGTTCTTCTTTGCTCTTTTGATGTTGTCAATCAGCTCAGCTTTCTTTTTTTTCATGTTTAAACACAGAACATAATAGTGCTCATCACATATTATCGGTATGATCACTATATCAATTCCGCTGATTGATTTCAGTTTTTCAGCAGTCAAGATGGACTCCATGTTTGATTCAAAATGTGTTAACCGAGTCTCATTTGTCACTTTGCCATCATAGAGAGTTGGGTACTGTTAAAATCAAACATATTTGAATTTAAATTTCAGAAATCAGTTAAATATAAAACAGTAACAAATAAATGATAATTCAAATAGAATATTAAAAGTTCTGAGTTCTAACTCAATCACTGAGTTTTATTAAGTTTTTGTAATGATTTGAAGTTTTCTTACCAACATCACTGGCGATAAGAACAGTTTGCTTGGTCTGAATCTTTCTTGATAATTCAACACTCTTGACCATGCACTTATCACATTCAAGTGGACTTCAACTCCAGGACATAAAGATTCAAATATGTCCCTTGTAGCAGCTTCTCCTGATTATGTTGTGAACAATATGTCACTGCACATTGAATCAATTTTTATTTTAAATATTTAATTAGGTTAGTAAAGTAAAATGTGTTTTTTTATTTATTTTTATAGATTACTAACCTGTAATTCAATGATGCACTGAATATAAACTCAGAAAAATCAGATTCAAACTTCGTTATTGTAGCCTTCATCATAATTGGCCTTTGCACACATGGTGATCTTAAAATGTAACTCAAAACAATTTTTCTCTTTGGCCTTTCTTGATTCTCATTAATCTTAAGTATCGTTGTTGCTGCCGAACTTTCTTTCTTGTTTAAATCCTCTGTTTCTTGTAGTCTTTGCTTAAAATCTGTTGGAACATCTACTTAAAAAAATTCGGAGTTCTCAATTAAAGTTGAGATATCTTTATCATTTATTTGATCATCTTCCTTTTCTTCATCTTTGTCATGCGCTGAAATATTAAAACTTTAAACATTAATAAAGATATAAAGTTGAGTTTTATTTTGTGTCCTTGAATTCATAAATTAAAATCAGTTTTTAATAAGATTTTTAAAACTCAAAACAGTATAAAACTCAACATGTTAAAACCCAACATCCTGTTCTTCTGTAACATCTTTTACTTTATTTTTTTGCTCTTTCCCTCCCTTGTGGTTTCTTCTTTACCCTTTTTTTTCTTTTCTCCAACAGTTTTTGAATCATTTTTAGCCTTTGTTTCCTTCAATTTTTTTCTTCTTTTCATCACCTTCTTGATCTTCATTTTTTCTTTTCCTAATCTCTGTTTTCTTTTTCACTTCAACTTCCTTTCCTTGTGGTTTTATGCAAGAATTCTCATACTCTTCTTCAAGTGCTTCTAACACTTCATCGTTAATGTAGGTAATTCCTAATATACCCTTCTTTTTATTATTTTTTTCATTCAATTTCTGTGCTAGAAGCATCTGTGGAGAAAATTTAACCATTTCAGTTCATAATTTTTTAACACAGTATATTAAAACTCAGTTTATTTAAAACTCAGTTTGATTTTTATTTAAACTCAGTCAATGAATAAGACTCAGTGAATCAAACTCAGTTCATAATTTTTAAAACTCAGTTTATTAAAACTAAAAAATGAATAAGACTCAGTGAGTCAAATTCATTCTTATTGAGTTTTAATTGAGTTTTAATCATTTCAGTTCATAATTTAGTTTTAACAAACTGAGTTTCTGAGTTTTTTTAAAATATATACAAATATAAAATTAAAGAATTAGAATATTAGATAACATACCGCAAGTATGACCACAGGTCCACAAAATGAATCATCCCCTTTCCATTCTAGCATTTCTCTTTTCAAGTTTCTAATAACATATTCACACCAATTAAATTTCTTTACATCCACATCTTCGGTGATACAGCTTAAAAATCTTTTATTCACCGTGCTATTTCTCATCGTCACCCCAAAAACTGTGTTGAACACTACCAAGAAGTTTAAAATAAACACCCATCCACCTTCTTTTTGGGATTTTATTATTCTTAAAACATCAACTAGCTTAATCCTTTTAGCTATTGCTTCTGTAAATTGTCCCTTGAACTCAGCAAGAACATCATCAGTTGTGTCCAGTGGTCTCTCTTTCTCAAGAACTAGTTCCTTTCCCATTGGTATTCCTAAAATTTCACTCACTTCCAGAGGAGTTACACTAATCTTCTCGGTTCCAATGTTCAAAGTGTTATTCTTTGCATCATAGTTCTTATGTTCAAAGTGTTATTCTTTGCATCATAGTTCTTAACTAACCAGAAACCTAAACCCGTAGGAACCATCTGAAGTGAAAATGACAAAACAGATCCAAAGCCTATGTTTTCTATTGCTGTTTGTTGACTTAGGCCTTCCAGCATAGTTACAAATTTTCCAACACATGTGCGACATTGTAACGTATCACCACTATATGCTACATATGCGCTCTCTTCATTTTCATGTTCAACATCAGGTGCTTTATCAAAGAAAACAGAAGTTTAAAACTCAGTCAGAATATAGTTATTTAAAAACTCACTAAGTATTTTAAAACTCAGTCTTATAATATTTAAAACTCAATAAGCATTTTAAAACTCAGTAAGAATAATCTTAACAAATTTTCACATAAATTTCTCTAACCTATAAAACTCTTTAACAACCAATCAGTTTAATAAAAATTAAAATATATACTACATTTTAGTTATCTAAATTTCTTTAAAATTTAAATCAAATATTCTAACTTATAATAATCTTTAAAAAACAATCAGTTTAATAAAACTCAGAACGTATTATATATTGCAATTCAATTAAAATAGAATTTTATAATTTCTTACATGATATTTTCTTCAACTTTTTCTTTGTTTGTTCTGCTTTTTTTGCAACCTTACTTGCTGGTATGGTTTTCTTCCTTCCCTTTACAACATTTTCAGTTTCCATTTTGTCTTTTGGTTCTTTCTTTGGCACTTGGAAATCATCATCTGAGTTTTCCGCCTTTGCAACCTCTTTTTTCTCATTTTCTGTCTTGTTTTGCTCTTCAAAATTCCAATTTAAGTATCAGTTACATTATATTAAGAATACAGGAATATAATTAAATCTCACTGGAAGATATAAAACTCAATGAAAATATTAAACTCACATGTTTCTACTTCTTCTATCAAAACTTTTTTTTCCTTATTTTTTTGATCTTTTTCTTTGACTATTTTCTCAAAGCTTCTACAAGAAATTAACATATTATAATTAATTAAACTATAATAATCTTGAAATATTATTTTAAGCAAATTAAAATCTTTATCATTATTAAGTTTAAACAACTATCTTAGATCATTTTTATACTAGCCTTGAGCTTCATCATCACAATCTATTTTAACTGGATTTCAAATATCATTTTTTAATTTACTAAAACTTCTATTTAATGCAATTCTCCAACTCTTTCTTGTTCCTACAAACATGATCATATTAAACTCACTGAACCATATTTGTTTAATTCTACTGTTTAAAATGAAATTTAAAATCTTTCAACAAATATCTAAAAGTAATAAGTTTTATTTAAAAGCCTTTTTAGTATTCAGTGAGTTTTAAGCAATATTATTATAAGATAAAGTTTTTGATTACCTTTTTTCAATGATGATGCATCTTTTTTTTTGAATTTTTTACTTCAATTCTTTTTTTTCCTGTTTCTTTTGATTTCTTCCAATGTTGTCATCATTTTTTGAATCTGTATTCAGTACAGTATATTAGCTAGTTAAAACAACTAATATTAATATTTATTAAACTCAAAAACTAATTATTTAGTTTTTTCAAACAACTGATTAGTTTTCATTGAGTTTTATATCAATTTAATCTAATATAATATAATTCATTACCTGCTTTCTTTTTTCTTCTATAGCTGTAGTAGCTTCCTTCGATATCACTTGTATTTCTGGCTTCTTAGCCACAACCAACTTTTTTGGAGTTGATTCGGGCTTCTTTTTCATCTTTAAATTTACATTAACAATAAATAATGATTAAAAGACTTTAAATTAAACTCAACAGTGACATATTAAAAGACTTTAAATATACAAGTAGATTAAAAAAATTTAATATCAAGTTATCAAATTATCAAAATTACTTTTTATCAACATTGAACCAGTAGGATTTGCATCCTTTGCAAGTTTTTCCACTTCAGATTCTAAATTTTCACCTTCTTTTGTTAAAACTCAAAGAACAGAAAATAAGTATTAATTAAAACTCAGCATAATATCAAAATTAAGCTAGAAATTGCATTCTATAATCAATTTTTGTAAATTTTTAATTTTTTCTTAGAACTCATGAAAATTAAAATTAAAAGTATATTTTTTTAATTACCTTTTTTCTTGTTACTTTTCCCAGGAGATGTTGATGGCTTTTTAGTAGATGATGGTCTCTTCAGTTTGAGTATAAGTTTTTTTGAAGTTTTTTGTGATACTTTTACACCTAAAAAATTTGCAACTTGATCTTTTTTAACTTTATCTGCCTCACTCAAATCTACATTAATAAAAATCATTATAAATTTAGATTTTAAACTTATCATATAAGTAAAACTCAATGGAGTTTTTTTTAAAACTCAATGAAAATTATCTAACTTATAAAACTCTTTAAAATCAATCTATCTATAAAACTTAAAAACTATTCTATATTATGATTAATTAATCTTTTTAAAACTAGAATCAAACTAGTATACTATCTCAAAAATTGATTATTGAGTTATTTATAAAGTAAATATCAACCACTGACTAGTTTTTATTGAGTTTTAGATAATTTTCAATATAACATAAAATATTTGTTGACCTTTTTTCTTTTCTTCTTCTACATCTGCAACATCTTCAGATTCTAAGATAAAAGACAATCATTTTAATAAAACTCAATGCATACACATAAGTAAAACTCAATGAATATTTTCTATCTTATAAAAATATTTAAAAACAATAAGTTTACCTTTGTTCTTCTTACTTTGTCCAGGAGATACTTGCTTCTCTTCATTAGGTGATGTTTTCTTTGATTCTTTTTCACCTACATTTTTTTCCACTTTATCTTCTTTAACAGTATCACCCAAAACTAAATCTACATTAAAAAAATAACTATAATTTCAGAATTTAATTATAAATTTTGCTTAAAACTCATTCAAACTAAAAGTAGAACTTCATAGTTGATTACCCTTTTTGTTTTTAATCTCCCTAGGAGAGTTTTGCTGCATTTTAGTAGGTGGAGGTAGCTTCAGTTTAAGTTTTTTAACTGATGTTTTTTTCTTTGCTTCAGCTTCTAAAGAAGAATCTAATTTAATTGCTGCTTTCTCCTTTTCATTTGTTGAGTCTATTGTAGGATTTGATTCAGCTTACTTTAACTCTGGATTTTCAACACATACACATAAGAAAAGATTTTATTTTTTTATAAAACTCAGTTTCAAATTCAATATCTTACAAAACTCTTTTAAAAATAATCAGTCTAATAAAACTCAAACAGAGTCCATATAAGAATTACATAAATTAATGCAGATTCCTAATTTTATTATATAAATATCTTTAAAACTTAATTCACATGCCCAATATCTATTCTCTTAAACTCTGTATTAGACAATCATTTTAATAAAACTCAATGTATACTCATAGATTAACTGAATGTCCTGTTTTTTTATAAAACTCAATAAATATTACATATCTTATAAAACTCATTAGAACAATCAGTTTACCTTTGTTATTGTTTATCTTTCCTGGAGATGATGGCTGCTCTTCACTGATAGGATCAGTCAAAACTAGATCTACATTATCAAAAATAATTATAATTTCAAAAAATTAAGTGAACATTTTATATTTGTTTAATGTAATCACAAATTTATATTTTTACTATATTAATCCTTTTGATTACCTTTAGAAGTTGAAGTTCCAAATGATTGTAATCCTGTATTTTGTGAAACAGTTGAGTCTAATTTATCTTCCCGTTCAGCTTCCTTTGATTCTGTATTCACAACACTTATACATAAGTAAATAATGATATTTTTAGTAAAACTCATATTCAAATTCAGCTTCAAATTCAATAAATTATAAATCTCCAAATTACTCATATTCTCTGTATCTATCCTATAAAAGTCTATAACAAAATACCCTTCCATTAAAATTCAAGACAGATTTCATATGGAAGTTAGAAAATTATATTTAAAATTCAAATTCAGAGTACCTATCTTTTAAAACTCAATAACAATGAAAATTATCAAAATAACTCAAGACAGATTGCATATGGCAGTTACAAGATTCTATTTAAAATTCAAGTTCAGAGTACCTATCTTTTAAAACTCAATAACAATGCACATTCTCAATAAAACTCAAGATAGATTACATATGGTATTTACAAGATTCTATTTAAAACTCATGTTCAGAATACCTATCCTATAAAACTCAGCAGCATACAACATTATCAATAAAACTCAAGAAAGTGTGCATATGACGGTTACAAAATTCTATTTAAAACTCAAGTTCAGAATTCCTATTCTATAAAACTTAACAGCATACAACATTATCAATAAAACTCAAGAAACTCTGCATATGACAGTTACAAAATTCTATTTAAAACTCAAGTTCAGAATTCCTATTCTATAAAACTCAACAGCATACAACATGATCAATAAAACTCAAGAAACTCTGCATATGACAGTTACAGAATTCTATTTAAAACTCAAGTTCTGAATTCCTATTCTATAAAACTCAAGAGCATACAACATGATCAATAAAACTCAAGAAACTCTGCATATGACAGTTACAGAATTCTATTTAAAACTCAAGTTTTGAATTCCTATCCTATAAAACTCAACATCATTCAACATTATCAATAAAACTCAAGAAACTCTGCATATGACAGTTACAGAATTCTATTTAAAACTCAAGTTCTGAATTCCTATTCTATAAAACTCAACAACATACAACATGATCAATAAAACTCAAGAAACTCTGCATATGACAGTTACAGAATTCTATTTAAAACTCAAGTTCTGAATTCCTATACTATAAAACTCAACATCATTCAACATAATCTATAAAACTCAAGAGATTTTCATATGATAATCACTTAAATATTGTTAAAATTATAAAACCCTAGAAACTGATTTACCTTCTATTTTTTAATCTGTTTTTTATGTTTTGACCGTCGGAGAAGAAGTTTTTCCTATTCCGATGACAGATGCTAATCGTTTAAACATCGAAGGAGTTTGTTTATCTTCATTTGCCAGAGCGTATTCTTCTATGATGTCCATTGAAGATTCTTCGCGGATGTCGCCGTAGTTTGATTGCTGCGTTCGTCGATCGGTTGTCGGAGTAACTGTAGAACTGAGCGCGATCGGTTGTCGGAGTAACAGTAGATCTCGGAGAAAATCTAGGGTTTCGGACTGGGGAGAGTTAATGAGAAAGAAAATGGAATGAGCGCGATTTTATGATTTTTTTCATATTGACGATCGTACCCCTCCGCGTTTAAACTCAAAATATTGATCCAATGGTCAGATTTGGGGTCTACGGGGTCTATAAAACCTAAGGGGTCTACACCGAACCCTTCCTTATATATATATATATATATATATATATATATATATATATATATATATATATATATAGGGTACGGATCCTGCGAAAACTCATTTTTTTGCGAAAACCTAAAAACTAACACTAAAACCTTCATAACTTTTACATACGTTAATATTTTTCTATGAAACTTGCACCAAAAATCTTAAAATTCTATTGTCTTTGATTTTGGAAAAAATTGATATTTCGAAAGAAAAAAAAAACTAGTGCACATGTGTATTATTAGTGCACATGTGCACCATTTTTATTAGTACTACACAAATGAGAATTGTTATGCGAAAACATATTGTTTAGGTTAAAAACATTTAAAAAAACTAAAATATTCATAGAACTAATGATAATTCTACATATGCACTATAACTATTAGTTATAGTACACATGTGTAGCATAAAATTTAAAATTTTTTAAAACGTTTAATATATTTTCAGAGTTAAAGATAACACAATTATAAGATTTATGGTGCAATTTCTCTTTTAAAATATTAATGTATACGACACATATAAAGTGCTTTTTTATTAGTGCACATGTGCACTAATAAAAAACCACGAAAAACTAACAAAATTATAACGTATTTGATGCGATTTTTTCTAAAAAAAACATTAACGCATACTATATGTATGAGTTTTATTATTAGTGCACATGTGCACTAATAAAAAAACGATGAGACGTTAAAGTTTTTTTTTTAAATTTTTCCAGAATTAAAGAACTCATAATTCTAAGGTTTTTGGTGCAATTTTAAAAAAAAAAATGATCGTATGAAAAAGTTATGAAGGTTTTAGTATTAGTTTTTAGGTTTTCGCAAAAAGATGTGGTTTTTACATGATCCTTACCCTATATATATATATAGGTGAAAGTTCAAATACAAAGGCATTTTTCCATGCGTCGACCTCTCCTTCCCCAAAAAGATGTGGTTTTTACGCGATTTCTTCTCTGGCTTGCGTGTTTTCTTAGAGGCTTTCGAAACTTTATTCGAGGACGTCTATCAGCAGCTTCTCCTTGTTGTACTCCAGCATTATTTGCCGAGTTAGTTTCTCCTTTAGCGTGTTGTTGTTGTTGGCTCCTGTGGTGTTGGAGGAAGATGAAGACATTTTTTCGTTTGTCTGTGTTTTTGTGATTTGATGTGTAATTTAATGAAATGTGTTTACGTGATTTCAAAATGCAATCGAGTGCCTAGTCTGTATAGACGGTGGATGATGAGATTCGTCTGGTATTAAATGCGTCACCTGTATTTTTATTTATTACCATATTAATGGGGATGGTTGGGGGAGGTGAAATGGATCAATTTTAACTTTTTTAATTTTTGAATTTTATTATGTAATTTTTTTAGTATGTTTAATTTCATCAAAAACTCTGCCTTGTTCATCAAAGAACTTTGGTGTGGCAGGTTTACCAAAAACTGATTTCTTGTGAAATCTTTGGGGTGAATCAGCAGGTGATGGACAATCTTTTGCCATATGCCCTGGACGACGGCAAATATAACAAATTCTTGTCGTTTTATCCCATCGGTGATGTACCTGCGAAGAACACACATGAATATCTCGAACATGATCAGAATGAGAATCATATACCTGATGCCTGTGATCATGTACCCATTTGGATGTAGGGCTTCGAGATTGAGAACTTTTAGATGAAACTTGAGCTTTCACAAAGACTTCAGAAATCTTCCGAGCATCAACACAATGAAGTGGAAATTCTTTGTCAGAAAATAACTGATCCGAACCCTTGAGTTTGTAAAACTGCTCGGGTTGAATTTTATCAGCTTGAAAAACTTCCTTCTTCACTTGTTTCATCTTTAATTTCTTCAAATCTTGAGATGATGATGCGGGAACCTTCTCAGCTTTGTTTTGCATCCCGTGAAAACCCAATCCAGCATGTTTTCCCGAAATCTTCTCCTCAGATAAACAATGTCCATTTTTTGCCAATCGAGAAAATTCAGCTTTTACTTCAGCAACATTCTTTTGATCATAAAAGATCTTTTCATCAAACCCAGGTTGAAACAGAAGCTTGTCACTAGAAGTAGCTGACTTCTCATTATCAGCAGACGATGAACCAGATACAAACTTTGGTGCAGGAGAAACCTCAGATGTCTTTTCCTTCTTCTTCTTATTCTTCCTGTTCTTCTTCTTCGGCACAACTTTCTCATACTCTGCAGTAGATGACGAAACCTTTGAATAATCAAATTCTTCAATTTGTTCCTTCACTTCTTTGACAACTTCTTTGATATGAGCAGGGGGTGAAGCAGTCTTATCGAACATCTTCTCAAAATTCGCATAATTAGCTAAGAAGCTTGTGAAGACTTGAGAATTTGAAACATTATTAAGCAATCGATTAGCATCAAGAACTTGAACCTTCAGATCAGAAATTTTCTGTTGAGCTTCAGCAAATTCTTTTTCTTTAGCAATCAATCGCTTTGCAACATTGTGAGTTTCAAATTTTTGCAAACGCAGATTATCAAGTCCTTCATGTAATTCCTTCTTCAATTTATCCTCGTTTCTCTTTTGAATCTCCAAATTTGTGGCTTGAACTTTATTGACACGAACTAACTCTCGATTCTCCTCCAACAACTTTCCCATGTCAACTTGATATGCTTCAAGCTTAGCATTTGACTCTTCAACATTCTTTGTAAGCAGATCAAGTTTGACTTTTGATTTATCAAACAAATTCTGAAAATCAGCAGCTGTATCTTCAGCTTCATCCTTCCATTTATTGACATCTTTTACCAACTCATCCCGTTCTTCACAAATCTTAGCCTTTGAAATTTCAACATTCTTCTTATCTTGCTTCAAAGCTTCCAAAACCTCATTCAATGTTTGGATTTCCATGGTTAAATACTCATTCTTTAATGTCAACTCCTTGTCATGATCTTTAGAAATCTTCAACTCTGAATTAATCACATCAAATGCCTCAGACAGTTGTTGAACTTTATTCATCAATAAAACATTTTCTTTCATCAGACTCTCCAAATTTTCAGCAGAATCATAAGAACTTGGAACTGAACTAGTATCGGAACTAGTTTCTGAACAAAAATCTTCTTGTTGATCATGAGTAACTATCAACGCAGATGAATCATACCCAAATTGTTAACCCCAATCATATACACCATCATTTTGAGCAATCAAAGCTGTGGTCTTGCTTGTGTTACTAGTAGATGGTTGAGTAAAACCAGGCTTTGGTGATAGAGGAACACGAGACTTATTTGCATGTGCCTGATGACAATCTTTAGCAAAATGTCCAAGTTGTGAACATTTATAACACTTTAATTTGGACTTGTCAAAACCCAACTTATCACCAGAAATATTCCTTCCATGTTTCTTAAAGAATCTTTTAGATCTTTGACACAACATAGCATATTGCCAAGATACATCCAATTCGGTTAGTTGATCATCATCAAGAGCATCAAGATCCTCACTGGTTAATTTTGCATCAGCAACATTTTTGAGAATTAATCCAAAGGATGATGAAATCAATGCAGAAATCATTTTGGCACAATCATCTGTTGATTCCGCTGAAAAAGCATTTTGACTTGAAAAATTTGGAATTGTGAAATTGCAACCCCTTGAAGAATTATTATCAGAATTTCCTGAAGCTCTAGCTATAAAAGCAACACTTGGTGCTGTATTCTGATTTGGCTTAGACTTTGCACTCATGCTTGCACTATTTTCACCATGATACAATTCTGGATTTTGCAAGGTAGCGGTTGACTTCTTTGAGTTTAACATTTCCATTTCTCGAGCATGAAGTTTTCCAGTAAGCTCGTGAAATGTCATTGCAGAATAATCCTTGTCATGAGTGCGTAATAAAACATAATTTTCCCACTTTTCAGGTAATGCTTCCATGATCTTTTCCTTTAAATCTGCATCAGACTTTTCAATTCCAACAACCTTCAATTCACTAATCAAATGTGAAAATCTTGAAACTAGAGCAGTAATGTTTTCATTGTCATAATTCTGAAAATTATCAAATTCTTTATTCAAGACTTTCTTTCGACTCTTCTTATAATCAGCATTTCCTTCACATCTTGCGGATAAAGCATCCCACAATTGCTTAGATTTCTTGCAAGTACTAAATTGATGAAGCAATTCAGAAGGTAAAGCCATAGTAAGATAATCATAAACTTTCTTTTCAAGCTCATAACTTTTTCTTTCATCACCATCGAAGTCTTGAATTTCTTTAAGATCTCCATCTTCCATTGGTCGTTCATACAGTTTTCGAATTGGAATCCATAAATCAATGTCATTTGTGCTAATATAAGCAGAAAATCGTTTCTTCCAATTTTGGTAATCTTCAAGCTTCAATAATTTGGGAACTTTCTGACTTGTTCCAATTTCATTATCAAAATTCAGCATGGTTTGCATGGCACTTTGCATTGCAGCAAACGCGTGAAATTCCGACATCGTGAAAAACTAGATTCTGGTGACCGAACTTGCTCCGAACCTATCACAGACCTCCGAACTCTGTCCGAACCTAAATCCAAAGTCCGAACTATGTCCGAACTTGCTCCGAAACAAACACAAAAGTCCGAACTCCTAAATACGTCCGATCTTGCTCCGAACAAAGATCAACTCCGAACTCTGACCGAGATAGCTCCGAACACCGACCGAACTTCAAGTTCGGAGCAGTTACTCCGAACCTGATAAGAAGACTCCGAACTTCGAATACATTTTAAAAAAAAAATGCGCAAAAAATGATTGATTTTGATGAAACTCGTTACTGTGGAACAGTAAAACCGATAGAAAGTGGTTTAGAAACAGATTTGACACCAAATACCCGATAGAAATGATGAAAAACACAAAAGCAAACTCGAGAAACTTCAAAAACGCTTCAAAAATCCGAAAATAGCAACCACAGATCAGTAGAGTGAACCAGAAAGCTCTGACAACACTAAATCTAAGTTTCACTTTCTAATCTTTTATACAACTAAGGCACATACCATACACTTAAAACAGCATGACAGTTTACTATGCAGTCCGACCTTCTGCTTACCGTGTCAAGAAAGGGACTACTTTCAGCTTATGTTATACACATGTTATATAGGTTTAGGAACACATTACTTTCATGTAAAAGAATGAGGTCAGATAGTACCTCTAGTCAAATGCATAAGGGTCGTCTGCATACGGGTTCAGTGAGCCTTTTGTGAACAGATCGCCTATATTAGGGTGATTTTGTTGACTCCCTCCGTTGGTTCACTGTTTAATATAGTGTAAAAACTTTCAATAAGTGCTAAAAAGTAAATGCTCCATCTCATGGAATGGGTAACGGCGACTTAAGTGTAAGTATCTTGACAAAATCACCAATTTCATCAAGTAATACATGAACTGCCAAATGGGAGTAACAATTAATTGTTAGCATAATAAAATGTTGGTCCTCACTGATCTTAATCAGTGCTAATGATGATGTTTTGAGAAGAAAACCAATGAAATAACAACAATAGATGATTTTCAATAGCTAAAATGGGTTTCTAGTATTGAACAATCACAACTTGAACCAAAAGATAGATAAGAGATGAATACAAGCTACAAAGATGATATGAAATGCTCCTAGCCGTCACCAAACTTACCAATAATCAGATTTTCTGTATTAGGGTTCTCAAAGTTGCAAAAGTTACAAGATGGTGCACAAAGGCGACAATTTATACACATCAGTAGACAGTTTCGCTGGTAGTTTCGCTGGCCAAGCGAAACTATCACTGAGTTAGTCTAATCTAGATACCGAGCGAAACAACAGTTTCGCTCGGTAGTTTCGCTGACTACCAAAAGACCAACATTACAAAGAAACTAATCTAGACAAGTTAACTAAACAAAAAACAACTATGAATTCCTCCCTACATTGATCTTCAATATTCCCCCTAGGGAGGGATTCAGCCTTTTGATCTTCACTCATCAGCTCCGACTTCATTCAAATCTGTAGACTTCGGTTCCCCCAAAACAGTAGACCCTTCAGCAACGGGGATTTCAGCCTCTGATTCCCCCACAACCATTGGCTCATTAGCAACTGGGGATTTAGCAGGTTTTTTCAACTTGATTAGTAGATTCTCCAAGACCGCTCCATGATTTGGTCATCTGATTTGCCAAGTCCCTATCCTCTTCCATTTTATCTTCACCAGCCCTTACTTTCAGTGCTAAATCCTTGATTTCTTTAATAATTCCCCGGGCTTTGTTGGCAACCCTCATAAACAAGTTTGCCTCTTCTGCAGTGTCATCTCCAGCCCCATATCTGATAGGATTCTCGCACAAGGTCTTTAAGTCATCGTTGCAAAAGGAGAGTACTTCCATTGGATCAAACAATCTTATCTCCGCATCTTCTCCAATTCTTATAACAGCCTCACCGGATTGATTATCATAGAAGCATTTCTTGAATGTTTGCAGCCTTGACATCTGTTGATCCGGGATTCTAATCCTGCTCATAGTTTTAGCCGGTTTGAACTTCAAATAAACCTTAGGCTTTCCGGTCACTTCATCGATTTCAGTCTTTGACTTCATCCTTTGACCTTTCATATACCCAAAAGATACAAAGTCGTCTTTTGCGGCTTGCTGAAGCATCATTCTCAGATTTTCAGCCCTTATGCTTTTGTCTTCATCGATGAGGGGGAGCTCTGCCAACCTCCTCAGATCCCATCTGGGCAGGGTTTTGAAACTATCACGTTTGCGAATATAGGAGATGCTACCCCCTCTTCTCTTAATCATAAAGGCATGAACATCAGTATTGAACTTCCAGCTGGTGATGTGCCTATCAGAATCTTTCTTCCTTAGATGTGATGTATTTTGAAAATAGAGGGGTCTGATCTTCAATTTCCGGTTTAGTGAACCATTCTTCTCTTTTTAGATCAATGACTTCCTCGCTTACAGAGCTTATCTTAGCTTGATATGTAAGAGAATTTTCTTTCAAAGAGTAACATTCAGGCTCTGAATGATCATCAACTTCACCCTCCTCATCGCTTTCGTCAATAAGATGGAGAAATTGAGCCTGGACGATCTCAGGTTGTTTCTCTGTTTCAAAACTATAAAGATTTACATCGCTTACGTTGATTGCATCCAAATCTTCAGCATTAGGGGCTCCACTACCATCAGCCACATTCACTCATGATCCACTTCCATCAGCTCCACCAGATCCACTACCTCCTACTCCACCAGCTTCACCAGAACCACTACCTCCCGCTTCTCCAGATGTAGACTTTGTGAAGTCAGTCATTGAATCAATTTCGGCTTCAGTCATTTGGTTTGGCATATTCAAGTGCCTCTTAATTTCATTCATCTCAACTAGCAGGGTCTTGATTAGTGAAGATTGTTTGGCGATAATCTCATTCATGTTCTTGATCAGTATATCTCTCTCCTTCTCTCTAATTTCAGAATTAACCAGTTTGGTCTTTATCATACCTAATTCATTTGCCAAGGAGGTATTTACACCTCTGATGACATCTTCATCCAGTTCAGCCCTGGGATCAACCCTTCTCTTCTTGACAGCCTGCACTTCTTCTTCTGTTGGGGCACTCTGCTTATCTTTAGATTTCTTTCTTTGTTGAGCCAGGTTTTCAAGTTCATCTTCTATTTCATCAGCAGGTTCTTTTCCTGAGCTTCTAACATACTGCTTCCTCTTTCCTTTTACATTTTCACTTTCCTTTCCATCAGTTCTCCTATTTTTCTCATCTTCAATTAGTTTTTTAATGTAATCATACCTTTTCTCTGGATACATATGCTTCATCAAGTATGTAGTGTATCCAGAGAAATCTGGTCTCTTGCCAGCACAGTCAGAGAGGATTCTTGGGTGCATTGGGTTAACAATAAGAGCCACCCCCAGCTTAGGCAATTCTGGCTCAAGGTGCTCAATGATCATCTCCAAAAACCTTGGGTACAACAGCCATCTTGACTTCTTTAAAGCTTGGATGTTAGAAACCATCGCTTCAAAGATTCTTTGAGGAATGTTGGCTTTCTTTCCTCTACACACCAACAGCATGGCCTCAGCCCAATTCAGATTCAAACCGTCAGACCCACCTTTTCTGTCGTCAATGCAGGAAATGAAGACATGTGCGATATATCTCCATTCTTTAGACATTAAGGATTTTTTAATCTCTTTCTTGGTTTTCCATAGCTCACCACCTTCATATCCCATTTCTTTTTCAAAACCTCTTAACACATCTAAATCATTCAACTTGGTTACCTCACCGACATCCTCCTCGAGCTTAAGAGCTTCAACAATGGTTTTCATTGTGATCAAAATATTTTTCTGCATGACCTTCGCTCGAATACTTTCAGGTTTAGCTTTAACATCATACTCAGCTGTCAGCCAGAATTCTCGGATGTGTCTTTCGTCAATAATTGGCATATGAGAAATTGCATGAAAAATGCACAACTTTTTCATCCATGCAATGCAGTCGCGAAAACCGATAGCCTTCTCAGATTTATCATCCAGATACGCAGTCACATTACTTCGCGGCTCGTGCTTTAAGGCGGACATTTTTCTGCAGGTGAAACCGAAATTTTGTGAGTTAAACCAAACTTAAATAAATTAATTTGAAATTAAATTTAAAAATTAAAAGAATGATAGTTTCGCTGCGAAATAACAGTTTCGCTAAGAGATCATCGTGTCACATACGGCGAAACAGATAGATTCGCGACACTGATCTCGGCGACACTGACGAGGTCAATTTCGCCGAGACGCTGCAGTTTCGTTGCGATACTGTAGTTTCGCTGGCAATCACGGCGATACTGTCGGCGAAACTTGGGCATGATCGCTGACAGTTTCGCTCGTGATTGTTGAACTTTCGTTCAGTTTCGCCGAATGAACTCACAGTTTCGCTGGTCGCGACTTTTAAAATTCAAAATCTGATAATCGATTTAAAGGTCCATTTTTGCAAAACAAACCACAAAAGAACTCATCGAACACTTAAACGAGTGCAATGCAGGTTCCAAACAGTTTCTTAACATCAGATTAACGGTCGAGAACCCATTTTGACGATTCGACACACAAACCCCAAAAAACTGTAAATCTTGATGCGATTACAGGTGCGATAAACCCAGGAGATGATAAACAACTTACACAAACTGTGAACCGAAATCGGTTAAGCGATGAATCGATGAAACAGTTGGGCGAGATTGATAATTTCGCGAGACGAGTTTAGTTGCGGTTTTTGTTCGGTTAAGGTTTGCGAAAATGACCGAGAATCTCGACGACGAGTTTAAATAACAACACAGTTTCGCACTTAGTTTCGCTCTGGCGAAACAATAGTTTCGCCTAGCGAATGAGCAAATTCGCTCAAGCCTGTTGAACAGACAAATTAGTTTCGCCGGTAACGAAAGAGTAAGTTCGCAGAGAACCCATGCGGCGAAACTAATCGGGCGAAACACAGTTTCGCTGAAACCCTAAAAATAAAATTTTGACTTAATGAGATATTTGAACCTTTGAAAAACAGACAACTCACACAAATCAACAAACTATTTACAAAGTATCGATCTTATCAAAAATAACGCAGAAAGAAAATCTTTTTGAGCTTTTCAAATAAAAGTAAAACAACTGTACAAGCAAACTCTATTTTAATTTGAGAAAGATCCAGACGTGAGATCATATCAACCAGTACGCATCATACACATTTCAATTTCAAACTTAATCAGCATGCAAGTCAAGTAGATCCTGAATGCATCACATTGATTTTAAGCATGCACTAATAGTATTTAACATTTTTGGATATGTTTTAAGGTGTATTAATCATGCACTGATCACTCAGCCTCACTCTATCAAAGAAGTTAACAAATCATCATATTCATCTTGATTTTTCTTTTATCCTTTTTAAAATGAGATATACGTTCATGATGTTTCATGCAAAAATAAAGCAGAACCCTAAGTGAATAGCAATCAGGTCGGCCGCAAAGCACGCAGAGAAAGCCCGATGCACTTAGGAAAATAAAAAAGAAAAATAAAGCAGAAGACGTATATATCAACAACAATCAGGTCGGCCTTATCGGCACGCAGAGAAAGTCCGATGATATATACTAAACACCAAGAAAATAAAGCAAAAACTCAATCAGCAGGTGATCAGGTCGGCTTTACAAGCACGCAGAGAAGACCCACTGAGTTGAGTGTAAAAAATGGCATCATAAAGCCTTATTTGCAAAGCATGCGTACATCAGAACATCTCTTAATTTCAGAATCTTTGCAACACTTATCAAGAAATGAAAACTAGAGTATATCAGGCAAGCTTTATGTTTATATCCTACTCATAGATATCATATTAGTCATGCACACCCAAGGATCATACAAGCACAATACAGCTTTTATTTCTACTCTATCCACGGCAGATAACGCATGTTGATGTATTATCATTTCTCACAAGGTCGGATCAATTTCTCATTTATGCATTTTTTTGAATATTTTTTTTTGAATTTATTTATTTACCGAATATTCAGATTAGTTTATTTTTCCCCCAAAATCCACAAATACTGTATTTTTGGATTTTCAATAAGCAAACTAAAAAAGAAAACAGAAAACGAAATGATTCGATCGATACTTGACACAAATTTGAAAAACCCTTGAAGTAGACACTTTCGGGAAGAAAATATTTGTGAAAGATTTCATGAGATTAAAGCAGGTTTAGAGTGATTTACCCCAATTTCCCCCACAAGATAGTAATAAAGACATTCGTAGCAGTTATGAGAGAAATGCAAGGTAAATATAACGAAAGTACTCCCTGGATCATGTGGAGTGATGATTGGCCAGAAATCATGTAAATGTAGATGACGTGATCATTGATTTCTTGATTTTGGGATTTAGCCAATCAACACCTGTTTCAAGACAACGAGAAATTAGCAAGCAGATCTAAATAAGACGAATTTAAAATAAAACAAAGTTTAAAAGAATATGTACAAATTCTTTAAAATTATTTATTTATTTATTTATTAAAAATTATTATTATTATTTTTTTTATTATTATTTATTTAAAAGGAAATCATGCCGAGCATCTTAATAAGTTCATAAAAGCGTGGTTTATCAAAGGTTTTTGTAAAAATATCAGCTTTCTGGGCCTTGGTTTCAATAGGAATAACATTGATAAACCCTTTTTCCTGAGCGTCACGGATGGCATGAACCCTGGTTTCGATGTGCTTCGTTCTTGTATGATGAATCGGATTTTTGGAGATTCCAACAGCGGCTTCGTTGTCACAGAACAGTGGAGTATGAAGGAAATTGATTCCATAATCCATCATCTGGTGTTGAATCCACAGCACTTGACAACAGCAACTTGAGGCAGCGATGTACTCAGCTTCACCTGTGGATAAAGAGACAGTTGTCTGCTTTTTGCTTTGCCATGAAACCAAACATTCCCCCAGAAACTGGCATCCTCCAGAAACTGACTTACGATCGAGCTTGCATCCTCCGTGATCACTGTCGGAATAAGAGTTAAGTTCAAAGCTTCCACCCCTAGGATACCAAAGACCCAATCTTGATGAACCTTTCAGATAACGGAAAATTCGCTTGACGGCCTTTTCATGAGATTCCCTTGGGTCAGCTTGATAACGAGCACAGTAGCATACGGCAAAAGTGATGTCCGGACGACTGGCTGTGAGATACACAAGAGACCCAATCATTGATCGATAATGCTTGGGGTCGACCGGCTTTCCTTGACTGTCGGGAGTTAAACACGTCTGAGATGTGAAAGGAGTGAGTTCAGCCGAAGCGTCGTTCATCTTGTATTTCTTCAGCATTTCCAGAATATACTTCTCTTGATGAATGAGAATACCGTCTGGCTTTTGTTCCACCTGTAAGCCCAGAAAGAAACACATTTCCCCCATCATACTCATTTCGAATTTCTCCTTCATAACTTCCTCAAACTCGCGACATAGCTTCTCATTTGTTGACCCAAAAATTATGTCGTCTACATATACTTGAACGATCAGCACTTCACCGTTGACCTCTTTCTTGAACAACGTCATGTCAATGGAGCCACGTGTAAAGCCTTTGCCCAAAAGATATTGCGTCAAAGTTTCGTACCAAATTCTGGGAGCCTGATGTAAACCGTAGAGAGATTTGTCAAGCTTGTACACTTTGTCAGGAAATTCATGGTCTTCGAAGCCAGGAGGTTGATTCACATAGATTTCTTCATCAATGTCCCCATACAAGAAAGCGCATTTAACGTCCATCTGGTACACCTTGAAATCCTTGTGTGTAGCATGAGCCAGGAAAATGCGAATGCCTCAATACGTGCAACAGGTGCAAACACTTCGGTATAGTCAATGCCTTCTTCTTGATAGAAACCTTGAACCACGAGCCTTGACTTGTTTCTAATCACAACACCTCTATCATCTGGCTTGTTCTGGAAGACCCACTTTGTGCCGATTGGAACCTTGTTCTCAGGAAGATCCACTAGTTGCCACACCTTCGGCTTTCTGAACTGTTGCAGCTCAGACTGCATAGAATCCACCCAACTTGGATCAGCTAAAGCTCCTTCTATACTTTTAGGAACGATCTGAGACAGAAAACACGCGAACAAGCATTCATTGATCAATCCAGACTGATGACGAGTCCTCACTCCATCCGTAATAGAACCAATGACGAGGTCATGCGGATGATCTTATCCTTCACGGCTTCCTTCCATGATACAGCTCATATGACGTCTTCATCTTATCCTTCACGATTAGGACACGGTTCAGCACATAGGACGCATAATTCACGGCTTCAGCCCAGAAGATAATCGGCAACTTTGACTCAATCAACATAGTACGAGCAGCTTCCACGAGTGTGCGATTCTTTCTTTCAGCAACTCCGTTCTGTTGCGGAGTTCTTGCAGCACTGTATTGTCGAAGAATCCCTTTGTTTGCACAGAAAGAGTCAAAGATCTGATTACGAAATTCAGTGCCATTGTCACTTCTGATTGCTTTGACTTTCTTGCTTCTTGAGCTTTCCACGGACAGGATAATATTCTGTAAAGCTTCAGTCGTGTCACTCTTTTGCTTTAAGAACCTAACCCAAGAGTACCTGGAATAATCATCAGTAACAACAAGACAGTAAGACCTTTTGCCCAGACTTTGAACACTAATAGGTCCAAATAAATCAGTGTGAAGCAATTCTAAAGGACTTGAAATAGAATTTTCCACTTTTGGCTTATGTGGCTTTTTATGTTGTTTTCCTTTGGCACATGAAAGACATTTTTCAACGACAGAAAAATCTTTGAATGGAAGACCTCGGACCAAATTGTTTTTGACAAGATTATTTAAAATTTTGAAGTTTATGTGTCCTAAACGTCTATGCCACAGGAAGCATTCAGATACAGAAGCTTTTGAAAGTAAACAAGTCATGGACGAAGAGTGAGATGCAGTGGATTTCATATTCAGCAGATATGTGTCATTGATGCGAGGTGCGCGCATCGCCACCATCTCTTCGGGCACTTTGAATTCTGGCTTGAGAAATAAACATTCATTGGATTTGAACAACACAGGAATATCCTTGTCACAGATTTGTGACACACTTAGAAGATTAAACTGCAATTCGGGAACATAATTGACTTGCTCCAAAGTAAGAGATTCATATGACACATCTCCTTGACCAACCATCTTTCCACCTCTCTTATCACCTGCAAAAGAAACAAATCCACCATCCACGATCCTGTAATTGGTAAGCAGGTCTTTCAACCCAGTCATATGCCGAGAGCATCCCGAATCAATATGCCAATAACTATTTGTAGAGTTCTTCGGGAGTGCCTGGCAATACAAGACAAGAAATTACTTAATAACAGGTACCCAGACTTTTGCATTTCCGGGATTTGTAACTTTCTGTTTTCCCTTAAGGAATTGTTTTACAAAAATTGTTACCTTGTGGCCAAAGGATCTATCATGGTTTGTTCGATTTAATTTCTCTTTGCAATTTTTAACAACATGATCATCCTTACCACATCTGAAACAGTGAGATTTGTGACTTGTGCAGGAGGAAGTTTCTGAAAGTCTTTCCTCCTCACAATCTGATGTGTTAGAATCAGAGTCACTGTTGGTTTCAAAATCCATCTTTGTTTTATCAGTTAAAATCTTTGCATTATATTTTGACGATGAATTCTTCTTTTGAGAAACATGAATTTTTGTAGGTTTTGAAATTCGTATTGGTGTGAAAGAGGGAATTGGATTAGAAAGAAATTTGTTGAAGCTGTTTTGAGATGTACTTGCATTACATTGATCATTTTCATTTGAAACAAAACTTTCTTGATTAACAGACACTGACTCATCACTACTACTATCTAAAGAAGAACAACTACTAGCTACACTACTGTCTGAGCTAGACTTCTTGGAATTAGAACTACTACTTGAAACAGACTCCTTAGAATTAAAACTACCGCATCCAAGCCCACTTGTGTTACCATATCCATTATCATAATCCTCCCTGATCTCCTTATGGTTCACTCCTTCTAGACCTGCATGCAGACTGTTAGCATCACTAGGAATTAAATCATTTAGGGGATGAGGTTTCGGAGTAGGTGAATAACAATGCGTGCTAGGAGGAGGATAAACTTTTGGAAACACATTCCCATTGTTCTCCATACCTATTCCGGTTTTTATTTTAGCTCCTCGTTGTTTAACCAGCATCTCTTCAACTTTCATTTGAGAAACGGTCCATCTATCTAACTTAGTCTGAAGTTGAGAGGTTTCAAATTGGGCTAATGTAACTCTTTCAGAAAGCATGTTTATTTCAACATTTTTTGCAAGAAGAGTTTGTTTTAAATGTTCATTTTCATGCATTGCCTCATTTAATTTCACAAAATATTTTGCTTCATTTTCCTTTAATTGGGTGTTCATGGTTTTTAATTCGTTGTTGTTGTCAATCAACAATCGATTTGCCTTGTAGATGCCGAACAAACGAATTCTACAAGGATGAGAGCACATATCTTGAATAGATTCATATGAAAGATCCATTATAACCTTTTCAGCAGCAAGAGCCTTTTCACATGTGCAAGCGGGTGTGCTTGCAGTTTTCTCATTCATCTTCTTCTCAGCTTCTTTCTTCTCACAACTGTTAACTGTGTGGTCATTGCTTTGTTCAAGAATTTGAGCTGCAAGAGCTTGATTGATGGCTTCCTCGGCTTCAGAGACCTCCGAACTCCAGTCAAAGTTAGTCAGAAGAGCCACTTCTTTGGTTGGCTTGGCTTCAGCTTTGTCAGTGATAGGGATGACACGAGTTGCAGGCTCAGAGGTCGGTTCAGTAACAATTGGACTTGGGCATTCTCTTTTGAAATGGCCAAGTTGCTTACAGTTGTAGCATCTAAGCTTAGCCTTATCGAAACCAACTCTTCCATTTTGATTCTTGAAGGTGTTTCTCCCAGTACGTTCGAAGAATTTTCTAGCACGAACAGTCAACATAGCCATTTGCCATTTTAGGTCAGTTTCTTCCAAGTCATCTGGGTCAACCTGGTACATATCCTCAGCAGTCAGAGTCGAACCTTGAAGTTCTCCAGCAGCGAAAGCTTGATAACTGTTAGTAAACAATGAGAACAATCCCATGTATTCGGGTGAGATCTGGGATGTTTGCTGAGCGACGGCGGAAGCGGTTGAGGATGAACCAGACCCAAGATGAGCATATTGAATTTGAGATGAGGCTCCTTTGGGTGTAACACTGGAGATGAGAGCTGAGTTCGGAGAATAAACTTTAGCAGGACCCATGGTTTGATTGTACTCTCTCCTTTGAACATCAAGCTCAAATGACTTAAGCTTGTTAATTACATCCATAAGCTTGTAATCGGAAAAACCCCTCTCTTGTTTCAGCATACGAACCTGAATGCTCCACTCGGGTGGAAGAGAACCCAGCAGCTTCTTGATTTGTTCAGAGTTGGTAAGTTGTGAATCATACTTCTTCAGATTGCTTGACACGGTCAGAAAACGGTTTGTCAAATCAATTAGCTTTTCATTCTTCATGCTTGTGAATGAATTGAATTCTTTAGTTGCTTGGGCTTCTTTGTCCTTCACAAGGTCTTCATTTCCGTCATAAAATTCACAAAGAGCATCAAATAAACTTTTTGCATCAGAGTGCTCAGCGAAACGATTGTAGATTTCTTGCGACAAGCATAGAGAAAGAGCACCAAGAGCCTTTTGATCACGATCAATAAGTTTCAAATCCTTCTCAGAAAAGGAGGACGGCTTGGTGTTGATCTGGGTTACTTCACCAGTAGTGATGGTTGGAATATGAGGTCCGTCGACGATTGACAACCATTGATTGTAATCGGTGTACAGAAAGAACGATTTCAGACATCGTTTCCAGTCTTCAAAGTTGTCTCCGTTGATCAGCCTCGGTGGTCGGTTTGGAGCTATGCTTTCAGTGTCAGTAGCATTGGTACCTGATGCCATCTTAAATCAGCCTAAAATAAGAAAGACACAAACAAACAAGGAACAAGACAATCTGATTAGTTTCGCTGGGAGAGATAGTTTCGCCAGCAATTTCGCTCGGAAATCCTGAATAATTTCGCTGGAACTTAAAATTTCGCCAGCAGTTTCGCTTGGGAATAATGAACCAATTCAGCAATTTCGCCAACTAGTTTCACTGTATGCACGGGCAGCACTTTCGCTCGGAAATACCCGATGACACACAGTTTCGCTAGCTAGTTTCGCTGGAAACTGGTTTGAACTTTCGTTCAAGAAAAATGTCAATAGTTTCGCTTCGGATTTAGGGCGAAAGAATAGTTTCGCCCGGTAGTTTCGCAGAGAAACTACAGATTCGCTTGATAGTTTCGCTGTCTGAAGGCACAGTTTCGCTGAATAATCAGCAGTTTCGCCCAGAACAGAAAACCCTCTTTTTGAAGAAGAAATGATCAACAATCAACCCAAATCACTATGAAACAATGATCAGTTGATTGCATAAGCTTCAGAACTTCAAAACGCACAATATACAACCAATTTTCAGTCCAAAACAATCAGATTTCAGATTCAAATAGATTTTCAAAAGTTTTACCAAAAACACTCAAAAACACCAAAAATCAAGAGCACAAAGGCTCTGATACCATATTGTTGGTCCTCACTGATCTTAATCAGTGCTAATGATGATGTTTTGAGAAGAAAAACAATGAAATAACAACAATAGATGATTTTCAATAGCAAAAATGGGTTTCTAGTATTGAACAATCACAACTTGAACCAAAAGATAGATAAGAGATGAATACAAGCTACAAAGATGATATGAAATGCTCCTAGCCGTCACCAAACTTACCAATAATCAGATTTTCTGTATTAGGGTTCTCAAAGTTGCAAAAGTTACAAGATGGTGCACAAAGGCGACAATTTATACACATCAGTAGACAGTTTCGCTGGTAGTTTCGCTGGCCAAGCGAAACTGTCACTGAGTCAGTCTAATCTAGATACCGAGCGAAACAACAGTTTCGCTCGGTAGTTTCGCTGACTACCAAAAGACCAACATTACAAAGAAACTAATCTAGACAAGTTAACTAAACAAAAACAACTATGAATTCCTCCCTACATTGATCTTCATAAAAAATGAAGCAAAAGCAACAAACATTATAGTGTAAAGCTATAAAAAAATGAAAAGCTGCACCTAATTATATCATCACCATATTCTAATCTAACTTGATAAACTAAAACCAAAAGGATTTGTGTTTCCTCTGGGAAGAGACAATCTATGCATCATCATACATCTTGTACCTACAACCAGAGATAGTGAACAAAAACATAAAGCAAAAATGATTAGAAATCAAGGCTCAGAGTATATCATCACAACCAAAAGCCATCACAGCCACAAATATCCAAACCCCTTTCAATTGAGTTGCAGATTAATAAATATATCAAATGTGTAGGTTGAGGTCTACACCAAAAGAACATTGTTCAAGCGTGTCTTGAGGTATATGATGTAAAGAGGGACATAAGGCGGTGCAAAGAAAGCAAGACTCAGAAAACTATCATCATTGTCCGCTATCAAATAAACCTCCATATTCATAACAAACACTGCATCAATTCATTGTTATCTCATAAAGCCTTCTTCAATTTAAAATCGGAATTGGTAAGAAATGTAGGCTCAGAAAAGAATCATCATAGCCCCGAAAGACATCATAGCAACAGTTAAGTACTCAGAACATAATCATCGTATAGATCATCGAAGATAACATACAACCAACCAGACCATCGTGTATCAATCATCAGATATAGCATACAACCAGCAAAACCTCAACTTCAAAAGCAGATTGGTATAATACGTAGGGTCATAAGAAATTATCATAGCAACAATATCGAATAAGAATATCAGCACAGGCCCCAAAAGCTTATCAGAAATCCGAACCTAACATTCAAACATATTTGAGATACCCCAAACACAAAAAAATCATAAGATCATAAATTGGATACCCAAAAGCAAACGAAATCCGATCTTTAAAACGCCACTGTTTAAAAACCCATTTTCGTTTCAGATCTGTGCTTTAAAATCATGAACAGAACAAGAAGAAATACAGCAAAAAAACCCATTTTCATTTCAGATCTGTACTTTAAGATTATGAACAGAACAGGAAGAAATATAACAAAAAGCAACCCAAACGTCGCTGCTTCAAAGTCACCGGAGTAATGTCGCGGTCACCTGTATGTCACTGGAGAAACGAACAGAGAGAGAATATACGGTGACTTTAAAAAGCAAACAAAAACCAACGTTTCAGATCAGTATTTTGAACAGCCAGTAATGCTCAAAGATGTATTACTCGAAAGAAAAACGCCTCCGCAAAGGCAAACAGAAAATCAACCAAACAACTATATCAGAATACCAAAAATGACATCATGGCCGGAGTTATTAAGTAGCCAAAGCCAAACGTTAAATCGATCCAACAACATAGAAGAAAAATCAGCCATTTCGTTACCTCAACTGTTCCAAAACTCAGAAACAAACACAAAGCCAAAGGAAAACAAAAATCTATCAAAAAGAGATTACCTAAATCTGTTCCAAAACAAACAAACTTTTTAAATCTTTGAAATATCCCAAAAGCAAGTAATCATCAATCAGAAGAACAACACTAAAATCGAACTTTTTAGTAGATGATATCTAGAACATTGTCGCTTCAACGTCACAGGGGGTTGTTCAGAACACAAAAGCGAAGCCAAAAAGCATAGTGGTGGCTGTAGACGTCGTTACCTCAACGAAAACGGAGCAATCGCACGGTCGCTTCGACGTTACCGGGGCATCGACCTCATAGGCAGACCACGAAGCTTCCTTGCCGACGATGTCAAGATAGAGATCAGAGCTTCCTTTCCGGCGTTATCAAAGGATCACAAACCCTAGATCTGAGAAAGCTGACGTCTGCAAATCGTCAAGAGAGAAAGAAAGCTTGAGATTTCAAAGCTTCGCTAGTCGGAGTTCGGTGGCTATCGCCGGAGGTCGGTGGTTCCTGTTCGAGAGAAAAGAAGAATTTTGTGACAAAGAGAGAGAGCAGAACAGAGAATGGAAAAGAAATCGAGCAAGTAGGGGGTATGGTATGCAAGCCTCTGTGTGGGAGCAGGTGAGAAAGTAAAACACTTGTAAAGTGAGCTTAATAAGTTGGACTCAAGACCCGCGTGTGCACTGTAGCGGCCATTGTAGGTGGCATCCATTTTCATGCTCTAAATGGTTGTACATCATGCTTCATGGGATTGTACGATAAGTTGTATTTTGTTTATATAGGGTAATATATATATATATATATATATATATATATATATATATAAAATAAAGATAAAAGATATATAAATAACTGAATATATACATAAATAAAATAATAAGTGTATAAAAGTAGGTAGAGGATCATTTGAGAACCAATTGAGTTTGAGAACTAAAAAGAACTAATCTCAGCCACTAGTTTATATATATGGAAACCCCCCATGAATTATAGTGGTCCCACCTGAAATTAGTGGTGGAGATTTAGTTCTTAAAAGTTCTCAAAATAAAAGTTCTCATTTGAACCTAACCCTATAAAAGTATATGTAAATATATATAATAATACTAATAATAGTTTTAAAAGATAAATAAATAAATAAATAAATAGATATAAAAAGTAAGATAGAAAACTGGACTACTTTAAAAAAAAATAATAATAATATAAAGAAAGGGAATAATAAAAAATAAATAATATAAATAATATTTATATATATATATATAAAATAAAAATACAATTAAATAAAAAAAGTATGAAAATTAAAAGAAATAGATAAATATAATAAAGAAATAAAACAACCAATCTACCCTAAAAGTCATTAGCCTTAATCCTACGTCTTTACGAGATCCTATCCTCGACCATATCCTCAGAGAGGTGCAAGTTCAGCAAATAATTTCTAATACGCTCATCCCACATCAGCTTAAGTCTATCTCTCGCTCTCCTCCCCTCGACCCTGAGTCCCTCCACCGAACGAACTGGCGCCCTCAATTGCTTCCTTTTCACGTGTCCAAACCATCGTAATCTTCCCTCGCGTATCTTCTCTGAGATACTGGTGAACTACAAATCTTTTCCGGAACGAAAATCTAATATAGGCTGTATAAAAGTGTCTTATTTAACCCAATACGCTGGTCTAATTCATAAGAAAACAATTTATAACAATAAACTCAGAAGTGGTACATCTGGAATATCCCTAATTTTAGCATCCAAATAAAAATGGAACACACATTTTTAAAACTGCAATATCCCTAATTTTAGCATCCAAATAAAACATGGAACACACATTTTAAAAACAGCAAATCAGAATTATCTTCAATTCTTATCTTCAATTTTGAAACTTTAATCCATAGTAGCATAATAAATCAACGCTAAAACTAATTAAATAATTATATTTAGATACTTTAACGATAAAACGGATCTTGTGTAATCCACCAAGCACCTAACGAGCATATATAAATATAAGTGTGTGTTCAACCGATATTGACCAAGTCTAGACCAACGATAAAATAAATGATGTTATAACATGACATGACGAATGTTACTATATACGTGGGTCAAAGATGGCACATAGCCAAGAACATGATGTCATGAAAGTCGATGAAAAGTATATTATTAATTAATAATATACCTCCATAAAATCGAATCATGTATGTATATTTCGTTATATACATAGCCAAATATACATTTTATCTTTATAAAATCAAGTCGTAAAACACAAACACACACACACATATATATACATATTTATAAAATATATATATCCAACGTTTAAAATTATTAATATCATAACAATGATACATGTAATATATATATGCGCATTTTTCACAATGTATAGATTATACAAATGTCCGGTTTATAACCACCAATACTAATATATTAATATACATTTTCCCAATGTCTCCATTTATATGTACATGTAATCCATTTCGATTCCAGAAAAACATTCATGTGTATTATATATAGTAACGGGGTAATAGTAAAAAACAACAATGTCGAGAAATCCACGGGTCCAAAACAACGCTACGAACGATTGGTGATAAGTTTCAGATCAAACAAATCACTAAATTCTAATAAAAATGTAAAACAGAAAATATTGGGGGGGGGGGGGGGTCACGGGTTTGAACCCGTGACCTCCGAATACCTAACAACAACTCTAGCCACTAGGCTAGAGCCCTGATTTGATAACCTATTCGAGACAAATGTTTTTATGCATTAACAGTGTGCAGAACCGGGATTTTAGAAAAAAAGAAGTAAAAGGGTTGAGATAGCCGGGTCTTGAACCCGCGACACTTCATTGCGAATCACAAGCCTCAGTTACCCGGCTGAGACCTTGAGAACGTTTTTAAACAGGAAATCATATATTTAACATATTCCCGATCGATGTCATCTTCTTCATATGAAAACCCTAAACTCGCCTGAGTTATTTCCGGTCACTAGAAAATCATAAAATACGAAGTAAGACACAGAGAACGTGTGATTAACATGAAGATATGCTTACCTCGAATCGGAGATGAAAAGAAAAAGTGATGCAATAGAGATGATGGATCCGAATCTACCACGACTTTGCTCTCGATTACTACTCCGGTTGCTCCTGGTTTTTTTGACAGTGGCAGGTAAACACCACCGGGTGGCTGGACAATGGTGGAGTGGTGGTGTGACTTTCTTGCCAGTTGGGTGGAACCCGTGCATCAAAACTAATAAAACTGTTAAACAGGAATCACGTATATAAGCGTAGTATGTCAATTAAGGTATTAGAAGAGTCTATCAGCCTTAAAACACTTCACAAAATCGTTCCCAAGAAAGTCAACATCCCGGTCTAGAGAATTTTCTTGGATCGCCTTCCCACGCATTTTAATTTATCTAAACGCGACCTCGATCTCGACTGCATTCTATGTCCAATATGTAACTGCCGCGTTGAAACCATTAACCACATTTTGGGAGATTGCACGCTTTATTCAAGGATTGTAAATCGCATTAAAATTTGGCTCGAGTTAGATTGGATTAAATCGTTTGAACCTCACTCATTTTTCAAGGCTATTGAAGAGAGCAACTTATATAGAACGAAAAAGGACGTCACCTTCACTGTTTTATACACATCTTGGTGGAGTGTTTGGAATACTCGTAATCGTTATATTTTTCAACAATCAAAGATTAGGAACGAAGACTTGATTCTATTGTCTTGACTTCTTTTTCTTGGTTTTCTTCTAGGAGCAATAAATGTAAGATTAGTTGGAATGATTGGTTGATGAACCCTCTTTTGTATTTGTAATTTTCGCTCATTAGTGAGCTTTTAATAAAATAATTTACTGCCGCTCTAAAAAAAACACTTCATAAACATCACACACAAGTTCGAGTATCGAAACATTGGTGATTAACTGAAAACTGTTGTGTACTATGACTTACGTGCTAATCTGTTGCATGAATTTAATTATACAATCGTAATATGTTATATGGCATGTTGATAGTTGATTTTATTGGAATTGATGTGATAAGAATGATGGTAAACTGAAAATGGGAGAAAACGTAGTAAAGCGAGACCAAAAACGTAAAAAACTGATAAAACGAGACCTGGTCAACAAAAGTCAACCGGGGAGCCGAACCAGGCGACTTGCGGACTGCGAGTTTGCCATGGGTTCCAGTCCGACGGTCCGTAAAAGTCCCAGTCGGGCAAAAACCTTAATCTCCTCCTATATAAACGATGTTAGCCACCATTACTCATTTTAACAGCCCCAAAAACCGTCCCATAGCTCTAGGTTTCTTTCCTAATCGATCCATGGTCCAAACCTTGAAAATTTATGAGATAAATCAAGATCCAAGCTTGTTTTTAGTCCTCGAACATTCCCACATCATTGGTAAGTTCCTTCTCTTGTTGGGTTTTGCTTAAAAATCACCAAGTTCTCAACTTTATGCTAGATCTAGGTTGCTATGATGATTATATGATGATATTATGCTTAGATCCATAGTTCTTGGTGATAAAGTTAGAGTATTTATAAAAAAGGTTTTATTTTTATGACGATGATGATGAGATATGATAGATCTAGAGTTTTGGGTACATGCATGTTGATAAAGATTGAATTTTGATGTGTGATTCATGTCCTAAATGTTTGATGATGATAGATCTATGCGTGTTATGCAATAAAGTCGTAAACTTTACATAAAAGCTTCGATAAAAATTTAGTTTTTCTGTTCATGCATGATAGATCTAGGTTAAAGATGCTTGATTGATGTTCGATCTATGATAAAAAACGCATGATATAGGTGTTGGATATTAGGTGTCCTGACCCGACATTTAATGTAACCGACCCGGATTCGACCCGGAAGAGTTACACCGGAGTCAACAAACTAAATAATTAATTACTTGTTAATTAATAATTCAAATGGTTAAAATAAATAAATACCAGTTATTTATTTAATTAAGTTTAACGAAACAATGTTTCTTATAAAATTGTTTACGAGAAAAATTCGACAAAATTATTGTATAGTCGTTACCGGGTTAACTGACTAGTAATATCGTTGGTTTTAGTGGTTATGGAGCTACGAACCGCGACATGGGCTTAGCCTGCCCAAAGCCCATCGTAGGAGATTAAAAGAGAGGAGATTAGGGAGAGAACCCTAATCTGGAAAAACCTCTCCTCTCTCCCTCTCCCTCCTCGTCGCCGCCCCCTCACCCTCTCCTTCTCTCTTTTAGCGCCACCACACACCACCATCTCCATCGCTTTTTCCGATTGCTACAATGGTGAAATGAGACCCTCGTTTGATTGCCATTGCGTTAAAGCTAGAGACCACCGCCGCTACCGCTAGAGCCGCTGCCGCAGAGGAGCGTGTCACAGCCTCCACCGCCGCTGTCACCGTCGACTTGTTCGACGAGGACCACCGTGATGTGTTTCTCTCTTAACCCGCGCCACCGAGGCCAATGTTTGAGCCGTCGCGTGCCGCCACCGTCCAATCCGGTGAAAGTTCCAAGTGGCCGGTGCCACTTTATGCCGCCGCCATTGCGCCACTTGCTCCGCCGCCTCCACGCGTGTCAGATGAAATTGATGTAACGTCGGTTTCATCGTCATGCACGGCTGAACCTTTTGATTGGAATGTGAAAGTTCGTGACCGTCAGATCGTCTACTCGATCTAGCTATTTCGGAATTGAAACATAATTAAAAGTTGTTTATTGATCAAACTTGAATAATTACAACTCTCAGAACACTAAAAAATAAGACTCAGAGAAACACCACAGAAACACACACACACTTAAGCTCAGCTCATACTCACTTAGTTTTAAACTACAGAGCACAAACAACTATTTATACACGACCTGCCGAACCCTGGGAAAACTGCCAGTTTGCCCTGATCCGAACTGGTAGTTCGGATCCAGTTCGTGTGGCAGTAATGTTTTGGCTTCGTCTTGTTCAGATCTTAATGCCGTCTTGTTCAGATAATTCACACGACACACATATTATGTGTCAACAAACTCCCCCTCGTCGTGTGTAGAATCTTAACAAACATAGAAAACTGTATCTTCAATCAAACTCCCCCTCAAGTGCAGAATTGTTCAAAATATCTTCAAACAAATCTCCCTCAACTTGATAGTAGCTTGATCTTAAATACTTGACGACGTATAGTGTGTTTCTCTCTTTATCAGCAGCTTCAGAAGACTTGAAGTTGTGACATTTGCTTTCACTTAGCAACCTGTTTCAATCAGAAATAGTCTTGGCGCAAAACGTCTCTTTGAGACTCTAAGATATGATTTTGAAATTTGATTTGTATCACGTGTTGATCAAATCGAAAACAAAATAGAAACAAAATCTTTTGGCTTTTTAGAAAGTTTATATGAAAACAAAGCTAAAATCTTTTTGAGTTTTCATATTTATGCTTAAGCACACCAAAAATATTTTTGTACTATTCTGAAATGAAATGAAATTGCAATACAGAATCAAACTCTATTTTTGGTATGAGAAAGATCACTATACGGGATCATATTGAACATATCGCACTGAACTACACTTCAATTTGAACTAACTGAAGCACATAAGTCATGCTAATTGCTGGTATAATTTGTCTATCTTAAACTCAGGCAGAATCATACTCATAACATCTGAATATGTTAAGGTATTGATTAGATTTGCTTTGACCAGTGTATCCCACACTATCAGACATATTCAGGCATTTTTCCTTTTTCTTGTGTGATTACACTTGTGATTTTCACATAGCGTATTGTATTCATGATATCGTCAACTGTGTTCCATGCAAAAAGAAATTAGAACATTAAAACGTCTACCTTAAGGTCGATCTTTTGATACGCAGATAAGGCTCGGATTTAATAAAATAAGAAAGATAAAACAAGTTGATTTTGTATAATTAAAAAACGATCAGGTCGGTCTTGTCGACACGTAGAGAAAGTCCAATGAATTATACGAAACACCAAAGAAAATAAAAAGCAGAACCTCAAACGAACAACAATCAGGTCGATCTTGTGAGCACACAAAGAAAGTCCGATTGTTTGAGAAAATAAAGAAAATCAAACAAGTTTAAATCTTTGCAAAATGAACACATGTATACACAATGAACTCTTAGTTTCTTTTCACACTTATTCCTTCTTTTTGTCATGAAATATGTTTCAAGATGTTATCCACATGGTCAAGCATAATATTTAATGTATATCACATCAGTATACTTTCTGATTTACCGAGCCTACCAAACACATCAAACAATGATCATATGGTTGTTTCATCTACTCTATCCATGAGTCAGATACGTAAGCCAATGTACCATCATTTCCCAATGATAAATTTCTCAATATTTTGATATATTTTACATGTATTCACCTTCTCAACATATTTTGCATGTATTCACCTTCACCATGACATGCTTTTGCTCCCCCTTACATGCAATTCTCCCCCTTAAATTAAAAAAATCTATTTTTGGATTTTTCATTTTACAAAACAAGACACTATTTATGGTTTTTGTTAAATTTTCTCCCCCTAATCGACAAACGAAGTGTAAAGAAAGAAAAAATTGATCAATCAACACAGATACTTTGCAGATTTAATTTCAGAAAACTTGCAGGTTAGAAAGATATATCATGAATTTTAAGTTAAGATATAATACTCCTCAATCAGTAACTTTTCAATCACCGATAGGTCTTCTAGAAGTACCTACACATTGGTCAAACTCATTAGTTCATAAATGACCCGAAGCGAAGTGCTTCTGGTCGACCACTGTCTTGATTTTGCTTTGAAACCACTTTAGGTTTCCATTGTTGTTGCTGTTTTTGTAATTCAATGTTTGATTAATCAATCACAGGTAACTGTGATTAACAACCTACATTTTGAACTTTTTGAAAAGTTGGAACAAAAGGTTTTTGTTTTTTGAAAGAATGTAGGCTGAAATTCATCAAAAACTCTGCCATGTTCATCAAGAAATATCGGTTTGGCAGGTTTACCAGAAACTTGTTGTTATTGATGATAAGCAGTAGGAAAAGAATAATCGCGTGCCATATGTCCTGTTTGTCGATAATTGTAGCACAAACGACTAGCTTTATCCCACCATTTATGTACCTACATAGCTTCATAAATATTTCTATCTCCAAAATGATCATAAAAGATATCATATACCTGATGGCGATGATCATGAACCCATTTGGAAGTTGGGTTGTTTGGAGTAGAACCACGAGAAGAAAATTTAGCAATTTGTTTCTTCTTAGTCTGTGAACCACCATTCTTCACAAATACTTCAGATACTTGTTAAGCATCCACGCAATGAAGTTAATATTCTTTGTCAGAAAATATTTGTTCCGAACCCTTGAGCTTGTAAAATCTCTCAGGTTGAACTTTCTCAGCTCTGAAAACTTGCTTCTTGACTTGTTTCAAATTAGTTTTCTTCAAATTTTGTGGTGTTGGACTTTGAACCTCACTAGCTTTACCATTCTGTTCCTTAAAACCCAAACCAACATTCTTTCCAGAAACTTTCTCCTTAGAACTTGATGATTTATGACCATTCTTCGCCAAACGAGAAAATTCAGCTTTGACCTCTTGCACATTCTTATTTTCATAGAAAATTGTCTCATCAAATTCAGGTTGAGAGAGAATCTTCTCACTAGAAGTAGTTGTCTTATCATTTTTCTGTTGACGTCGAACCAAACACAAACTTTGGAACTTGAGGAACTTCAAAATTCTTTTTAATATTTTTACCCTTCTTCTTATTATTTTTCTTCTTCACAACCTTCTCTTCTTCTGAATTTAATGATGATGAAAACTTCGAGTAATCACATTCTTCAACCTTTTCTTTCACATCTTTAACAGCTTCTTTGACACTAGCTGGAGGTGATGCTGTTTTGTCAAACATCTTTTCAAAATTTTCATCGTTAGCTAAAAAGCTTGTTAACGATTAAGAATTGGTGACATTGTTTAGTAACCGATTTGCATAAATCACTTGAATCTTTAAGTCGGAGATCTTTTTTTGTGCCTCCGCCAAGTCCATCTCGGTAGTTATCAATCTCTTCGCAACTTTGTGAGTCTCAAATTTTTGCAATCGAAGGTTATCAAGCTCAGCAAACAATTCTTTCTTCCATTTGTCTTCATTTCTTTTCTGAATTTCCAAATTTGCAGCTTGCACTTTATTCACACTTACTAACTCTCTATTTTCATCCAACAATTTCCTGTTATCAATCTGATAACTCTCAAGTTTAGCAGCATACTCTTCAGAAGTTTTGGTAAGCTATCAAGCTTAATTTTTTATTTATCGAACAAATTCTGAAAATCATTTGCAGCATCTTCTGCTTCATCCTTCCATTTCTGAATTTCTTGAACCAACTCACTCTTTTCGTCAACCGACTTTGTATTCTTTGCTTCAAGATCTTTTTCATTCTGTTTATATTTTTCCAAATCTTCCTTGACCAGTTGAAGAACCTCGGTAAGCATTTTAACTTCTTTCGTCAAAAAATTATTTTCCTTCAACAATCCCTCATTTTCCTTCAACAATCCCTCATTTTCCTCTAACAAGCTTTCCATCTTAGACTTGAACTTTTCATTTTCAGCGCTTCATACGAACTTGAATCAGAATAATATTCATCTTGCTCATGTGTGACAATCAATGCAGATGTATCAAACTGTTTGTCCCAATCATAAGTACCATCACTCTGAACAGTTAAAGCTATCTTATTTGAATTGCTTGACGATGGTTGAGAACCATTTGTAGCTTTAGAATCAGACTTATGCAGATAAGATTGCTGACGCTCTCTTGCAAAATGTCCAAGATTGGAACATTTGTAGCATTTGATTTTAGATTTATCAAAACCCAACTTGTCACCAAAAGCTTGTCTTCCAGTTTTCTTGTAAAATCCTTGTGACCTCTGAGTCAGCATAGCAAATTGCCAAGCCATATCTATTTCATTTAGTTTATCATCATCAACTTCATTTAAATCATCTTTAGTCAGCTGAGCCTTGCTAACATCATTAACAATCATTCCAAATGAAGATGAAATGAGAGCAAAAATCAATTTGGCACAATTATCAACTGATTTAACAAAGAAAGCACTTTGATTTGATGACTCTGGAATTGTAAAGCTACAACCCCTTGACGAATTATTGTCCAAAATTCGAGAAACATTTCCAATGAATGCAGTAGGTGGTGCAGAAATAAGAGTTGGTTTAGACTTAGCATTTATGCTTGCAGCATTCTCACCATGATATAATTCTGAATTTTGCAATTTGGCCGTTAATTTCTTTGAATTCAGCATTTCCATTTCCCGAGCATGAAGTTTACCAGCTAACTCGTGAAAAGTCAATGTGGAGAACTCCTTGTCATGTGTATGTAACAAAACATAATTTTCCCATTATTCTGGTAAAGCCTTCATTATCTTTTTTTTCAATTCTTCATCAGTTTTCTCAATCCCAACAACTTTCAATTCATTAGTAAGATGTGAAAATCTTGATATGTTGGGCTAGATATATTTAGAGGCATGAACATTAGTATTGGGCTTATTTTAGTTTGTTTATAGGCCATGTGGGCCATTTAATTGTTTATGATAGGGCTTATTCATGTTTATGATTGGCCTTGTTTTTGTATAAATACCACCTCATGTTCACGATTTATAGAAGCTTTCATATTAACTGATCATGATTTATTCAAGCAAGTTGGTATTTACGATCAGCTCTTGTTAGCTTCAATAGTAGCCGTTTTTCATTCAAGACTTCATCTTTCTCATAGATCTAGTCTATTCTTCTACTATTTGTTCTTGAATCGATCTTATACGAGGCTTCCGCACTCGTGTTTGATTTGATATCGTGTGTTTGGGAGATTTTCGGACCTACAATTGGTATCAGAGCTAAGAATCATCGATTCGAGGCTCACACGATATTGATTTAAGCAGTTTTTCTGGGTTTTTGGGTTGTTTTTGAAGGTTTGAAGGTGTTATTGGCATTTACGATTGCTCCTGCTGCTGTACTTTGAGTTTACGATTGCATTTCTGGGTTTGTTGGGAGTTTACGACATCAAGATTGAATTTTTAAGCGTTTACGATCGTACTTTTGGGTGTTTACGACATTTCCTGGTCGTAATCGACGTTTACGAGTTTGCATTGTCGGAATCACGTAATCAGAATTGAAGTTTACGATCAATTGGATCGTAATTGGTGTTTACGATCATCGCTAATCGGAATCAGGGTTTACGACAACCGGAGTCGTAATCTGTTTTCGTAATCGGAGTTTTCGACAGTTTAAGGCGGTTAAGGTGTTTACGATTTGGAGTATTATCGGAAACAGTGTTCACGATCGTAATTAGCTGTTTACGATCGTAATCATGTGGTTTTTATCGTAATCAAAGTTTTTGAACGTTTGGACTTTAGTTTTACGTTTCCTAAGCTATTACAATGGACTTTGAACCGAGTATGTATCAGAAATTGGACTTTGAGATTGGATCCATCACTCGTCCACCTAGGCTAACTTCAGCGGATAACTTCTTGGAGTGGAAATACAGATTTGAAAACCATTTGAAGAGTGTTTATCTGAGATTGTGGAGAGCGGTGATTAATGGACCACATGTACCTACACATGGAGAAGGAGCTAAAGCTGGAAAAGCTAAGACTGAAGAAGAGTTTGATGATGATGACTGGGAAAGATGTAACAAGGCAGAGAGGGCATTTGCAATTATGACCATGGCACTAACACCTGACATTGCTCAAGGATTTAAGCACTGCAAAACAGCAAAGGATCTCTAGAATGCTTTGATTGTGGCCTATGAGGGAAATCCAGACATTAAGGCGAGTCGAAAGCAAATTTTGAAACATAAATTCAATTTGTTTAACCATAACCAAGGTGAATCTTTTGAAGCACAAGTGCAAATGTTTGTTTCTCTGATGGCAGAAATGTCAAGCTATGGTGTGGAGCCAGAATTGGAAGATAAGAATTTGAAGCTGCTGAATAGTTTACCAAAGTCTTGGAACACCAATATCTCAATCATTAAGGATAACAACAAGCTGAGTGAGCTGTCTCTTGATGAAATGATCAACAAACTCAAGTCCAAGCTAATTGATGATAAGCAGAGAGAGTTGAATCATATAAGCTCTCTTAGTTTGGCGGGGAAATTAAATCAAGCTCTGTTGTCACAAGATGTGGAGGCTAAGCATGAAGTGAAGTCAACTGGAAATGGATCAAGCTCAGTCGCAAAGTCAACTGCTTTTGTGGCTCAACCTCAAGGAAGCTCAAGTGGAAATGTCAACCCTGATGATACAAATGATCCCAATTTTGCTCTTGGTATGGGTTTTATGAACAGCTACCATGCTCTCATGACCGGAACTCTTGTGCCTACTGATATGTTGTCTGGTGAGCTGAACCAGATAAATCCAGAAGATGTTGAGACGTTGGATGTCTCATGGCAGATGGCTATGGCAGTGTTCAGGGCAAAGAAATTCATGGCAAAGACAGGGAAAAACGTCTGAAAAGATCAAGACAAGATAAGGATGGGGTTTGACAAAAGCAAGGTGAGGTGCTACAATTGTGATGAATACGGGCATTTTGCTAGGGAGTGCACTAAGCCTAAGAAAGAGAAGGTTGAAGAGAAGAATGCTGCTGAGGTCAAAGGCAAGGTTGAAGCAAAGGCTCTGGTTGTTCAGGAAGGAGGCGGCTATGATTGGACTCCTCAATTGAAAGAGTTTAGTATGTCTCATGCTATGATTGCTGCCATGGAAAGGGATGAAGATGAAGAGCATGCTTTTGTTGTGACTGAAGATGAACCTGAGGAGAGCCCGATGGAGGAAAATGAAGCTTTAGCAGCAGATCACACCAAGGTATGTTCTAACCCTACTTGTGATCGTATAATTACTGGTCTTAGACAATTTTGCAAAAATTTTCAATTGGAATTGTTTGAGGTAAAATGTGAAAGAAGCTCATTTAAGGGTAGATGGCAAAAGGATGAAGAAAAGGTTAAAGCCCAGAAATTAGACATAGTGAAATATAAGAAACTTGCAACTGAGAACGCTTATCTGTATGACAACGCTAAGTTAGAAATAGCTGAGCTTAGTAAGCAGATAGATGACCTTAAGCATAAAACAATGAGTTACAGGTAAAGCTTGATATGAATCTTATGAGAAGCAAAAGAATGTTACAGGCTAGTAAATCTCTGAACACATGCATAACTGATGTTAGGATGGGTAAGGACAAAGGTGGCATAGGAATTAGCTTTGCAAACAAGAACGATGTTCCTCAAGATAAAACTAGAGATGTAATAGGAATGATCTTGGAGGAGGATCAGATAGATAGATCTGCATCGGAAATGCATGAAGAAGGACCTCCCTTAGATAGTGACTTGGTAGGAGTGAATCCTATGACAGAAGAGGAAATAGAAAATGAAAAACACATGACTTATGGGTTGGGTAATAAGAATAGTGTGATGACAAACACGTGTGAAGCAGGTTCATCAAAGACTTCTCTGGATAATTGTGTGAGCTCTTCTGATGTATCTATTTATTGTGCAGATGAAGTAGAAATCAAAGACATTTCTAAGGAGGATGCAGAATGTCAGAGAGTGAAAGAGAGTCACGTGTCTAGTAGTTCTATTGTTTATTTACCTAAGGATGATGTAATGGCACTTGTGTCAGAACTTGAAACATCCAAGTCAAAACAAATAGCTGTACCGTTGTTAAAAAATGTTTCTGAATTAAATGAAAAAGTGTCTGGTTTTAAAATTCGTGTGCCTAACACAAAAATTGGCCGTGAGACCAAGCCCAAAGATTTTGTTGCTTATCCCCAGGTTGTATCAGCTTTTAATAGAACAAACAAAACTAAATCAGAACAATTTTGTCTGATCACACAACCTGAAAGGGATACAAAACATGTGATACACAAGTGGGATGATAAGCCAGAGTGGAAATCATCGTACCCAAGGCGTTCATATTTGTGTAGCCATGTAAATGAACCTAGAACTATGAATTGTTTTCAATGTGGGAAGCCAGGACATTTTGCTGCAAATAGCTTAAATAGACCTTATCAACCATACTGTCCGCACAACCCACGGACCAGTATGCTGCAGAAAATGATGGCGGGAGAAAACAAAAACCAAAAGCAACAAGCTTTGTCTAAGGGGAAGCAGATTTTAGAACCAATGAAGACTGAACAGTCTAAGGTTTTGAACACAAAAGCCCCGACGACAAAGCATGTTGAAGAAAAGTGGAATGTGACTAGACCTTTAAACTCTTCTTACAAACCTAAGGTAGGTTATCAAAGAAAAGACAAAATGAAAACAAAACCTTTTGAGAAACAAGTGCCTAAAGTCAACATTGTTGCTAAATGAAGATCAATGTAGGGAGGAATTCAATGTTCTGTTTAGATAGCTTGTTTAGAATAGCTTATTTGTATGTCTGTTATGTTTGGTAGCCAACGACACTACCGAGCGAAATTGTAGTTTCGCTCGGTGGCTAGATAGGTCGGTTAAGTGACAGTTTCGCCTGGCCAGCGAAACTGCCAGCGAAACTGTTCACTGGTTTGTATTTATATGTTGCCTTGGAGCACAATCTTGTAACTTTTGCAACCTTTGAACCCTAATACAAGAAATCTGCGTTTTGGTAAGTTTTGGTGACGGCTAGGAGCTTTTCTTATCATTATTGTAGCTGTAATCATCTCTTATCATCATCTTGGTTCATGTTGTGATTGTTCAATACTTGAAAACCCATTTGAGCTATTGAATATCATCTTTGTTGTTGTTTATTTGGTTTTCTTCTCAAAGCATCATCATTTGCACTGTAAAAGATCAGTGAGGACCAACAATATGGTATCAGAGCCTTTGTGCTCTTGATTTTGGTGTTTTTGAGTGTTTTTGGGTAAAACTTTGAAAATCTATTTGATTATGAAATCTCATTGTTTTGGACTGGAAATTGATTGAATATTGTGTGTTTTGATGCACTAAAGCTTCTGCAATCAACCGATCATTACTCTATAGTGATTTGGGTTGATTTTTGAGCATTTCTTCTTCAAAAAGAGGGTTTTCTGTTCTGGGCGAAACTGCTGATTGTTCAGCGAAACTGTGCCTTCAGACAACGAAACTATCAAGTGATTTTGCAGTTTCTCTGCGAAACTACCGAGCGACACTACACTTTCGCTCGTACATTAGCAAGCGAAACTATCGACCTTTTCTTGAACGAAAGTTTAAACCAGTTTCCAGCGAAACTAGCTAGCGAAACTGTGTGTCATCGGGTATTTCCGAGCGAAAGTACTGCCCGTGCATACAGCGAAACTAGTTGGCGAAATTGCGGACTGGATTCAGTGTTTCCAAGCGAAACTGCTGGCGAAATTATAAGTTCCAGCGAAATTGTTCAGGATTTCCGAGCGAAATTACTGGGCGAAACTAAGACTCTCAGAGAAACTAATTAAATTTTATTGTTCTTTGTTTGCTCGTGTCTTTGTCATTTCAGGCTGATTTAAGATGGCATCAGGTACAAATGCTGCTGACACTGAAAGCATTGCTCCAAACCGACCACCAAGGCTGATCAATGGAGACAATTTTGAAGATTGGAAACGATGTCTGAAATCGTTTTTTCTGTACACCGATTACAATCAATGGTTGTCGATTGTCAACGGACCTCATGTTCCAACAACTACTACTGGTGAAGTAACACAGATCAACACTAATCCGTCTTCCTTTTCGGAGAAAGATTTGAAACTTATTGATCGAGATCAAAAAGCTCTCGGTGCTCTTTCTCTATGCTTGTCACAAGAAATCTACAATCGTTTCGCTGAGCACTCTGATGCAAAAAGTTTGTTTGATGCTCTTTGTGAGTTTTATGATGGCAACGAAGACCTGGTGAAGGACAAAGAAGCCCAAGCCACTAAAGAATTCAATTCATTCACAAGCATGAAGAATGAAAAGTTAGTTGATTTGACAAACCGCTTCCTAACTGTATCAAGCAATCTGAAGAAATATGATGCGAAACTCACTAACTCTGAACAAATCAAGAACTGCTGGATGCTCTTCCACCCGAGTGGAGCATTCAGGTTCGCATGCTAAAACAAGAAAGAGGTTTCTCCGATTACAAGCTTATGGATGTAATTAACAAGCTTAAGTCCTTTGAGTTGGATGTTCAAAGGAGAGAGTACAATCAAACCATGGGTCCTACTAAAGTTTATTCTCCGAATTCTGCTTTCATCTCTGCCGTCACACCCAAAGGAGCCTTATCTCAACTTCAATCTTTACATCTTGGATCTGGTTCATCCTCAACTGCTTCCGCCGCTACTCAGCAAACATCCCAGATTTCACCTGAATACATGGGATTGTTCTCGTTGTTTACCAATAGTTATCAAGCTTTCGCTGCTGGAGAACTTCAAGGTTCGACTCTGACTGCTGAGGATATGTACCAAGTTGATCCAGATGACTTGGAAGAAACTGACCTAAAGTGGCAAATGGCCATGTTGACTGTTCGTGCTAGAAAATTTTTCGAACGCACTGGGAGAAACACCTTCAAGAATCAAAATGGAAGAGTTGGTTTCGACAAGGCTAAGCTTAGATGCTACAACTGTAAGCAACTTGGCCATTTCAAAAGGGAGTGCCCAAGTCCAATTGTTACTGAACCGACCTCAGAGCCTGCAACTCGTGTCATCCCTATCACTAACAAAGCAGAAGCCAAGTCAACCAAAGAAGTGGCTCTTCTGACTAACTTTGACTGGAGTTCGGAGGTCTCTGAAGCCGAGGAAGCCATCAATCAAGCTCTTGCAGCTCAAATTCATGAACAAAGCAATGACCACACAGTTAACAGTTGTCAGAAAGAAGAAGCTGAGAAGAAGATGAATGAGAAGCAATGACCACACAGTTAACAGTTGTCAGAAAGAAGAAGCTGAGAAGAAGATGAATGAGAAAACTGCAAGCACACCAGTGTGCACATGTGAAAAAGCTCTTGCTGCAGAAAAGGTTATAATGGATCTCTCATATGAATCTGTTCAAGATATGTGCTCTCATCCTTGTAGAATTCGTTTGTTCGGCATCTACAAGGCCAATCGATTGTTGATTGACACCAACAACGAATTAAAAACCATGAACACCCAATTAAAAGAAAATGAAGCAAAATATTTTGTGAAATTAAATGAGGCAATGCATGAAAATGAACATTTAAAACAAACTCTTCTTGCAAAAAATGTTGAAATAAACATGCTTTCTGAAAGAGTTACATTAGCCCAATTTGAAACCTCTCAACTTCAGACCAAGTTAGATAGATGGACCGTTTCACAAATGAAAGTTGAAGAGATGCTCGTTAAACAACGAGGAGCTAAAATAAAAACCGGAATAGGTATGGAGAACAATGGGAATGTGTTTCCTAAGGTTTATCCTCCTCCTAGCACGCATTGTTACTCACCTACTCCGAAACCTCATCCCTTAAATGATTTAATTCCTAGTGATGCTAACAGTCTGCATGCAGGTCTAGAAGGAGTGAACCATAAGGAGATCAGGGAGGATTATGATAATGGATATGGTAACACAAGTGGGCTTGGATGCGGTAGTCTAAATTCTAAGGAGTCTGTTTCAAGTAGTAGTTCGAATTTCAAGAAGTCTAGCTCAGACAGTAGTGTAGCTAGTAGTTGTTCTTCTTTAGATAGTGATAGTGATGAGTCAGCGTCTATCAATCAAGAAAGTTTTGTTCCAAATGAAAATGATCAATGTCATGCAAGTACATCTCAAAACTGCTTCAACAAATTTCTTTCTAATCCAATTCCTTCTTTCACACCAATACGAATTTCAAAACCTACAGAAATTCATGTTTCTCAAAAGAAGAAATCATCGTTGAAAACTAATGCAAAGATTTCAAATGATAAAACTAAAATGGACTTTGAAACCAACAGTGATTCTGATTTTAACACATCAGATTGTGAGGAGGAAAGGCTTTCAGAAACTTCCTCCTGCACAAGTCACAAATCTCACTGTTTCAGATGTGGTAAGGATGATCATGTTGTTAAAAATTGCAAAGAAAAATTAAATCGAACAAACCATGATAGATCCTTTGGCCACAAGGTAACCAGTTTTGTAAAACAATTCCTTGGGGGAAAACAGAAAGTCACAAATCCCGGAAATGCAAAAGTCTGGGTACCAGTTATTAAGTAATTTCTTGTTTTGTATTGCTAGGCACTCCCGAAGAATAGTTACTGGCATATAGATTCGGGATGCTCTCGGCATATGACAGGGATGAAAGACCTGCTCACAAATTACAGAATCGTGGATGGTGGGTTTGTTTCTTTTGCAGGTAATAAAAGAGGTGGTAAGATGGTTGGACAAGGAGACGTGTCAAATGGGTCTCTTACTCTGGAGCACGTCAACCATGTATCCGAATTAAAGTTTAATCTTCTGAGTGTGTCACAAATCTGTGACAAGAATATTCT